>ML120389.1:436593-704952 GCA_003788595.2 Choiromyces venosus 120613-1
CGGGTCATATGTCAGCTCAGTTAAAACTGACTGGCTGGACGGGAGGGGATTGATACGATAGGGGTTGTGGGGATATATATCATTTTGACTGAGGCTTTGATTACGAGGAGGGAGCGGTACACGGTGATGGCCGTATGATGCTAAGTCGTGAGGCTCCGGAGGACTGTGAGACCTGGAACTCCAAGTTTTGAAGAAACGGTCGGTCACGAGAGAGAAAGTGTCCTTGATCCGACTCCACGGATGCAGCGGCAGTCATGACATTTCCGTCATCTCTTCGACGGAGTGAGAACCACTTCTCGAAGCAAGCACGACCCTTCGTTGCTTGAGACTGGGTCAACATCGAGTGGGGACAGGCCTTGGCTCCATGGCCCGATTCTCCACATGAGAAGCATTGCACAGTCGAATTAGCCTCACCCGCAGTGGAGGATGGGTGCAGGCAAGCTGCTGCCTTATAGCCCTTCCTACCGCAGCTATTGCAGCGGCCATAAAAAGGCCGCTTGTAGGGAGCAGTCCTGCTCTGTCCTCGGAAGCCATGCTTAGCATTGTATGGATGCCTAGATCCAAGAGTATTCGATCTCCTTTCAATATCGGTGGCAAGCAAGGCTTCTCCTTCTTGAGGACCGTTCAGCATGTTTGCAGCAGTAGACCCATCGCCAGTTCGATGAGCCTTTGACATCTCAGCTTGAAGGACTTTATGAATCACCTCCGCAACCGAGATCAAGGTTTCCCATTCCTGAATAATTTCGACGAGCGTGCTGTAGGGGGGGGGGTAGAGCTCCCAGTAGCTGGTCCTTAAAGGTTTCGTCATCAATTGCGTGGTCTGTGCCAAGTAGCTGGTACTGGACTGAGTGGAGCTTCGAGATATAGTTGCTCAACGGTTCTCCCGGAAGGGGTCTAGTCAGGTGGAACTGTTTTCGGATTGCTAGTCTTCCTTTGGTCGAGGCTGTGCTGTCGAAGCGCTCCTTAAGGATGCTCCACATCTCACGAGCACTTTGGACCCCGGCCAGATATCGCTTGGCCGGCACCGAGCAAGTCGCCAGCAGAAACCCTTTGACTTTGGCCTCTAGCACCTGATGTTCATGAACATCATCTTTATTCGAACCATCAGCTTGAGGTTCCGGCATATCTAGCTCACCGGTCACCAAGCCGTAACCCTTGATAGCTTGTAGGTGAATGATGGCGTTCGGACACCAGACATTGTAGTTTAGGTGATCCAAGAAGGGTATGTCACCGACATACTTCGAGGAGTAACACTTCTTCGCGGTGGCAGCGTCCGTCATGATTGTCCACCACAGAGTGCAAGGAGCAAAGCGGGAGGCAGGGAGAGGAAAGAAAGCGAAGAAAAGAAGGAAAAGAAAAAAGGAAAGAAACCAAGGTAGGCAGAATGAGTGACCGAGACAGGAGGCACAGAGGGAGAGAGCAGGAATGTCAAGGGAAAGTGGTGGGGAGGTCTGTTTATGGGCAGCAGAATTTATTGCGACGATCCCGGGCTCATAACCTGTCAGAACAGTACAACAAAGGTTGGTCTTGTTATAGCAGAAGCTTATTGTATATGTTGTGTTACTAGAAGGAAAAAGAAAAGAAAAGAAAGGTAGCAGAGGGGAGACTAGCTTATATACATGAGGGTGACGTAAGCCGTCACAGAGCCTCACTCGGAACTACAGCACAACCCAGTTTCAACACCAGTTTCCAACACCTGTTTTTCTCCCATGGCAACGGGACTCCATTTCTATTGCTTTTGGACCACTTGGACCGCGCCTTTCATAATATCAACACGTATAGTAAGGGGCCATAATATAATGGAATAGGGAAGAAGATAAATCAATAGTATTGCTTACGGTAGTAAAAATGTTAGCAAACGTAATCCAATTGGGAGTATACCACAAAAGTACGAATTCTCTTTTCCTTTCCATACAAAGCTTGGAGCAACGCTATGTTAAATGCTCCCCCCATACCACTCTCCCTTCAACCTTCAACCATCATCCATCATCCATCAAGGCAAACAATCACAGAACCAACCTCATCTTGAACCCCGGTTCCCGCCGTTCACCGTCGGTCCCCTGCGACAAGATAAAGATAAGATCGGAGCCCCACAGTACTTAAAGCTTACCTACCCGCTTCCTCTGCCATACTTACCAGTTACAAATTACAATACCGGTGCCAGTTCGGTACATCGACTACTACTTTACTATACCCCCTAATTGGAATTACTAATTATGGAATCCATACAAACATTGGCGGAGCAATGGCTCGCTATGGATTATGTAACTCATTCTATTCTCCACCACCGTACTGCGATCTCTATTTAAGCTAATTATTCTGCTAGAATGATCGAACCAGGTCTGAGATCAGAATCCTGTTGCAGAAAAATGACATTCAAGAACTAGAAAAACGCTTAAGAACCAGTATTCATTCCCATGTCAATCTCCAAGTATACACTATGACTAATTGTGACTAATTGGCGAAAAAAAATTAAGGAATTGAATTTGGTACAGCAGGCCTCCGAGCTCGCATGGAAGCCGGGTTCTCTCGAATGAACGATGTGACGGTGATTCAAGCTTCTCAAGGACTGGCGAGTTACATAAATTCTGAATGTCCGCAACCGAGCGTAGTGATCGGCTATGATCACAGACACAATAGTGAGCGGTTCGCAAGACTGGCTGCTGCGGCCATGATGCAACGTGGAATTAAGGCAAACTTTGGTAGAGCTCCGGCAGAAGGATGCACGAGTGTTAATAAATGCTGTGTATTATAGGTATACTACTACGGCTCACTAGTCCACACGCCACTTGTTCCCTTCGGCGTCAACTATTTCAAGACGAGCGCCGGAGTGATGATCACGGCGTCGCATAACCCAGCACAGGACAACGGATATAAGGTCTATTGGGGAAACGGCTGCCAGATAATTCCGCCACACGACAAGAATATAGCTCAGCGAATTGAAGAGAATCTTGAGCCGAAGTGTTGGGACGTGGGATTGGTGGATAAGGATGAGAATGTTATTCGGCCGGTGAAGCAAGTGACGGATGCATATATCGCTGCCCTGAAGGAATTGAGAGTAGGACTTGCGTGTGGAGAGAATCATCGGCTGCAATTCGTATATACACCTATGCATGGTGTTGGGCTATCTTTCATGTGGAGGATCGCTACTGAGATGGGACTGGGTGATTATATGATGCCTGTCTCAGCACAGGTGAGCTTTACTCTTGATTTTCTGGAGCATCATGACACTGACCTTTGTTGGCAGGCAACACCGGACCCTAACTTCCCCACTGTCAAATTCCCAAACCCAGAGGAGAAGGGAGCCCTAGACCTGGCGATAGCTACTGCAGAGCGCAAGGGGATCCATCTCGTTCTAGCCAACGACCCTGACGCTGACCGTTTTGCTGCTGCTGAAAAACTGCCGTCTGGAAGATGGCACGTATTCACCGGGAACCAATTGGGTGTACTATTCGCAGCACATGTCGTCGATGTATATCGAAAGGAGGGAAAGGCTATCTCGAAGCTTTCTATGCTTGCATCAACCGTATCTACACAAATGTTGCATGCCATGGCCGATACAGAAGGCTTCTATTATAATGAGACACTCACGGGATTCAAATGGCTCGGGAATCGTGCCATAACCCTAGAGAAAAATGGCTACGATGTCGCTTACGCGTTCGAGGAAGCAATCGGTTATATGTTCTCGCCCATAGTTCACGACAAAGACGGTATTGCCGCCGCGAGTGTGTTCCTCACAATGGCACGGCGATGGGCAAAAGAGGGGTTCACCGTGTGTCAGAAACTGGAACAACTCTACAAGAAATATGGACACTTTGAGACTGCCAACTCGTATTTTGTTTCCCCGGACCCGCTAATTACGAAAGAAGTATTTGCTGCCATTCGTAAGCTAGGGGATCCGTACCCAGCGAAAGTCGGTAATCGGGATACCATCAAGTGGAGAGATTTGACCGTGGGATACGATTCTTCTGTCCAAAATGGGCAACCCGAACTACCTGTCAGTAAGGATTCGGAAATGATCACCGTTGAGTTGGAAAATGAGGTTCGATTCACTGTCCGGGCCTCCGGAACTGAACCCAAAATTAAGAGTAAGATAACGCTACATCCTGTCAAAAATCATATTTTTTGTCTTGGAAATTTTGACCCTCCGAACTGCTAACATGAGTATTATGCTATCCAGTGTACATCGAATGCAGGGCATCAAGTTCAGAAAAAGCTAAGGCAGGAGCGCAAGAGGTCTCTGAGGCTTTGACCAAAGAGTGGTTTCGGCCAGCGCAAACCGGACTTAAACTACCTTAGTTAGGAAGACCAATTAGATAGCCTAGATATCAATTTGTACAGCGGGGGCGCTATCTAAAGCTGGAGCGAGCGAGTGAGGAGCTTGGACTTGCAAGTGAAACTTTTTTTTCTTTTCTTTTCTTTATATGGTAAACGGGGCCCTGTCCCCTTCCAGAAAATTGAAAAGAAGTAAAGAAACAGAACGCAGAGAGAAAAAGCAAAGTGAAACAAAAAACAAGTGAATACCTTGGATTGAAACTCCGTTCTGGAACACGATGAAGACCAGAGAACCTAAATAAAGAAATACGCTTCCGAAAAGCACTGCGTTTTTTTGTTCTTTTCGCGCTTTGCTTCGGTTTCATGACACCTTATCAAAAAAAAAATGAAATGAAATGGGAAAGAAAAAACGTGAACGAAACCTTGCATTATCTTCATCAACATCATAACATAAAATTCATATGATTATGACGTCCACCTGTGAGGGCCATTGCGGCAAGTGAATCCCGAAAGAATGCCGAAGAAAAAAAAAGAAAAAAAAGATACCAAAGGCAGAGAGAGCGAGGGTTGGGGAGAAATAAAAGAAAAAGAAAAAGAAAGATCCATTTGATATCTTCCGTTCACATAAAACTCCACGCAAAAAAAAAAAAAAACGTAGAAAGTAATACTTTTGAGATATATATCCGATGCTGATCCCGAAATCCGAAATCCGAAATGATCAACCGTAAATGAATGAATGAACCGCTGTAACCCCCGTCCTCTCCCTTCCCCCCCCCCCCCCCCCCCCCCCCCTCCCCCCCCCCCTCCCTCCCTCCCTCCCTTCTTTTCCCTTGCGCACGCAGGAGATGAAATCATACATACCAGGTACCAAACCGCAATAATCGCTGAAGCCGTGCCGCAAATAATGAGAGGAGGGTGGTGCAGATGTTCCGTAGATCGAAAAATTTGGCACCTACATAACGTAGAGCAACCTCGTATCTAAAACGACCCAACGCACGTTAAAATTTTCGTCCTAGACGCCAACCGTAGAGCTCGCAAAATCAAAAGCAAAAAAAGCTAAAAAAAATGTGAAGTACAAGGAGATTCTGACCAAAGCAGAAGTAAAAAGAAGAAATGAAAAAAGACAAGAAAGGAAAAAGAGAAAGGAAATCCTAATAATACAAAATAATGCCGATAGTGGTAATCATGAAGTTGTGTATGGAAGACATGAGGATATAAAAGAAGAAATTGCAAACTTAAAACTTAAACTCCATCTGCGAAGAATCAAGGGGATAACCGTCTGTACCTAGTGGATGGCTGCAGCTAAGCTGGGGCTTCTGCGAGTATTTCCCTTGAAGTTCTGCTCGAATGCTGGTGAGAAGTTGCTGGTAAGATTGTTGCGAGTTCTTGCTGAGAGCTCTAATGAATGCGTAGCTCATGGCACCAGTAGCTTCTCCGTTCTCAGTAGCATCCGCACTACAATTTCCCTTACGTTAGATGTCTCAAGGAATCGATAAATTCATGTGAAACATAAAGAGGCTCGTACGATGTCTGACTGTCCTTCGAACCTGACCATTGAATGACATCTGCAGCAGATGTCTTAGTCCTCTTTGCCCTTTCCTCGGCTCCTCTTCCCGTGGTAGCTCTCTTGAAGATTCCCATAGCTGATTGTGCAACACCTCCGAGATCTCCTCTCGAGTAAGCGCTCATAGCATCGAAAAGACCAGTAGCAGCCTCCTTCGCAATGTTGGGCTCCTTCTCGACACCGCGGGTGGAGTAGAGGTATGGAAGGTCCAATGCAGAACCGGAGTGGCAGGAATCGAAGATTGCAGTCAATCGAACACCAGATTTGAGAGGAGCAACCCTACATATTGTCAATAATGCTTCCGACAATACTTGTGAGCGCTCTTACATAATTCTGTGCATGTCATCATCAACAATATGGCCGTTATATCTGAAGTCTACTGGATAGATGGTTTCATCGTATCCTAAGAAATGTTAGCGTACGTCAGCGCCAAGGCGCAGCTGGATATTATTTTTTTCTAGTGTGTTACTGACCATCACCCTCATCCCCATCAAGATCTTTGGTTTGTCCACCATGGCCTGATTTTAGAGTTAGTAATTGATAGGCTTTATCGTACCACAAGAAATACCTGAATAGTGGAAAAATAACGAATCATTGGGTTGTGCATCTTTGACCAGCCAATGCATAGCCTGCAAGATGTTCTGTTTCGTAGGCTGACTACGGGGGTTCTGTTGATCGTCGGTCAAAATAACCATATCCTCACGCTTGTAGTTGAACCGGTCGTGTAAAAATGTTGACATGTTCTTCACATCGTTGATACATCCCCTCAATTGCCCTCGTTGACCAAAATAATTGACACCAATCAAAAGTGCCTTACGTTTCCCGGTGCAGTTGCTGAATTCATATCCAATTTGAGGAGCTCCGGGTACATGAAACGACTGCATACCTTGAGGAGGGAGATGTGGGGTTCCTGCTGCTGGAGGATGATTGTACATGTACTGCCCAGTTGGCATATCTATAAGGTTGAAATATGGTTAGTACAGTTGCAAGACGACGAATATCTACTGAATAGAATGTCAGGGGGTGACAAACGATTTCCTTGGGGTGGCATAGCACCATATTGCGGGGTAGGTTGTGGAGCCCATTGTGTTTGCTTTTCAACAACTCAGTCATATATTCAATCACAAGGAGCAAGGAGCAAGAAACAAAATATCGGGAGTAAGCTTACCTGTGGCTGGGCAGGGTATCCATAACCCGGTTGTGGTGGCGCTTGATAGTAGCCCGCTGGCGGCTGAGCAGAGGGGGGAGGATAGTATGACTGCTGCTGTTGGCTATTTCCAAGTGCAAAAAAAAGGCATTAGTAAATGTCGTTCGAAAGGCCACGAGGCTTCAGACTGAGGCAACGTACTCTCCATACTGTTGTTGGCCAGGGTAAGGATTATATCCCGGATATTGGTTGTAGCCAGACATGTTGGATTAAAGTTCACAAAGAAGTATCAGTCGAGGAGGTGTCTAGTGAAGAGGAAGACCGAGATCGATACTGATTAAGCTGAATAGGTGTATTCGGGTATTCACAGTAGAAGTCTAGGAAGCTTCTTGAGTTCCAAGGATGACTGTCTAGCGAGTGGTGCAGATCTAAGAGGCTTTGAGGGGGTGGAATCCTGAAGGTCTTTATACAAGACTGAGGATGGTTGCTTGAGAGGAGGAAGGGTTAGATTGAGGAGAGAAGGTGTTAGTAGTAGTGTGGAGGAGTGAGGTAATGCAGGGACCAAGACGGAGATAGTGATAGAGATGGCGCAGACGTGAAAATCAAACAAGTTTAGTGGAGGATAGGGAGGCAGCGAGCGAGCAAGCAAAGCAAAGCAAGCAGAACGGTAGGTTGTAGGTGAGTGAGTGACAAGAGAAGGAAAGTAACAGCGGGGGCGTAAGTTCTCAGGCACCTGAACAAGATGGTGGGGATGTGCGAATAAGAATCGCGTTGTTCTTCTGCACCACCACCAACATACCGCTCCCATAGTCAGAAAAGCAGTGTAAAAAACAAATCTAACCTCTTTGCCGAGCCCTATCGATGCTCACTATTCTGCGCTGCGCAATGCCCGAGAGAAAGGAGAGAGGCAAGACAGCCCAACGGCCGCCACAAGTGAATAACCTATCGCATCCATTCACTCACTCGCTTTTTACTCGAGTACTCTTTACCCTCCATTTCACTCTAACTCTACTTTAACTCTTTAACTCTACCGATATCAGTTACAATAATACATTTGTTCTGTGAAAGTAAAATCCAAGAATGTATACTTGTAAATATGTGGAATTCTCTCGGAATTTTCACAAATAATTTAGAAGAAAAAAATAATTTCCCTTCCACTCTTTCTCCCCCTCCCACAACTCAAATCACCCACACACATTTCACTCCAATAGTTTCCTGCATCTTCGCTTTCCCGTAGCTGTACTGTACTCGCAGTTTATTACACAGATGTCCCATCTTCAATCCATCATCGAACAGAACATGCTCCCTTCAACTTGCATTCATATCGAACCTTTTCTCATTTCTGCTGAAACATCCCCACCGATCAAGTCCAATGAATCTGATGCCCGTCATCATGGCTCTGTATTGTCTCGGTGATGCACGGTAGACACCGCACACCTACATTTTTTCACGAAAAGAGTTTAGGTCCACATCATGTACTCCCACTCTGTTGAGTGCCTTCAGCTGGAGACGGGCATAAATTCTCGAGTGCCCTTTCCTTTAATGGTTAATCATTTTCAGCCGCAGTCCACTCGAACACATCCATGACACCGCCCCAAATCTAACAAACGGAGAGCCACACTACCACAAGAGCAAGAGATAGAGAGAGATGCGTCTTAATTCTTTCCACCGAGTTGAATTTCGTGCGATAACCTCGGAGGAGAGGCGAAGCTGAATCCGCACATCTGCAAGATCTGATCTAGTTGGAAACACTTACGGGAAGAAGTTTTTGGCGACATCATTGGTTCCAGGTAGGCGGGAGGATCCTCCTTACCACCTCACATATTCTACCCCTTCCTTCTTTCCTTCCTCACGCCTGGTCCTGTACAACCCACATGGTCAGAGAGATCCTTCGGTTCGTCCCAGATGCGCAAGGGAGAATTAGGATGAAAATATTATCTTCTTTGGTACTCGCGTGGCTTATTCCTCAAGTTTAGTTGTATGATTGTTTAGCCTACTATGATTCCGTGTACTCTTCTAGTAAACTCGTCAGCTCTTGATTGTCGAGTATATTCAAATTGCAACACATTCTGATGTTCAAATCAGCTTCAGCTATGCCATTGTTCCCATATCTTGGGCCTTAATAGCACAAAAGCACGTTACCCCCCAATCATTGATGTCCACACAAAGGCACGGGAGTTGCTCTGTTCTGTGGGTTAGATCCCGAATGAGGGTAACTAGTTCGAAAATGGACTTCTTAGACATAGATGTTCCCCTCATTGTACAACCCGCAGTACCTCCCTAAGCTGAACATATTCCCGTGCAGCCCAGCTGGTAACTGTTCCCCTAGTACCAAGCTTTTTCGGGGTGGCGTTCCTACTACCGTAGTTGATGTTACTCTCTGCGAACTCGAATTCGCTGAGACGTCAGACGCCAGCAACGAATTCAACCACAACTGCAGCAAGGAGAGAGAACATTCGCCTGAGAGATGCTGTAAACTCCTGATCCAGTATGAAACAAAGATGGGCTTTCTCTCATCTGGGGACGAACGCCCTACTCTTCTACGCTAGAAACCCAAAGAAATAATTGAATTTATAATGAATATCTGTACGAATATCTTTATGGCCACAGAATCAGTTCGCACCTGTAAAAATGCTGTAAACCCAAGACCTGATATATTACACGAATAGTGGCAATTCTTCCCCTGAAGATCACAGCTATACTGAATCAGCTATCACGGCAGCTTCCAACCAACGAGAAGATCGGATAACAAAGTGACGCTCAATCACGAAAAAAGTTGGTTTGCATGATCTTACGTGCTACGAACATAATTTCCGGTAACCTACCAATTGGTGCCCCCACCACTTTGGCGGACTTTCTTTTAAAGTTACCGGGATCCTCACCAAATTCGATACAATGTCCTTTCTCGATGAGATCTTTTTTCTCAATTGTCTTAGACACAGAGTGTCACTGTTGATGATAGCCCGGCAGATACCGTATTCTTTTTGCTTTCCTCACTTCCTGTGTTGCATTGCATTTTATTTTACATTCATATTTTCTTCTTTGTGCTAATCCATTCGTACCAGCAGTCGCACATCTGCCCTAACACTAATGACTTGTATTTTATTTTTTTTCCTCTCTCCGTTCTCTCCTGTTCTGATATTTCCCGCACCTCTGTCTATCCATTTTCAACCCAATCCCACGACTACCCCTTCGAACTGCGGTTGAATTTCATTTCTGCATTCACTTGATTCATATAATACCATGCATAAGGAATAGAAGAGGACGGTATTGTCAGCTCTTGCCCCGCCAATTGACTCCGTAAAACCACTATGATCGAACCGATCCTCCTCAGGTCATTTGACCCGCAGGATACCACCCCCTGCTGTTCAATTTTCTTTCCTTCTTTCTTTCGGTTCGCACCGGTATCTCATCTCGCTCGCCCCAACAACAATGACCAAAGTTTCCCCCCCTCTTCGTATGAATGATACACTCAACTAATGAAACAGCCAACAACAAAAGTTTCCATGGCCTTAACTAAGTTCTACAAGGCGCACTCAAATTTTAGCTCCTTTGCCACTGCGCTGGCAAGGCGCCCTCTCTACGCCGATTTGTAGAAAATTATGCGCAGTACGAGTGATTACCGGTGAGCCATGACCGGAGGAGCAAATGACGTTCCTGAGATTCCGCGGCAAAAAGCTCAGAGGGTTCTTCCGCAAAAAAAACAGTTGCACCCGAACAGAACACAACACAACAACAACAACACATTACAATTATCGAAGTCGCAAGCCTCATGGGAAAAACTTTTTTTTTATCTTGAGCCTCGGCTTTATTGAAACCTATCTCTAACTTAATGCATGGGTCCACTCCGAAGAAAGGAGCGATTTTCTTTTGCTTTTCTTTTTTTCTACCCTTCCTATCCAGTTTTTTGTTTTGTTTGATTTCCGGGGTTCTTTTGGTGTCCAGCCGCAACCCGTGGATGGGGCCATGACCACGACTGCGCCACCACCCGAAGATATCACGATAAGAGATCCGACCCAGGAAGCTGGGACGATTCAATCCCCCTTCAACCAATCGGATCGAAAACGTCTTCTGGAAATGACTCTCCGAAGTCGATGGGGCTGGTGAAAGTGGATGGATGCCATTTTTTGTCATCATGCTTCCATTCGGTTGGTGCCGTGAGGGTGGGTACCTAGGTTGCTTTAGACTACACTGCACTACCGAGTATGGCAGTCTTTACAAGTTTGGTATTAATGTTGATGTGCAAAAAAACAAAGCTTACGATACGGTATTAAAAAAAAAAAATGTTGCCCACCCACATAATAATACCGTAATAATAATAGCGGTATTCTATCTATCTCTCGTCTGTAAACCCTCCTTTTGACTACCGGTACGGTACTACTTTTGAAAAGTGGGAGCTGGCCTGCTTGATGCACAAATTGGCTGGCTGGAATAAAGCAACAATTCTCTATTTATCGAGATGCATTTTTTCCTCCCCGGACCGGTTGACCGTATATATTGAGGAAGGGAGAAAAAAATTTTGCAAAAGAGATAAGGCATTCGGGATATTTAGATACTTAGAATGGTATAATATCACAACCTTAAACCTTACTTGCTTCTTGGTGGAACTGCTGTACTCTAATATCAAACGCGTGGAGCTGCCTTAAGCCCTGGTCCTCAAAAATTTAACGTAACTTACTGGACCAACCAACCGAGGCAAATTCATCCGTCCATACGCCTCAGAAAAACGACAATCATAATGGTAATAAAAACACAAAGTGGGCAGATAATGGTGGTATACAATACAGTACAGCACTGCGCAGCATGATGTAAGTAAATACAGTACAGTACAGTAGCAATCCATCCATCTACTGTAACTGTGCGATATATTAACATACATGAACATCTAGCGATAAAACCTCACTTTTGATACAGTCAGCCCCTGCCCTCCTCTCCCCCACACGTAATGATAGGGAGAGAGAGAGAATTTTGATAGAAGATTACGACAATGATGCCATTGAATTGTGGCTTCTTTGGACATCACTCATTGATTGACTGGCAGACACGGCATGCGCTGGCGCTGAGGCAGCAGAGTGGCTGTTCACCAGCCCACTTACTTTCTCACTCGATGTCATCAGTGTCTGTATGTCTATTTGACGGCCTGCGCCTTAACCCAAGCCGGAGCAGTTAGCTACCATAGGTGGTGGGTTGTGATGAGGCCCGGTGGCAGCAGCCCCCTCCCCCCCAGCAAAAAAAAAAAAAAAAAAAAACCCAGATTTGGGCCGAATCTCGGTAGGGCTGAAGGTGTGTCAAATCGAACAGGCAAGAAAAAAAATAAAAATTGAAAGTATTAGCGGTTGGTTTCGGTAAATCCTAATCGTCATAGCAATCTATTTATCTAAACCTGGGGCAAGGAAAGAGAAGGCTACAAAGGAAGGAAGGAAGGAAGGAAGGAAGGAAGCCTAAAAATAATAAAAATTAAGGATCGGCGCGCTCCGGGACTACTAGTATTGTGGGAAAATAAAAAAGCGGGGATTGACGATGATATGGTTAACGGATCCGTATGGTTAATTACTTATGAGGGCAAGGCGTGGTCTTATGGAGGATTCTTGTATTCGTGTTTTACGGAAGTTAGCTGAGCAGAGTTCGTATCATACCAGAGTAAACGGTATGTTGTGGTGCTTGAGTGATCTTGCGCGGGGTTGATTTTGGCGTTTTAAATTCCGATCTTTTGTAACTAAGTATAGTTGAGTTGAGGAATGAAGGCGGACTCGCCCTTCGTGGAAAAGTAATAAGAAAAAAAAAAAGCCCTAACCCATAATGGGGCTCTGCTTAGAAGGTCTAGATTTTGAAGGGAGGGGAGCTTATCTGGGTCTTACGGTACGGTAACTCTGAGCTGTGGGTAAAGTAAAATAAAGTAAAGAAGAGGCTATCATACGGTATCTGATCCGCTGACATTCGTATCACCGTCAGCGATTAAACTGTTTGAGTTAAACAACGGTGTACCTGTATTAGTATGATACAGTACGGTAGCTTAAATTGATCACGGAATGGATGGTTCTTTGATGGGATAAGCGCTGGAGAGAATCGTGAGAATTCTCATTGAGTTGTCGAGACTGAGTTAATCCTCTACTCTATTGCTTGTTTGTAGGGCTGAAGACAATTAACATATTATCTTCATAATATTATGGTGCTCTAACTTTGCTGCTACGGTATCAGATGTGCCGTAGGAATAATATTATGTTTATTTCTCTTGCGAACACCCTAATGAAGGAGCACGTTCCTCCATCTTACGGTGGGGATCCCGAACCTTAACTTAACTCGCGTGGAGAGGCTCAAAAAAGGGTTGTAGTCTTACAAGTTACAACGACGACCACACGTCCCTTCTTTTTTTTAAAAGGGGAAGCTTCCCCTGCATGGAATTTCCCTTGGCCAAACGTAGATGTATTTTTTGCTGGGCGACGTATTGTTTTTACTGTAATTTTTTTAGGGGAAAAATCAAATAAAACAATCCCAATTGAGCTTTGTAGAAAAAGAAAAAAAATACTCACCTTTACAGTAAACACTTTTCCAAGACTAGCGATCGAATCGAAAAAGGATAATACAGCACGGTGTCTTTCGGTGGATTGTCTTTATCCACAATCCCGCATAAGTCGTTGTCGTCGCCCCGTCCTCAACTCACCGAATCATCATCGGCTGTTCTCAACCTCACCACTCAATCTTACTTTTATTTTTATTTCTATTTTTTACCCCTTTGTAGCTTCATATCACCCCAGAATCATGCTTTTCGAAATACACCTTGTTTAAAAAGTCATCTTACTCCATTTTCTCCACATATTTAAATACTTCGCATCTACACAGTCGTTTCCTCCTTTAGTGTCCTGTTTTCAGCTCGTTCCAGGATTCCTGGGTCCCCCTCCGAAGAGTACCCCATTCACCCCTGTCCCATCGTTTAGCAGCTCCAACATTCTTTATTCGCCATGGCGCGGCTAGCAGACAGAATGCTGTCAAGAAGACAGGTTGAAGGATTGATTTCCGAAGGGAAAACTGTTTTCATCTTTGACGGGAATGTTGTACGGGCTGATGCTTGGTTGAAGTTTCATCCAGGGGGTGATAAAGCTATATTGCATATGGTCGGTAGAGATGCTACTGATGAGGTTAATGCGTACGTATTCTTTTTTTGTTCTCTCACAAACCCCGCACTCCGGCACGTTATGAGGAATTGAGTTGTTCGGAGACTGATAACGGCTATAGTTTACATTCAGTTGAAGCTCGGGCTCGGATGAGAGGCTTTGTAATTGGAAAAGTCCAGCAACCTTGGGAAAGCTTTACACCGCCTCTCCATGGCGGCACATTTCGTCCGTACATCGAGGGTGAAGGCGATGAAGAATTGTCCGAATCTGAATGCCCACAAAGTAAGGGGGCTCGATCGTCGTCATCATCATCTGTCAGTAGCGAGGATAATAGCTTTCTATTGGATCCTAGCCTTCGTCGTAGACATCAGGGATCTGCTATCGCTTCATCGTCGTCTTCAATGACTTCGGTGTATGTGCATGATGAAACAGGCATGGAAGAATTGACGAGGAAGGGAATGGAGTACGATCTTGCCACCTACCCAGCCCTTGACGCGGAGACACAAGGAAAAATAGTCGATCTCTATCGAGAGTTGGACAAACAGGTACGAGCTGCTGGGCTTTACAATTGTAACTATGTTCGGTATGTGAGGGAAGTTATGCGTTATCTGACTTATCTCTCAACTTCGTTGATACTCTTGCATTATGGGTGGTACAAGATGTCGGCATTCTTTCTGGGAGTATTCTGGCATCAGATTACTTTCTCTGCTCATGACGCTGGTCATATGGGAATAACACATCACTTCCATATTGACACATGTATCGGTATCTTCATTGCAGATTTTTGTGGAGGTCTCTCATTGGGATGGTGGAAGAGAAGCCACAATGTAAGTTCCCCATGTTACACAGTAAAATTTTGGGAATTCATTTATTAACATATTTTTAATTCTTAGGTGCACCATATTGTTACAAACGACCCAGAGCATGACCCCGATATTGAGCATCTTCCTTTCTTTGCTGTTAGCCACCGGTTCTTCAGTAGCCTATACTCAACTTACTACGATCGCGTGATGCAATATGATGCGGCCGCCAGGATACTCGTTAGGTTTCAGAACTACCTTTATTATCCGATTCTTTGCTTTGGCAGATTCAATTTATACCGTCTTTCCTGGGAGTACCTTCTCCTCGGGCTTGGTCCTCGTAAGGGGATTGCTGCATATCAAAGATGGCTCGAAATTACTGGCATGGTGGTTTTCTGGTATTGGTTTGGGTACCAGCTTCTGTATAAGTCTATACCCACCAATTGGGATCGATTTTTGTTTGTCATGATCAGCCATGCGGTGACAATGCCTTTACATGTGCAGATCACATTGTCACATTTTGCTATGTCGACATCCGATCTGGGGGTCAAAGAGAGCTTTGCACAGAGAATGTTGAGGACTACTATGGATGTCGACTGCCCACGGTGGTTGGATTTCTTTCACGGAGGATTGCAATTCCAGGTTTGTTCTCGCTTAACTGGCCCTAGCGTATTGAAGAACTGTACACTGACTTTGTCCTAAGGCAATTCACCACCTTTTCCCTCGTATCCCGAGACACAATCTCCGACAAGCCCAACAGCTTGTTATGGAATTTTGCAAGAAATCCGGTGTGCCATATGCTCTTTACGGATTTTATGATGGCAATAAAAAAGTACTCGGCCATTTGGGCGAAGTCGGCAAACAAGCTAAGATATTGGCCGAATGCCAGGCAGCAGTCATTAATAAAGGTGATTATGGTCATATGTGAGGCGCGAGTTTGCTGGGTGGTTTACTACTTGACGGATACATCTAGACTTTTTCTTTTCTTTTCTTTTTTCTTTTCTAATTGTTTGATTGATTTCATCTGCGGCTAAAAAGTTACTATGAACGTGGCAGGAGCATGTTTCAAAGGTTTATACTCTGGTTGCGGATTTCGGGATTCTATTTGTTTTTCTTTTCGGTTTAAATTTCCTTTGCTTGTAATTAGTTGCTGTTCGGGTGGTTGTTTAAAGTCAAGTC
The DNA here is from genome assembly GCA_003788595.2 of Choiromyces venosus 120613-1. NCBI lineage: Eukaryota > Fungi > Ascomycota > Pezizomycetes > Pezizales > Tuberaceae > Choiromyces > Choiromyces venosus. The sequence continues at coordinate 452,671 of ML120389.1, forward strand.
TTTTTTCGAGTTTGAGGCTCGGTGACAATAAATCTGTATAGAGTATGGTAGATAAGAGCTGTAAATAAACTAAAAGAAGTTTGACAGCAGCGTTATAATACATCACACTACAATTGTTAATTCGTTACTGATTCTTGAGGTTGGGCTATTTATTAGCCTAAGTTTGTTAGTGTTATTGTTGACTTGTGGGTCTTAAGATGGTGGGGATGACCAAAGGTTTGTTGTTGCCAAGACTTAATTAACAAGGAGGTGGTTCCTGGCGTCGCGAAGTAAACAAAAACAACGCCTCGACCGTCAGGGCTTTTTCTTCCTCAAGATACCTACCTAACCGGTTACAACACAATCAAGTTTCAACAATACAAACCTATCAAGAGGGACCCAAAGGATAGTTTCAAACCCTACTGACAAAGTTGAAAAAAACAAAACCCAATTCCCAATAAAAGGAAAAGGCTCTGGGTAAATTACTTGGAGACCAACTTTAATCATGGGCGCACCAGGAGTAATCGATACTCCACAGACAGAGCACCCAACTGAATCCTCAATAGAGATGGAAGCAGACTTCGGCTCAAGAATGGAATCCTTTACATCACCGGGCGGCGACGACATCCTCCAAGCCGTGAACAGCAAGCGACGAAACCGCCGAAGCGAGATGACACCGGCCCGCCAGATCTTCGGGAGTTTAGCAAACAGAGGCGGTCCCGGGAAGAACGAGTTCACGCCCTTACTCAAGAGCGTGCAAAGGTCGAACCTGACCCGGAAAGTCAGCAACAACGGGGCACCACCGACGCCGGCGTTTCTGAGGAACGGGAAGCTCAACACCACGGACAGTCCTGCGCTGCCGCAGGCTGGCAGCTCGGATATTGGTGACTCTACGTACCAGACTCGCGAGGATGAGACTACGATTGGACCTGCGGGGATTCCGTCCTCGAGTGTGAATTCTACTCCCCTTGCGCCGATTCCTCGGGGGAAGGGCGGGGTGTTGGAGCATGATGGGCAGATGACCTTGAGGGAGCAGGAGAAGGTATAAAGAGTTCTTCGTATTAACTGCGGTTTCGAGGTTTGCTGACTTTGGGGATAGATCATTGATGACATCAAGAAGGAAAACTTCGGCTTGAAGCTTAAGATTGTGTTCATGGAGCAGCGGCTACAAAAGTTGGGACCTGAGCATCATGAGGAAGCTATTAAAGAGGTACGCGAGTGTCTTTTACGTAACTATCTTTGATTTGGAATTATGGCTAATTTGTAACCTTTCTTTGAAAATACAGAACATTGATATCAAGGTCGAGCGAGCAACTCTCAAAGCGGAACTGAAGCGCTACAGGAAATCCCTCACAGATTCCGAGAAAGCCATTGCCGAGCTCCGTGAACAAATGATGAAAATGCAGAGTGGCAAGCAGGCAAAATACACCGACGATCGGAAGAATGAAGAGCAAGCCCGGGTCTTACAGGAGGCCCAGGAAAAGCTTGATGCAAAGGAGCAAGAGATTCAACAAATCCTTGAAGAGAACGAGAGACTTCGTGAGGAGGCGGGAGAATATAAGTCTCGATTAGAGAGCCTCGAGGAAGAAGATAATGATGAGTTGGAAAAGCTGAGGGAGCAGGTTGACAAGCTCGAGGGCGAGAAGGGCGACTTGGAAGCTGAATTGAATGAGAAAGAAAGGGCCCTCGACGAGCGCGAAGAGCAAATGGAGGGTGTTGAGGAACACATCGAAGCGCGTGACGAACGAATCAAGGACTTGGAGCAGGAGGCAGAAGCTTTTCAAGAGAAGGTCACCGCTTTGGAAAGAGAGTTGGAAGGAAGAGTTAGTGATAGAGATGGAGCTCTTGCAAGGAAGGATGAAGCTTTACGACAGACTGAACAAACCATTAAAGAAATGGAGAGGGTAATTTTCCCCCTGGAAGACTTGCCTGTGGGATTTAGACTAATAGTTTTCAATAGGAAATGTTGAATCTTCAAAACACTCTCGACGACGCAAAGGCTGGGAAATTAGAGCTTATCAAGACTAAGGAGAGAGTGGAAGCTGAGAACCACCAACTTGACTCGGAAAATAGAAACCTCAATATAGAAAAACACAATCTCCAGAACGAAGTCGAAGAGTTGAAGGATGATATCCGGAATCGCAGCTTTACATATAAGGACAGCATTGGAGCGCGTGAGGGTCAATACCTAGAACTCGAGAATCAACTGGAGCATATTCGCCAGGAGTACAATGACCTCCAACAATCACATCAGGAGAAGAGTGAAGAAGTGGAGCGACTAAAGGCAAGACTCAATGAGCGGGACGGTGACATTGAGGGCGAGTTTGCGACTTTACAGAAGCAAATCGGTAACCTCAAGCGCGAGAGAGAAGGAGCTGTAAGGTCGCGTACTGAGCTCGAGACCGAGCTTCGAAAGGCCAAAACAGATCTTCACAACCTCACCTCTGAAAAGGATCTTCTCCACATGCGCCACGATGCTCTAACAAACGAAACCCAAGACCTCCAGAAGCAAGTTGAGAAGTTGAAGCTTAGTGTTCAAGAGACCAATGTGGCACTTCAAACAGAGAGGCAACTTGCAGCTTCAAACGAGCAAGCTTTGAGAGGGGAATGGGAAGACGACAAGAATGCTCTGAACGACGAGTTGGATCAACTTGAAAGGGAGGTTCGAGAGAAGGAGTCACGCCATGAACGTGCTGTCTCTGATTGGAACGCTGAGAAGCGTCAACTTGAGGCCAAGATTCAGAAGGCGGAAGTAACAGCGGAAGGCTTGAAGAAGACCATTGAGAACCTTCAACAAGTCGAGCATACGATCCAAGGCAAGGAGGCTAAGCTACACAACGCTCTCAAGTCTGAGAATGAGAGGCATAAGGCGGAGGAAGATGCCCTTAACAGACAAATTGCAGAACTCCAAGACGAGATTGAAGACCGAAAGGCGGCATTCGATCTTAAGGCTGCAGAACTCAACGCTGCTAAAGAGGAGCTTCGAGTTGCAAAGAAGGCTGAAAAAGTAATGGACGAGAAAGTCAAAGCTCTTGACGACGAGATCGAACTCCTTAGCGCTCAGCTTGATGAGGTGAATGAGGAGGCAGAGGAGCAAATAAATACTGCCAGAGCAGATGTTGAAACACTCCGTCAGAAGCTCAATGCCGCCAGACTAGAACTTACTCGTCTGGAGAATCAACATGCTAGTGCTCGTGCTGATATTCAAACCTACAAGGGAGATTTGGAGGCCGAAGCGAGTGCCCAGGGCCAACTTAAGGCTGATCTTAGAGATGCCAACCGACGATTAGAGACGGTTCAGAAGGACAAGCAAAACCTCCAAGAGAAACTTGCAAAGGTTAACTCTCAGATCCACACCCTCAAAACCACATCGATGGAGATTGAGTCCGAACGTGACGAGCTCAAGAGCCAGCTTCAGCAATTGTCCCATCAAGTTGATGTCACAAAGGGCTACGATCAGGAAAAGATGGAATTGAGAAAGAGCAAGAACAAGCTTGAACACAATCTCCAACGTGTGAGCGACGAACGTGAGCTTCTTGAACAAAAGGCAAGCGAATTGGAGGCTCAGCTTGAGGATGCCCTCGACTCAGCTCAGAAATTGGAGGATAAACTTGAGAAGCAAATTCGGGAATTGAAGGCACAATTGAAGTCTATCACTGATGGCCGCGATCATGACCAGCAAACCGCCCAGCGCAATATCGCGCGTCTGGAGTCGAGAGTCGAGCAACTTCTCAAGGTCGACCGACAAGATGGAGGAGGATCTGATGTGGAGTTGAAGGTTCTCCGGGCCGAATTGACAGAGTCGAGGAAGAGGGAGAACGAAGCAATTCAAAAGGAGTCGGCAAACAGAAAGGCCGCTCGTGAATTGCGATCACAGATCGACAAGCTCGAGGGAGAGCTCATGGAGGCTAAGAATGCTGCTGTGGCCTCTCGTTCGCCAAACGGAAGATCGCCTCGTTCCAGCAGAAAGTCCGAGGTTGATGAACTCAAACGCCAGCTTGCTAGTGCCAATGAGCAAGTTCGGGAGTTCCGGTCCCAGACAAGATCATTACAGAGGAAGGTCGATGATCAAAAGACTTCGAACGAGCAGGTCGAATACGAGAAATCATTGCTTGAGCAGGAAATCAATGAAATCCGAGAGAGCAATGATGCCCTGGTTGCGAAAAACCTCCAAGCCAGCACTACAATCGGCGACCTTAGGAAGCGTATCCATACTCTGGAGAGAGAGCTGCATGACGCCCAATTGAACAAGCATCTCAAGAACTCGGAGGTCACCCGAACTGCACAACAGGAAGTTGCCGAGGAGAGACAAGAGCTCCACGACCACATCAAGTCTGCCACCCTTGAGATCGAGCAGTTGCAATCTCAATTAAATACCAGAGAGGAAGAAATCCGCAACCGCCGCAAGCGCGAGAAGGAACTCGATGCGCAGATCAGGTCACTCCGCAAGGAGAGACAACAACAAGACACGCAATACACCAATATCAACGAGGAGCTGAAGAAGATCACTCGGCGCTACCAACGTGCCATCGAGCGAACCGCCCAGCTCCAAGCCGCCTGGGACGAGGAGCGCAAGGCGATCAAGCAGAGAGTGCGCTTCTCCGAAAGCACCAGCCGTCGGGAAAATGCGAAGACCGGCAGCGAAGTCAAAGCCCTCGAGAAGATCGCCCAAGACGCGGACGATCGACACAGGGCGGAAATCAAGGGCCTAGCAAAGCAGATCCGATATCTCCGAGCCAAGGTTGCTCGCGAGTCCGGATTCCGCGCAGACTTATCCTTCAGCAAGAACTTTTTCCTTATGCAGATTAATTTGTATAGTGCTTGGTGAGTAAATCCCCTTCTTCTTTATCTCTGAATGCTTCCGCGGAGAAACCTCACGTTTGACAATGGGCTAATTTATGTTTTTTTTTTTTTTGTTTCTCCTCTGCAGCAATGAGGCAAACATGCAGTTGATAGAACAGATGGGAATATTCCCCGACCGTTACATACGCGAGAAGCGACCGGCTCTGCGATCGGTCGTACAAACAATCATTGCTACTATCCGGATGAGGTTCGTCCCAACTTTCCTTCCCCTCCAGCTCTTGCATGCATGCATGCATGACTGGGGGGATTCCTTGTTTGTTAGGCTATTCGCTAATCTGTAACATAGTAAACTCCAACGCTCATGGTCTGCTAATAAAGAGCTCAAGACTTCTTTAGTAAAGTCTTTGGAAAGAGTCAGGAGGATGGAGAATGTGGGTGGTTTAGAAATTTGATAAACTGGTGTTTCTTTTTGGTCTATTTTATGTTTTTTTCTTTTCGTGTTTTTCTGGAGGGAGATTAATGATTGTTTTACGATGATAAGACAAGTCTTGAGGGTTTTCCTTGACTTGTTTATTATTATTCCTCATTCTTCCTTTTATCATTATTATTCTTATGTAACATAGTTTGTACGGTACGGTACCTGCATTTGCATTTGCATGTTTTTATTTTATTTTATTCTTTTTTTTATATTTTCTTTCCCCTCGAGGCGGGGGGTTGTTTTAACGTGTATGATACGGTATGACACGATATCATTTTTTTTATTTTTTTATTTTCCTTCTGATAATGTTATGGATAAAGCAAGCTTTACGATATTTTTGGGCAAGATCTGGGTTGAAATATGTATTTGTTCCTTCTTTCCTGCGTCTTGGGTGGGTTATTATATTTATTTATTTATTCATTCATCCCTCCCTTAATCTTTCAAAGTTCAAAGAGAAACGAGAACAAACATTATCTAATTGAGCAGTGATAGTGGGCAGGCAGGCAGTTATTCCGCAGCCAAGTTGACCAATTCATTCAAAGACCTTATGAGATTTTTGCGCTCCTCCATCTCATTACACTCCCCGGTTTCGTGGTAGTATGCGCCTACCACTTTTACGCAAGCGTAGTAGCAAGAGTACCTAGGACCACAATTAGCATTTCTTTCTTCCCAAGCCACAAACCGAAGGGGGGAAAAAAAAAAAAAAAAAAAAAAAAAAAAAGTAGAAGATAGAACTCACAATAACCTCCTAACCTTCGCCCCCGCCCCCTCCAACGCCTCCTTTCCATAACCCTCCATGAACGCCTCGGAAGGTCTCAAACACGCAGCGCACAGGAGGGGATCATACCACCCCGCCCTCTCAAAGTCCACAACGCCAACAACCTCCATTCCCCCCTCTCCTTCTTCTCCGTCCCGCAGCAGCACGCCGCCATCATCGAAATCCAAAACCGCAAGCCCCGGACACCGCACCTCGTCAAGAGCGGGCGTCCACCGACGAACCTGCTGGCGGATCTCCTGGTATGGCAAAAGCACCAACATCTCCTCCCCATCGCTGAGCACAGCTTCTACCAACGCCGTGAATGCGTCGCGCCAGTGGGTGTAGCGCTTCGCCGTCCTTGTAGCCCTACCAAAGCCTGCTGCTGCTGCTGCCGGCGGGGAAATGTTGGATAGGGAGCGCAGGTATGCTCCTATGCTCTTCTCAACCCTTGCTATCGCTTCGGGACTCATGGATGGTCTTGCGGTGCGCAGGCTTACGCCCGGGAGCCAGGAGAGGAGGATGTACGGTGAGTCGATGATGCTGCGGGTATCGTCGTAGGACAGTACCCGCGGTACCTGCGGCCCCGGTCCTGCCGCCGTCGCTTGTTGTTGTAAGAGTGGGAGTAGGTCGGCTTCGGCTTCTAGGATGCCACACTCGTACCGCAACACCCGGGTTTCCGGCGGTGGGGAGATTTTCAGGACGTAGGAGGTGTTGCTGGAAAGGGTGAGTTTGTAGGAGGTGTTGTAGGTTTGTGGGCATGTTGTGAGGTCTGTTATTGATGTTATTGTCGGAGGGGTGGAATTGGAGGAGGAGGAGGAGGAGGAGGAGGGGAGGAGGAAGGCTTTTGATAGGATTTGGTGGAGCTCTGGGGAGTGAGGTTGTGGAAGGGGGGGGGGAGAAGGGGAGGAAGGAGAACTGGGAGGTGGGGGGGTTTGGACCATTGTGGTTTGTGGGTGGTGGTGAGGGTGGCTGCGGGTGAGATGTTGTGACTGGATTGAAGTTTTGTTGAATTGTAAGTAGGTAGGTATCCTGAGGGGTCCAGCAAGGTATTTGATAGAAAGCAGCCAGCAAGAGAAGGGAAGGGAAGGGAAGGGAAGAAGAGAACAGATCGCTCGTCTTAGTCTTAGTCTTAGCTCGCAGCTCAATACCACACAGCCGTAACCGTAACTTCACCCCCCAAAAAGCACAAAAGTGGAGGAAGGGGAAGGGGGGGGGGGGTATTTGTACCGTCAGTTGTTATCTGAGAATTGCGCCAGGCCAGCTATGATAACTAACTAGCTAGCTAGCTTGGTGAAGGCACCCTTATCGAGAGTGGAGTGAAGGAGCGGAGGAAGCAGGGAGGAAGGAGAAAGTAAAAGTGAAAAGGAGGGATTGGGGGGGGGGGATGTCAGTGATTTTAATGGCGCTAACTAAACCCACGATATCGTACCGTATGATACAGCATCGCACCACCGGCATCGATTCTTGGGTAGGTACCGGTATCATAACTAACTTCCACATATCACCCCAGCAAGCAAGCAAGCAAGCAAGCAGACCGAAAGAAACCCCCCCCCCCACAAAATCAAAAATAAATTAATTAATTACCTTTAGTTCCTAAGAACTTTTTATTTTATTTTTTTCCCTAAATTATTTATTGCTAACTTTTACGGCACTTGTTACTGTGTTACATTGTAGTACATTGTAAGTAACTTGACTTTACGCCCAAATTAATTAGAAATTCACGGTTACGGTACGAAAGAGCGAACCGGGCAGGCGGACCGACCCTCGATTTTCGCCAAACAGTTCCGCATACGGCTTGACTTCCTTGGCATCCTCGCCTGTTTTGACGAGTTTTGGTGTAACGTTGCAACGGCTGTGGGGATGGGATGGATGGGTGGTGGAGGGATGAGGGATGAGGGATGGGGGGTGTTAAGTTAAAAGTGAAAGTGAAAGTGAAAGTGAAAGTGGGAGGGAGAGGGAGAGGGAGAGGGAGAGGGAGAATGAGAATGAGAAGGTGGAGGACACAGCATTATCTGTCTACTCGGACATAGACTAAAGTTGAGTTGGTTGGTGTGATGGATTACTGCATCATACCAGTAACCAGCACCCTACTCCACAGAACCGTATGATATGATGATTGCAGTTGGGAAAGTGTAACTTACAAGCGCAAAAAAAAAAAGAAAGAAAGAGAAAGAAAAGACGAAAGGACCCTACAAAGTTCTCTACGGCACATACCAGTAACCAGTCCAATCCAATGCCCACAATTACAAACTTCGACCCCCCCGCGGATGCAGTAATTCTCAATGGCCAGTGCATATCTCTAGCACTTCACCTGGGTATATCATATCTAAAAAGAGGAAGAGGAAGAGAACTACGTAATAGCAAAGGGAAGGATGAGCCGAATTGGAAGGGCTTTCTTTAAAAGTAGTCGCCGTTATGCCGGCGAGGTGAGGTGAGGTGAGATGGGTGAGGTTGTGATAACGTTGTTTCATATGAGAAGTGTGATATACCGTATTCAGAAGGCAGTCAAGTTAGCTGTATGATATTAGACCAATTGCGCTCTCTCTATCATTTTTGGGACAAATATCCCTTCCCCTCCCTCCCCCTGCCAACTACTATTAGGCGATTTTTCAAGTATTCGGAATGGCAAAAGGTAGGTGATCTGGTTATGGTATAACCAATGCGTCCGCTGGGGCCTAATTTCGAGCGTAAAGCTGTAACCCACCCCTAGAGTCAGGTAACTCACCTTCCGATTACTTTAAAAATGGCGTAGTAAAGCTCACATTTGTACTTGTACAGTATGAGCACGGGACAAGACGACATAAACCCCTTCCCGCAGGAATATAAATCTAGTTACTTTTTTTTTTTTTTTTGTTTATATCCAATGTATTGTATGTAGACAAATGAGATGGATGATAAGTTGCACATTTCTCCCAACTTTATTTGCCCCTCAGGTTGCGCCTGACTTCTCCGCGGGCACTTCCACTTCCACTTCCACCGCCGGTGGCGGCGGTGAGGACGATGTTGTGGTCTTGGATGTCACCGCTGCAGTCACACCCTCATTTTCACCCTCCTCCTTCTTATCTGTAACATTGGATCCCTGCAACTGAGCCAAATTGAACTTCTTCATGGTCTCCCAATCTTTCACAACGCTCATCCCGCATATGCTCTGTATCGTCCGGAAAAAGAGGGCAAAAAGCGAAAACCTGGTTAGCCAGAATTCGATTTTTCCATCAAGTGTGACCTAAGATATCACGCGGAAGGCGGAAGGAAGGGAGGGAGGGAAGGATGGAAACATCCGACATGAAGAGGAATTGTGCTAGAAGCATGTACTATGTAGTACATGTAATAGTTCCCTCTGGGCAAACAAGATACGGTAATCAAAAGGGATATACCGGAAAAGACGCCTAATAACAACGGCACACAAGGGTATATGATACGACATGATATGGAATTATAGCAAATCAATAGGAAGAAGGGACTACTTGCCTGATAAAAGTCCACCAAAATGAGCAAATCCGGATTCCTCAGATCAGCCTTATGTTGAGTCCCCACGACGTCCGCAACAATTTTGATAATCTGATCGCGCTTCAAATGGTTATGGTTGCGTGAAGTAGGTTTGATAGCGAACTAAAAAGTAGAAAAAAGGGCGCAATTAACCCAAGCTTCAGTAACCGAAAATCGAGCACTTTATTTTTATTTTTTTTCACTTTTATTTTTCCGACGAACGGGATTCGGGTCGATATCATTTTTTTTATACTTTTTTTTTTCTTTTTTCTTTTCATAGAAAAAAAAAAAAAGGAAAAAAAAGGAAAAAAAAGGTATATCGTAACACACCTTAATGGATTCTTCACCTTGGTAAAAGTGGGGAGGAAGAACTTCCTTCGCGACGGCTTCCAAGCCTTCTGCATTCGCCTTGCCTATCCGAGTAACTGGTGTGAGGCGGTGGACGTATCGGCTCTTCAAACGCTTCTCCACAGTTCCAGCACAGAGTGCATTGACCATGGCAGTTGGCTCGCAAGGAGGTCTTAGGCGGAAGAAGACAACTGAGCATTGACCAAGGCCAGAGAAGGAAGAGAACAAAAAAGCCACTCGTTAACATTATCCCGATCCACAGATAAGCGAAGATGGAGAAGAAGTATATTTCTTACCACAGTCGATATCGAGCTTCACAGAGATAAATAGTTTCTCGGCTTTGGCTCCCTTAAGGCCGCTAATCTCCTTCTGGATCGATGCCTCAATATCCTCATCCTCGTCATCCTCATCCTCGTCCTCGTCCTTGTCGTTCTTGCCATCGGAAAGGTCGAGACCGTATAGCTCAGAGGCGACCTAAGTGGCACACCCAATAAATTGTGAGCTCTTCGGCCATTCCGACTGCAAGCAGCAGAAGGAGGAGGGGTAAATTTGCGCCCAACCTGCTCTAACAGCCTGTACATCTCTTCCACGCATCTTGCTTCTCGCCCTCTATCGCAGGTAGCAAATATGCCCTGCGAGCCCTCCTCAATATTATGGAGGCTGTGGTACTTGGCTTTCGCCTGGTTCTTCCAGTACTCTTTGGTCTGGCCCGATTATTCGCGGGTCAGCATCGGATAAAGCAGCGGTTACAATTTGCAAACAGTGTATGGGCGTGCAAACCTTGTTCTTCTTAACCGATTTAGGATCCAAGTTCTCATTGTTGCTACGGCGTTTCTTATTGCCTGCCATTTTGGCTGATGTTGAACGGAGGAGTTGATGGGTGAGGTTGAAGTTAGGAACCGTTGTTGCATACCGATACCATACCAGTAGCTATAAAAGCACTTCATGGACGTCACAAATACTTAGCCCTGAGCCTCACCCAGGCATCCAACTTAACGCAAATTGAAAGAATAAAAGAAGAAAAACAAGTAATAAATTTTGCCGATTTTTTAAGAAAGCATTTTAGATTGTAGCCGGGTCTACTGAAAAATGAATCTATGCAAAGTATTATGGACAAAAGTGCAAAAAGAATTGGCTCGACCCCGGGTTTGAACCGGGGACCTCTCGCATATAAACTTAGAGTGAACCCTAAGCGAGAATCATACCACTAGACCAGCCGAGCATGGTATGTCTCTCTAGATCGGGCACCTTATTCCAAATTTCTTTAGAGAGCTAAATCCAACATAAGCCTGGCGGACAGCCAAACCACCGAGTGACAAGATATGATTTCACATGTGCGCGCATCACTGCCATTCTAATCTCACCCTCGCGCTCAACACACAAGATGCAAGAAGAAATTTCCCAAAATTTGCCGTGCATAAAGCTGTCAGCTGACAATGCGAATACAATATATGCAGCTCCCTCTTCCTCCTCCTCCTCCTCCTGCTCATGACATCCCCGGGCACCCTCGGAAAAAAATATTAAAAATAAAAAAAAAACAGATCAAAATAATGAAAGCGCACATTATAAATAACAAACCATCTACCGAAATATGCCCCTCCCTCCCTATAAGCTAGCCCTCATTATTGAGATATCACGCTCCACAACCGCGTGCGGCGGGTCGAAGAAACTCCTACCGCGCGAACTTTGAGAAATCGATTGGCTCTTTTCGAATTGCTGAAGCCTCTTGGTTTCTAAGGCTGGTAGGTAAGTGGCAAATCGAGCCGCGATGCACATGTGCGCCTCGGGATTGCCGGTGGGAACTTGGCATTTTCGGGGGCCGGACGTGATGGGGGGTCGTGTTACGGTACAATGGTTTTTATTAGCAGGATGAACATTGATTGGTTGGATAAACGAACGGTACAAGAGATCTCGGAGGGGTGGCGTGGAAGTGGTAGCATTTGGCAGGTTCCTCGTGTGCTCTAGTATGTAAATGGATACATACCTTAGAGGTGAGGTTTTCAGTTATTGGTGCACTTGTCTGTGAGGGATATGTGAGTAGGGTTTCATCACCCCGCGAGAGGGTATGGTAGTGAGTGGTCGTACCCGTAGTGGATTGGTCAACGGTAGTTTTGGGATAGAACCTGGTAAAGAACGCGGTAATAACGGTGGAATTCGGGAGCCGTAAATACAGACCCTGCACATTTATGTCGGGCTCCGGTGAGGTAAATGCACGGACTACCACCTTTAGGGTAGATTGACAGCTCACTATAGGCTTTACTCGCGGTCTCTCGGGTTGTACGCATGCTTTGGTGTATTTTTTCTATTTACCCCACGCGGTATTTGGAGCTGTGTTCGAGTTCTACTCGTACTTAGACATGACTTTTTGGTGCCCTAGGGTGCTTTACGTGTTGCGGAAGGATTAGCCTGACTGGAGATGGATCATGTGGATAGAACGAGATAAGATCTTTCCTTGAGGTTTCTTTCCTTACAGAAGCCGCAGGGAGATCCAACCTCTTGCAGCCAGGTTTTATGGACCTGTCGTTGTTTATATGCCTGCCCGTTGGATAGCTATCGTAAGTACTCAAATACAAGAAAAATGTGCTAGGACGTTGTAGTTGCCTCTCCAAGTAAAGCGCTGTGTATATTCCTTTTATTTTGTCTCAACTGGGGACTGAGTTTGCTGTGTTCCCCCCCCGCGTAGCCGAGAAAGGGAATTCCAACGTCCTGGCACATTTTTCTTGTATTCGAGTTTTTACGGTATATCTTAGAGATGATCTAGTCTCCAGGATCGGAAGCAAGCCACCCAGAGCGTAAGCGGTCCTGGTAGGTGTAGGGTAGTATATGAGAACTTCCAATAGGATCTTATTTGAAAAAAACAAAGTCCCCTGATAATGAAGCTCCAAGCAGGGAAATAAGTGCAAACCTATCATGAATGACCTATAATAGTACTGTTCGAAGAGCGTGACCTATCGCAAACGAAGGTTTTGGATGTCACCATCAAGCGGGCTTTCCATTGCCAGCAATCAGCTATTAGGCATTATTCACCATAGTCAGGAGCCAGATGTGCTGTACATCACATCTTCTTTTAGTTCTAGGGGTAAGCATGGGGTTCCATTCCACCAATACCCCAATACCCCATGGTAAGGTATGGTATTACGCTTACATGTTCAACCAATTCCCCGATTGCCCAACTCTTCGGCCTCACCAAGTTTAAGTTATGATGGTGGCTTCCAATATAGCCTTCCTTCCTTCGACTATAAGTTTCGCGTACACACATATCTAACAGGGGGTGACAAAAAACCCACTCTTCGCTTTTCAAAAGTTCAATATCCCGGCTTAACATCCAGAAAACGTCCCAGTTACACCGTGCTCTCGTTTCTTTGAACTCTATCGAGCTAAAGAGGGGTATAACTGCGATATATATCATAATACCAGTAAGATATTAAGAGTGTAGGCTAGTGACACCGACGTCTGCCGGCAGGGTAGATGGTTTATATATTTTTTAGGCTATTCCCCTCTACAAGGTATCTCAGGTGCATCTCTGGGAGGTCTGAGAGATAGTGTGATTGGATATCACGCATAGGCTGAAATGTGGTCGGCGAGTAGTGAGGATAATCCTTTCCGTGGGCTAGTGTGGATGGCCGAATTGGACACTAGCTTAACAACCCACCGAACTAGATTACCTGGCCCAGTGACAGATGCCCGAAAGATGGGCGATTGACAGCGGCAGCAGTAGAGTTAAAAGTGCCTGCTGGAACAGGAGGCTCCTTGTCCTTTCTCTCAATAGAGTATTTAGATGCTGTGGCTTGATTATTCCCGTGGATTACCGGTAAGTATTCGAGATATAGCATGGATGGAATCTAGGGCAACTGGAGGCATGTTCCACTGACCGCCACTTTCGAAAACATGGTGCCATGATCCCGTTCCAAGTAGGTTTTGAAACCGGCGAGGGCAATCCCTCGAGTTTCTCCCTACATGTCCCTCCCACCAATCCCTGTTTACCCACAAGAACTGAAAGGGCCGTGATTTGTTAGTGCCGGCAGAGTTATTCCGAGATACTTGAGTATGGCAATATTGTGGCCTGGTGGTTTTACATGTATGATATTGTACAGTACTATTGTCGGCAGAAAAAAGCAATTAGAATTAAATTTTCGCTTTCCATTTCACATCCCATTAAAAACCCTTTGACTAAAGTCTCAAATATCCGTAGAATGCGGAGCTTTTTTTTTTGCATATATGATGGCTTAGAGTCTTTGTTGCAATTGCCGGTACTTATTCTCCGCTCCGCATCGGAAACCCCGTCTTACCTTCGTACACCAGCGTGAATAGATCGGCTAGGAGAGCGAATCGCTTTGATGAGATCGTTTCCTAATATCTCGTTTCGGCGATGCTTCCATAGTGTTCCAAAAGTAGAGATATTAAGCTTGCGTTATCAAAAAGTAAAGAGAGGTTACACCGGCAGTTTAGCTTTTAGAATTCCGTATAGATAGCACAGAATAAATGTATAGTATAACGTGGATTAAATCTTATTAGAATACACTTCTGCACCTGCGTTTAATATCAAGCGGTAGGTGCTTTTCCCAACATTGCAGCAATGGCCAATCAGACCAGCATCCAGCTGCATTATCTCAAACGCTCCGATCTGATGTACTCCCAATATGGAGATTCGAGTGTCACCACATATGTCGTTAGCACAGAGCAGTCGGTTGGTTGGGCCCGGGGCCAAGTCCTGTGTGTGGCAGACATCGTATTCGTAACTCCACATCCATCAGAGCCAACCCTACAGTACTTGTATCATACAAGTATGACACTTAACCCAATAGGTAGTCTACCCCCGGAGTGCCACAAATCAACCACATTGACACTCTCCATCATTGTATGATGCTCAGATCCCACCGTGGTTATTTGAGCACTCGTTGGCCACTAGCAGTCAAGTTGTGGAGCACAGAATTTCTCTCTCCATCCAGGCTCGTGATGTACCCCCCGTGTTACAGAAAGAGAACAGAATCCTAGCTCTAGCGTGATAACTTAAGCTTTTTCCATACGAGGCAATCCGCCATTCGGGGGATGATCAGGATTGGGGAATGTTTGGGAAAGCCAGCATAATTCCTCAAAGTACCTATGGAGGTGTCAATAGGAAAACCTAGCAACAGCCGTCCTAGAAGGATTCCGGAGCCCAATTTCCCCGAATACCTCAACAACAGCACTATGAGTTCCAATAGGCTTCTCTAAGCCGGGGCGGGGGTTATTCACATACCTGCCAGTACGAAATTCCCCAGACAAACGCTGTTGGAATTTTCACTTGAGCGAAAGCAGAGGTGTTGTCCATACACATCGCTCCATATTTCCATCAACACAACCAATACTCGAACTATCAGATAAATGGCTAGTGTTGGTTTTGGTGAAGGTAAACCCGAGAAAAGGAGGTTCCTCAATAGTAAAAGTACTCTCGAGAATGAGAGTATTACCCCTCTAGTACCTAATCACTTATCGTACGTGGCATGTCTTTGTAGGATGTCGTATTGGCAAAATTGTATTCGTCATCACCCTTCACAAGCTCTATGTTTGCTAACTTAGGGGTCTTCAATAGGTCTACATACATTTGCCTCCTACTCTCTCCAAATTATTGAATTCAATCCCTTTACAAACTTTTCTCTCTCCTTAGCCTTTGACCTCATATTTCCGTTGTAGGGAGAGCATTCTTGTTAGAAAAGTATCAGAGGAACTTGCACAGGTTACTCGAGGTGTATGGATGAAGTTTGCTTCCGGAGGCGATGTGATAACTGAGGATTTTATCCACGCTGGTATTCTCAGAGATCACAATCACTCGTAACCGATTCTTTGGTTTTTCCCTTCGTCAAAGAGGAGCCTAGGTTTTGAACGAGAGGGCTATGCGAAAAAGATTAGTAGAGGTATGAGTTGAGCTGATGGCAAATCCAGTTCTAGGGGTCCTTTCTTACAGGTTCAACAGGGATACTCTACCATCATCTACTACTCGTTATCCGGTTCAAGAATGAAAGCGGAGAAAGCCTCTGAACAAACAGCTCGCGATTCAAAAAACTTCATAACCCTACACAATAATCTTGACCACAAAAGGTATCCAACGTGTGCATTCATCCAAAATTTCCACCTTCTCAGGCACCGCTGACAGCTCCAGGCTTAGGCACAACTCCCTTCTCGACCAACTCATCGAACGTCTCTTTATACGCCCCCCCAAGTGCTCCCCCACCCCTTCCAGCCAAGTTCTCGGCCCTTAGCCATGCTTATAACGATGCTGTACTGTCTTCCCAGCACGAAGTTTGCGAATCGCCATGTGGCCTTCTCTAGCCCATCACTTCTAATCTTCCCTCCACTCCTGTCGACAATCTTCTCCCAGGCATCCTTAACCTCCTGTCGTTGACTCCACTTGACGAGATCAACACGGTTCTCCAGAGTTGATCTTGGAATTCGCCCAGCAAGCCCGGCGGTATCGGCATACGCTTCAATCGGCGGTGCAAGGGGCAACTTGGTACTGGAAGGTAGGGGGGCCGCACGAGAGAATTGATCTGGTGGGATGCGAGTATTGAAGTACGTTGCTAGACGGGGCCAATTTGTAGCCCAGGTTGCCGGATCATCGTTTACAATGTTTAGCAGCTGGTTCGAAGTTTGGGGCGTGAGAGCTGCCCAGATTTCAAACTCTACATATCTCAACGTGAGTTTGTTTCTCTCTATCTAAAGATCTTCACAGAAGAGGAGAAAGTACCAGCAATAAGCTTCGAATAACTATGACTGTCCCAACCAGTATAGAAGGTCTCGTTCCCAGGGAAGAACAGCGGCTCGCTCAATTCATGGCAGACAGTTGCATAAATGGCCAATGCCGAAGCAATGTTCATATAGTTTCCTACAAAAAAAGGCTACACATTAGCAAAAAAAACTCTTGCATTTAGTCCAAGAATGAACCCACCGTGAGCATAACCGATAATATCATTCGGCACGCAAATAACCTATAATACAAGAGAGAACAAAAAAGTACATTAGGCAAACACTACCACACAAAAACCCCATGCGGAATACAAAACTTTTGCGGCAAACACACCCAATCCCAATTCCTATCCCTCGCCTCATCACGGAGTATATCCTCCTGCACATAATAAAAATTCGGCGGGCACGTGGGGTCATCAACCCTAGGATCAGTTTCTTCGGCCGGGAGCTTAATCGGGCCATGTTGTACTACCCTCCCGACAATCACAACTTATCACCCACTCTCATCCCCATCATCATTGTTGGAGGTCACACGGAGAAGGTTGGAGTGGAAGTGTAAAGTGATGGGACTGATCAGTGAAAGAAAGAAAGAGAGAGTTGCTGTCTTGATTGTCTTGCTATAGACGTGCCTGAAACTGCCGTACTTATAGCTAGCTGTAACATGAATATACATCAATATGACCTCAGTCATTTCCTAGTTCCTCACGTCCCAAGTGGCCTAGCAACGGCCGAACATATCCGTACCACTCATCACACTGAGGTGGTATTTTCCCACAATCATCAATCAAAAAGGGGGCATGGACAAAACAAACCCCCATAATACTTCGCCCCCGTCGTCAACACCACCCTTTTCAAACAACCTTCTAATCCCGCCTCCCTCAACCCCTCTATAAAATTCCTTAACATCCTCCCATCCACGTCCGCCATCTCCTCCTCCGTCGGCTTCTCCATGTATGCTGTGAAGAAGACGTATACCGTATTAACTTGAATAAGAGCAACACGTCTCAGGACGTCTAAATTTCCCTTGTAGGTAAGGCGTGGTTTTGTTTTGCTGGCATTTTCTCCTGTCCCCGCCAAAATAGGAAACTCAGACGTCCTGAGACGTGTTGCTCTTATTCAAGTTAATACGGTATGTCTTCATTGGATGAGGAGGGGGTAAGTTTGGATTGTAGGTGGGTGGAGATTTCGGAAGGGGGGGTTAGGAGGTCGAGGGGTGTGTGTTTTATTCTAGAGGAAGGAGGGGAGGAAGGAAGGGAGCGGGAAACGGCGTGGATTTCTGTCCATGTTGTTGGGTCTGCGGAGAGGGCTTGGAGGATTGCGGTGCCGTTGATGCCGGTTGCGCCGGTTATTATTGCTCGGGGCATGGTTGTAATTGAGCAGGGAAGTATTTCCGGGTGTTTTTGTCGAAGTCAATTGTTGTACTGGTACTGTAAAGAATGGTAGAGTACCGGCAGCACGGGGGGAAGGTAGACTAGAACCTCTTTATTCACAGCACAAGTCTAGTCTACTGTACTGTACGGGTGTACTAATACCCCTTAACAAAACATCACAACATCCTGACATCGTCGACCGCATCAATGGTAAAAACTTCAAACGCAGTTCGTTAGACCGACAATAACGTACCCCACGGTGAGTCGGAACACACGGTGACACGGAACAACTCTATGAAGCAACGCTCAATATCCATTATTAACAGGTATTCTCATCATCCTCAACCTCAACACTAATGTGCTCTGCACCCAGTGTTTCCTCTGAATCCTCTCCTCCTGCTGACTCCTCTCCATCCTCATATTCAATATCCAAATTTTCCACCCTATTGAGAGCATTTTTCTTTTCCACTCTCAATTTCTCATACTCAAGTTCCTTTTCTGTCATCAACCTTTTGTATTTTTCACTCTTTTCCTCCAATTCTGTTTGTTCAATTTCCAATTGAATGACCGATTTATACCTCTTACTTCCCTGCCCATTTTTTTCCCTTTCTTCCTGCTGCTTTAATTTACACCCTATTTTTGTAAGTTTAGTAGATGTACTATTATACAAGCGTGTATAATAATCTAAACTAGTTTTTGCTGTTTTTTCTTTACCATTGTAGTTTGCTTGAATTACCTTCTTCACATCACCAGCAGAAATAGCGGAGTTATCCACCTTAATTCTTTTCCTCCCTTTCCAGCACGAATTAAGACCTTCTTCGATGATGTATTGTTGCTTTTTCCGTTCAGTTTCGTCTTGTAGATTTAGAGTAGAACAGTAAAAGGAGGCCGAGTGGGCAAGGAAGCGGATTGCAGCATGGGCATCGCAGGAGTTTGGTGTATTTTGATGAATTTTGCTTTGAGCAAAGGCTTCCAACTTGGAAATCTCGGATTCAGTTTTTGGAGTATGAGGTTCAAATGTAGAGGGGGAAGTGATTGAGTTTCCTGAATTTGGCTGATAGGAGTCGTAGCCAGGAAGTGTTTGTAAAAGCTTCTGTGCATTTAGGGGATAAATGCCAGTTGCTTCAAATCCACTTAATATATTTTTCTCTGTTAGACCACCAACTCGAGCATGCTGTAAAACTTCCCAAAAGTTCTCTTTTTTCACAATATGATTTCCCCATTGAAATCTATCCCAAACTACCTCAGTCCACTTCCGCTTTAGAGGACTAAATACTGCAACATCAAGGGGCTGTAATTTGTGCGTAGTATGGGCTGGTAGGCAAAAGGGAATGATGTGGTGTTGTAGGCAGTAGAGGAGAAACTCCCAAGTAACATGGGAGGAATGACCATCGAATAAAAGCATGCGAAAACGAGTCCCACCAGAGGCTTTGGCAGCCATAAGACTTTTAGGCCCAAAAAAGTGCTCCAGATATCAGACACTCTTTTTCCCATCTGTCCAGCCATTCTCAGAATATCCAACCAACACCTCATCCAGCATGCAAAGATGTGAGTTTTCTACCCAACTTTCCTGTATGCCATCCCCTTTAAAGATAATCATTGGCAACAATTGGGATCCATCGGCACAAATAGTTTCAATAACAGTAACCATTTCTCTTCCTCCATCACAAGCACGAAGGGCTCCATTGTGCTGTCGTAAATCTTTACCATAGATTACTCGGCAGGATTGTGTAAATCCCATAAGATAGCCGATTTCATCTAAATTGTAAAGATTTTCTGGAGCAATATTGTACTTCACAATTGCAGTCTCCAACTTATTAAATTAACTATTATATACATAAATTCATTAAGTAGATATTATAGTACATACTCGTTCAAAGAAGTTTACAAATACAAAATAGTCCAGCTGTGCCTCAACTCGAAGATGCTCAATCTGCCAGCTGTACTTTATTCCTAACTCAGGATGACGGTCTAAGAAAGAAAGATGCCAGTTATGGCCGACAGGTCTGGGCCTTTCGGGATTCCGCTTGCTATATAAGTACATAGCCATTTCTTTGACAAGAGGAATGCGAGGTGGAAAACAATAGCTATGCATTTCCAAGCACCTTACCTCACATCAGCTATTTAGATCACATTACACTCATCTGAGAATTATATACCAATTGACAAGTGCCCCTTCTTCCCCAACTGTTAAATATTGCTTTCGCTCATCACACTCACTCATAGGAATTCGGCCATGGTCGCGATACCAGAGGGTAGACTTTGGTACTTCGTAATCGAGGGCAAGCTCGTCATAGGCGGGAATTTGGCTCTTGTCTGTCCGGGCATGACTCAGGGTGCTGAGTGCAAGTTCAATACATTGTTCAGTTGCAAAGTGATTGGTTGGAGACATTTTGAGAAAGCTGATTCAGTGTAGAAGTGATTGATTTCTTCCCTGGAATGGATTAATTTAAACAAGTTTCTACATGACAAAATTCTACATGACAAAAGCTAGCTTAGGGTGTCATACTGGTTGCCATATTCAAAAAACCGGTTTATCCTTGGAACTTGTCGATGTGTAACCGGTTGTTCCGTGTCACCGTGTGTTCCGACTCACCGTGGGGTACGTTATGATAAAAGATCTACAACCGAATGTCTCGGCATTTCCTTCACTATCATACTCGTGTCTCCGCGCCAAGAATCGGCACCCCCCTTTTCGGAATACTTTTCGGAATAGCCACCACAGATCCATGGAGATGCCAATTCTTGGCTCGGAGGCACGAGTACGGTGCTGCAAGACAGAAACCAATGGCTCGTCTCGGCGATGCGATCGACTGCATTGATCGCACAACTTGAAAGAAAAGGGAAAAACGCCACCCGCGGGGCGAAACCTTAGGTTTTTGGGAAAAGAAGAAGAAGAAAAAAAAGCAAAGTCAATCGTGGTGTTTGAGTGAATGGGGTAAAAAAAAAAAAAACAGCGTTGGGATTTTTTTTAATTTCTAATGATTATTATATTTATGGTGCCGGTCAGCAGTAACCGGGATGCGGTAACATTGGTCAGAGTTGCTGAATAATCATGCCAAGATGCCTAATTCGGTAATGTTATATAAGGTTGTTTACCCTTTTCGGCGGTTCCAGGGCTTAATAATCAGAGGTTTTGCGAAAAAAAAAATGGGGGGTTACTCAACCTTTTAACCCTGTTTTTGGATGGCCCCCCATACAAAATGCCCCAACTTCAAACCCTTACAGCTCCACGATTAGTAATGTTATCGAGGTTTTAAGAGCTCCCCCCGGTAGAGCACATCAGATAGTGTATGTTTTCGTTCTGAAAAAAAAAAAAGATATGTAATTTTTTTTGGTGGAGTAGTAGACTTTCAAAGTAGGGGATACCTTTGACGAAAAAATACCCAGGTTACCCGTGACTGGCACTATAATAACTAGCTTAGCTAGTGAGGCCGAGTTCAGTAAGTAGTCTAAGGAAGTTACTTGGGCATGACGAATGACTCGGTTCTATTCTGCTAACTTAACTACTGCAAAGAGCTTAGGTATCGGTTTTCTACCACTGTACTCGTAATTTTAGATATGGAATGTGCCATGAATGGACTAACTAAACGTCCAAACGAAAATCTTCAATCGCGTTTGTAAACGATGAAAGAAGGTGCTTCGCGTTCTTGGAGGGGTGGTTTATTCTTCGGACGGAATGAGAGCCAGATGACTGGGTGTGGTCGAAAGAGCCCAATTTAATGTCCGTATAAGGGTATATTAAAAAAAAAAAAAAAAAAAAAAAAGGTGAAAAGGGGGCATAGAAGGAAGGAAGGAAGCAATGGAAAGATATCACAAGTGATACGAGGACAAGGATCTGGGGGGAAGAAGGAAAGAAAAAGAAAAAACTTCAAAACCTCAAAACCCGGGTGAGAAATAGGTTAAAAAAGAATGGAGATATTTCGTATAAATGGCAGGTAAAGATAGCATCCAAGTGGACAATAAAACAAAACGCCTGACTCCTTTAAGCCCCTGCATGTCATATTTGCAATTACTATATCATACAGTAGAGTGCTAAGCATTTGTATTAGAAACAAGAACAGGCCATCGAATCATTATAAAAAGCAATCGGAAAGGCTAGAGTAAAAGTGCCAGTCGAATCATCGCTTGAAGTTGTTCTTAAACTCATCAATATAAATATCAATGAATTTCTTGAAGCCATGCTCCTCCTTGCCTAAGCATCCGTAAAACCAACCAATTAGTGACAGTCAACAAAAAAAAGAAGGAATTTCCTCAGCCTCCCAAAAAAATAAACAAAGATAGCCTCCAAACAAAATGCATCATCCGCATAGCCAAACAAGCTGACCACGCGTGAAACACGCACAGGGGAAATTATAGTAGTAGTAGACAAAGTACAAGTGGTGTGGAAAATAAATAAAATAAAAAATGTGCGAACCTTGGAGTTTTGTACCGCCTAACTCACTGTAATCCTCCACATGTCCCTTTCCCGTCAAACGGCTGTGCATTCTAGCCACCATCCGGTGAAACGAAGGGCTCCGCAGTAACTACTCTGTCAGTAAAACATATCCCATACAGTACAGTGTTCCAGCCATATCCCCACGTCTCACGGGTCACAGAGAGACAGTTGAACCCGCCCCAGCTGAGGTTCACTAGGTCAGGCTGTAGTAATGATGCAGTAAAGTAGAACGCACGGCCCACGGTAATGTGTAATGTAGGCGGATTCTCTTGGATGACGAGAGAGATGTTGGAGGATGAGAACGTGGATTCGTTGTGGTTTCCTTATTTTTTTTTCCCTTCTTTTCTTTTCTTTCTTCCAAAGGAGGGGTTAGAACTCAACTCTTGCTACGAGCCATGCCTGAGTCGTTATGTGAAGCGTTAGCATTATACTGTGGCTGTTGAGAGGAAGGGGGGATTATTCCTCATTGCAGATCCGTAGTTCCGCAGTAGGAAGAGAGAGGGAGGGGCAAAGAGCGGGGTGAGTTAACGCACCTCGAAGACACGTATCCACAGGGCCATCTTTTTTCCTTGGTTCTTGAGAAGAATTGGATCAGATGACAATGGGGATGATGATGATGATGATAATGATGATGATGACCTCTTTCTGGTGGTTGGCGTTGTTGTTGCTGTTGTAGTTGGTGTTGCTGCTTTTGCCGCTGAACAGATGATGGCACCGTACTGTTTTTCTTTTTTCTTTTTTTCTTTTCTCGTTCTCCTGCTTTTTCCCTACCCTCGGAGGATAGTTTACGAATGGTTATCGTAGGTTACTCCAGGCTGATGGCCGTGATCAAGTTATGGTAATCGGGTTTTGGAACTCGTGGCGGGGGGAGTTGAAGTTGTCGAAGATAAATTTAAAGAAATAGAAGGAAAAAAACCCCCCTTACCAGAAAGTCTAGCGCACTTTACAGTACGAGTATGCTTCCGGAACCTTCGAAACATCCTTCCCGGCGGAAATTTACAGCATGGCTACACCAAAATTCACAATGGCCTTGTTCTACCCAGTGCGCATTTAATGGTTAATTGGTTGACTTATGATACAAGTTAAGTAACATTATTCTTCTGACTGCCTGATGGAGAGCACTCTAATAATTGCCACGTGCATTTTCCCCGCAAATGAAGTTTCCTACTCCAGCAGGCGGAAAAGGATAGAGATGATTTTAGAGAGAAGGCAGTCAGTAAGATGGGGATAAAGTGAAGATATGTGTGTATCCCGAAACGATGAGGGAGCAATGTATGTACCCGCAAGTACAAATTCCAGTACAAGTACAAATACAATAAATTATGACTTTTGCCGCATTAGAGACCTCAAACACCTGAGAAAGCCCACTCCTGCCTCACCAACGGTATCGTCTAGTGTCATACTGCGCACCCGAGCCATGTCGTCACAAAAGGAAGGGAGAAGGAATGAAAGAAGGTAGGGAAAGGGGAAAAGTAACTTGTTCCTTAGACAAATGTACCCAATACTTTAGTATCAGTGGTTAGAGATCTAGAGACATTCAACGGCCTTGGAGAAGGAAGATGTTTTCAGGGCTTCAGTCAGGCAAGGGTCCAGTCCCAGCGCTACGGGACTGACTGATGGCGCACAGTACTCGTTCAGTCAAAGTGCTTTTGCTTGTGCTGCATCCAACCGGTGCATGCACTTTACACGTAGTTAAGAAGGCTATCACCCATACGAGCTCATGCTTTGACAAGCTCTGATAGGTAGAAATATATGCCTTCCCTACCTGAATTGTTTCCTATGAGTGGACTGAACAGAAGGTGAGCACAGCATCAGATGTAGGAGGCTGTGTTCGCATTGAAAAAAAAAAAAAAAAAAATATGGATGGATGAAGGCGGAAGGGAACAATTGTTTTTTTCATGACATCTCATCTGTGATTATTGAATGGACCGATGCCATCCCCCCAAATTGTTCCCACCAATAGTTTCTCATGAGAAGCTTAAGGGGGAAAAAAAAAATACCTTGGTTGCATCCCATCCATCTCTTTCTCCCCGAACAGGCAGCGAAGGTTAGGCTTATTGTCAAAAAGAATATTGTACCGGTATGAATTCTCTCCCGTTGTTTCCTCAAGTAACTTATCTAGTCTATCATAACCCATGGTAACAAACCCACACCGGACCTAATTTGTTGTGGCTCTACTTTGTAAATACTGAGTGGATAGAAGGTGGCGATAGGACTGTGGAAGCTCCTAAGCGACCCTGCAATCTGCTTGGTATAATAATGGAACGACAGCGGGAATGGGTTTAAATTTCAGAGAACATGAATGGTCATTTAGTTCTCATTCATTTACTACCGTATTCTTGTTGTCCTTATTGTGTCTGGCTCTGTTTACTTCTCAATCCTCCTCCTTCTCCCGCCAGTGCATTTGTCTGCCTCCTTTTCCCATTGTTTCCTTCCTATTCCTCCTACCACTCCTACCCTTCCTCCTAGCTCCTTGGAGTAAAAGCATATATATATTCCCACTTCCCTTCTCCCTCCATAATCCTCATACTTGCTTCACCAAAGAAAAACATCCTTCTATTCTCAACTCAGTTAATTCCATTTGTTGTCAACATCGGATCATCACGAGCACAACACTGGTTGTTGTTTACAGTAAAGAGCTTCAGCTAACAACAGCAACAATCAAGAAAATCGAGCAGTCAACTATCTCATCAACGGCGAGAAAAAAAAAGTTAGACCCTGCACCCACCCGAAATTTGTCCGACAACCCTCCGTATCCTGGGAATCCGTACAAGAACCCCACAAGTGAGTTGGACGGAAAAAGGAAAAAAAAATAGAAATTCGGCGGGGAGAAAGGAAAGGGGAAAAAAGCAAAGACCTACAATAGAGTAACGTTAAAAGCACTCAATCAGTCGTTCAGTTACTCAGTCAGTACCACGGAAACCGACAGCACAGACAGAAGGTGTAGACAATTTTTGTCTCATTAAATCGCCCGCTCAATTCTCTCCTGCTTATTTTCTATCAACCTCTCTGCAGGAAAATACGGGGAGAGTTGGATGTGAATCATTAGGGTGCAGGACATCACTTTTGGGTACTGCGGCTTCTATTCTCGACTACAACCTACTACAGCAAAGCCAGTCAGTCTACCTTCTAGCTGTTCAGATCTCTGCTACAGTATTCTCCTGCAACTAACAAGAAATAGCTGTCGAGGGACGCACTTTTTCCTCAATCAGCCCCTTCCTCACCCACACACACTTCAACCCGCCAATATCATCTCTCCCTCGCTCCCCCACGCCCTCCAAATTTGGGGCGTGCGATCTTCTCTCTCCCACACTTGTCTCGAACTCGCTCTGCCTCTGGCACACTTAACGCACGCGATCTGCCGCTAGCCATCGTGATCTGTCCGTCAAAAAGGCCCTCCTTCGCCGTCTCATCTTGATCCTGAACGGCCATCTTCTCATTCATCCACCTATCCGTCCACCGCAACCCCCCCAATAATACATTCATCCGTCCCTTTGGCACCTACTCCACCGTTTCTCCCTCTTCATCACTATCCTTTTCTTAACTACTCTCTTCACCAAAATATCTTTCAAGTTGCTTAAAGTGCTCTCCTCTTTACACACTTTAATACCAATGAATACCCATCTCTGGAGAGCAGGGTCTCAATCCCTTCCCCACCATCCCCCTCCGCTCAATACAGCAAGATCATCACAGCGCTCATCTCGATCTCGAATCCGCCATGGTCGGTCAAAAGAGAAGGGAATCCCAAAATGTTTAACACAGACGGTTACTGGTAAGTAAAATTCGATATTTTTCTTTTTATCCTTATCGTCGCTTTTCCACTATTTCTTAAAAAATTAAAATTCTCGATTACATGAAGACAGAAAATTAACATTTCTTTTCACTCCGGTAGATATCCGACGGAAATTTCGGGAGCTAGAGCAATTACAGAGCGAGCGGCTACAGGAGAGCCAACATCCCAACGAAGATACGCCATGGAAAGTCGACAATAGCGAAGAAGTCGTGATGCGAAATAGGTACTCTAATATTGCACCTTGGGATCATAACCGAGTAAAACTACAGGTGCCTGCGGAATGCTGTGACTATATCAATGCTTCGCAAATTCTTTTGAAGGGTCGGAATGGGTCAATAAAGCGGTATATTGCTACACAGGTACGTGATAGGAATACAGGCAGCGCTATCTTGGTGTTTATTCTCCGAGATGTGGGGCTGAAGTAGGAATGTGTGGGGAAAGAAAAGCTGACGTGTGTTTCTTAATGCGTTGTTTAGGGACCAAAGGAAGGACAGTTCAACCACATATGGCGAATGGTCTGGCAAGAGACTTCCGATGTTGCTGTAATAGTCATGCTCACGAAGACTTTTGAACTGGGACGGGATAAATGCTTCCCGTACTTCCCTGAAAGGCTGGACGATAAGCCTCTGATTGTCGATGGTGATGAAGAATTTAGAGACGGGTTCAAGGCGACGATAAAGCTTTTGGAGAAGACCAAAGATAAACGAAGTTCATGCACTGTGCGAAAAATTTCGTTGAAGGTTGGCGAGAAGGAGAAAATTGTGTGGCATCTGTTGTTTAAGGGATGGCCGGACTTCAACGTTCCTGAGGGAGACGATCGAAACGCGTTATTGGAAGCAATCAAACTGGCCAATGAGAAGAACAGCGGACCCCATAACCCACTGATTGTCCATTGTTAGTAACTCCTTCCATATTTTTAAAGTTGAACATCACCTAACTCTTATCTTTTTATAGGCAGCGCCGGAGTTGGCCGGTCAGGAACATTCATCACCCTAGACCATTTTCTTCGTGAAATGGATGCGGGCGCTATTTCCGCCGACGAGCGTGAAGATCCGGTTTTTGAGGTGGTGAATCAGCTTCGCGAACAAAGAATGTCCATGGTGCAGAGCCAGGTCCAGTATGAGTTCTTATACCAAGTATTGAAGGAGAGGTTCCAACGACGAGCGAAGTCGGCTTCTCCGCCGACAGTTCCGTTAGATGACCTGGCAGAGACGGATTCGGAGTTCGAGAATGGCCAAGGCGGGGTGCGGTTGCATTAACTCTGCTGGCGACTCCTTTCTGGATGTGTGGAGACTCACCGATCTAAATATTTCCATTTCCTTTTGTTTGGCTGTTTGCACTTGGCGTTTATTCTGTATCACTTGTGTTTATTTCCTTTGGATTGCATCAACTCACGGTTTATTGTTTTCTCGCCTCTTTTTTTTCTTTTTTCCTTTTTTCTTTTCATTCTGTGATTCCGGTAGGGAAATGGAGAGGATAAAGGTACAGGAGTTTTTTGTTTTTTGTTGTTTAAAGTCGTTTTTATTTTTTTTCATTACTCACCATTCATTCATAGCTATTCGAGCCTTTCATTCCTCTATGCCCCTTTATCGTTATTCATTCATTTACTATTTTCCTAACGGGCATTTTTTGTTTTTTTTATACCGTACCCTTTAGCAGATATCGCTGGAGGTAGATTCATTTTCATATTCTGGGATGATGGTCTGAAACGAGGCAACCATGAGCACCCCTCCCCCGACTACCCCAATTAATCAAAGACCTGTGTAATATACATTAACTTACAGGCAGCTATCCTGAAATCAACCCTATGCCATATTATACCCTTTCATTAAACCTCTTTTCTTCCTTCCATTGCTCCACTCACACCCTTAACTATTTCCCCTCTTGCGAAGTCCGACGTGCATCGGTGCAAAAAAAATCATCCCCGTGACCATACAACTGCGAAGCGAAGTAAAATAAAATAAATCCTTACTTGAGTAGGCAACTACTACCTAACAGTACTATACAGTACATACCGTAACTGTCTACCTGTCTACCTACCTACCTTCTACAATGATCCTCATTTGTAGTCCTGGAAACCGGATCACTCCTACCACCACTACCGTATATGCCACTTGGTATTAACTTACTACTATATATCCACGACAACAACCTAAACCAATCAAGAACAAGAACAGGAAACTTGAGAGTAAAAAAAAATAATGAAAAAAAGCTGGCGAACACCGGAACGGAACGTCTTCCACCAAGCATCCCCGCGTTTTCTCCTCTCCGGAAGTGTTATGGACAGACCCGACGACCGGTGCGTGGGTTGCATAGAGTACTGCACGTTATGGCGCTCTTGTGGTATTAGCCGTTTCTGCCAGAATTGTGCCGCGGGGGGGGTTTGCAATGGATTCTGTAGTGACGGAGGAGGGAAGTGGAATTTAAGGTAGGAAGTGTAGTGCAGGATTGGGGAAAAGCGTGGGCCGGGGTTCCACTTAAGTCTCCGAATACTATACGGTTATCGTAATCCTGTGTAACTTGGTTAATATGGGGTATGCATGATTCTTTGGGTACATGTGCTTTTTTTAATATTATCTGTGGTGCGGTGCTGTAAGTAAGGTATGTTATAGTCTATCGGGGGTCGTCCAGGGGTCCTCTACTAACTTACTAACTGGAAGTATGGCTAAGTGTGGCTTGGGGTTAACTTGGCTTAATACAAGGTCAAGTATCTACTGTGCAGTATTGCGTCTTTCAGAGTAACCTACCTATGTCACCAAGCATGAAGCCCAGCCCAGACCATGAGAGTTCCTGACCAAAAAGTCACCCAATTGACCAGTAACAGTTCCCGGAACCCTCCCTCCAATAGGTGGAAACAAAGCACAAGAAACACTGGCAGCCAAGAAACTTTAGATATAGTACGCCCAGACAGCAAAAAAAAATCCAATCCAATCCAATCCAACAACCAAAACCGTCACAGAGCTAAACAAAAAAAAAAATTTCCTTTTTACAAACTCCCGGAAGTAAAAAGGCAAACATTCCAGTACCCATGTTAGAGACTTTTCAATCCTCGGGATTGGACCTGCCCCGAGCTTCTTCACCCCCCTCTTCTCTCAATTGAAATATTAAAAAAACCCACCAGTTCCTCCGTTCCTATCATTCATTCATTCCCTCTTCACCTCACCATACTCTCTCTCATCATCAGCACCTCCCGCATTGCGCAGTAGGCGAATATGAAGTCCCTCACCCTCGCATTAACCTTTCCCCCCCTCCCCGCTGCCGGCGTCTTCGGCCACGGGTACGTGTCCGACGCGACCATCGGCGGCGTGACTTACACCGGTTATCTCCCCTACTCGGACCCCTACTACTCCGTCCCGCCAGAGCGCATCTTCCGCAAGATCGCCGGTATCATAACGGGCCAGTCGAGGACGTGACAAGCGTGGACATGCAGTGTGGCGGCCGGAAGCGGGATTGGCTTGCACTGGACTACCTGGCCCGACAGTCACCGTGGACCCGTGTTGACGTATATGGCCAAGTGTCCCGGTAGTTGTGCTTCTTATAATCCTTGAACTTCGTATGTTACTTCCTTCCTTCCTTCTCTCCTAGAGGCCGCTTCGCGGGGATTGGAAGCCGACGATGAGGGGATGATATAGTGCGGTTTGGTTCAAAGTTGCCCATGCAGGCAAGGACTCTGATGGCACCTGGGCTTCCGATATCTTCATCACTAACCAAGCCTACAAGTTCAAGGTCTCTGCGAGCCTTGCAGCTGGGAACTACATCGTCAGGCACGAGCTCGTTGCGCTTCACTCTGCCTATTCCTACCCCGGGGTTCAGTTCTACCCCTCGTGCTTCCAGATCACCGTCACCGGCAGCGGTTCCGCCACTGGGCCGAGCTCCAAGGTCGCCTTCCCAGGGGCCTACACTTCTACCAGCCCCGGAATTGTCTTCGATATCTACCAGGGCACTGGTGCTTACCCTATCCCCGGACCTGATGTTTGGTCTGGTTAGATGGTCTTTTTCTCAAGTAAGAGATTATCGGAAAATGAGGGGTGGAGGATGATGATGATGATGTAGGAGGAGTACATAGTCAGTCAGCGCAGTAGCATCTATTTTTATTTTATTTTATTTTATTTTCATTTTGTAGTTTCAAATCAAAAGTGGAGACACAACCTCAGCGTGCTGAGAATCTATGGAAAATATTTCCGTTAGTCCTGTGACCTAGTACAACGTAAAATCACATATTCTCACCCGGGCATCATAACCCGCAAGTTCATTCCTGTACTGTACATAGAATATAAGATATACGGTGTGCTCCCCTCGGGGAAAACGGGTAAATGCACCAGAGGTTGTGGGGAAGTGTGAGTGCTTGCCAGGGATTTTGTTGCTTTTCGGATATTTCTCTCAAGGGCCGACTTGGCGGACGGACACTCTATACCGTGCAACGATGAACGCACCGTAGGCTACTGTAACTCCTGCTCGTGTGCGCCTGTGTGTGTAGGTAGATCATAGCCCTATCAGAATTTTCATCCCTAAAGCTATCAATATCTCCGAAGGACCAATACCGGTAGTCTGCGAAGGCGGCACTGAGGATAATCCAAGCGCCAAGGGCGGAAAAAAAGAAAAGGAAAAAAAGAAAAAAAGAAGTTTTCAAAATAACAAGTCCGGATATTCTACAAACACCATTCGCCCCTGCGCGAGCCGTTGACCGTTCATCACCACCGTCCTCAAAGAGTGCAAACCCCCACGAGTGACAATCCATGAAATCACGTGATTATTGGCGATAGTAATTTCATAGGAGAAAGTCTCGTCGCAACGTTTCCGGTGCAAGTACCCGCAGCCCGTCGCCCAAACGCAACGCATTCTTCCCGGGGAATTCGGGAACATGAATATCAAAAAAGGAGAAGAAAAAAAAGAGAAATGAAGAAAAAGAAGAAAAAAAAGAATTTCCAGCATGTGACATAATTGCTATCCTCACTCCCTCTCCGCGATGATATAAAAAACCCCAAAACGCCGTATCCCGCACACCCAATCAATCAGGCAATCCAATCCACTCCGCTCTGGTCAGTGAAAAATTTGTTTGACTATTCTCACTCTCAATTTCCCCCTTTTGCAGCCACAGGGACCTCCTCTTCTTCAGCCTCATCAGCGGAAAATTCAAATTCCCCATCCGCAATTGCGGCCTCCAGGTCTGCAAGCTCATCGCCTTCGTCCACGGCAACGCCTTGGTAACCCTTCGCTTGTCGCTTGCGCTCTAGCATACGCTTGTGATACCATGTGCATATTGCTAGGGCGGAGAGTGAACCGAAGATGTCGGCGAGAATGTCCCATGGGTCGAATTTCCGGACCTTGGGGGGTTAGCTTGTTTTGGGTTGAAAAACAGCACAAACGGGGGGTATGTTACGGATAGAAGAGTTTGGAGGAATTCACTGAATATGGAGAGAAAGAGGGTGCATATCTGGTTGGTCAGTAGGTATACTGTGGGAAGGGGGGGCTCGGGAGTGGTACGAAAAATGACAGGTTGAACACTCGACGACGGGATGTGTCCAGTATCCAGTAGAAACATGCCTGTGAACCAACTATTAGCTCTCCGATGTTTGCACGGGGGATGAATGGAACAGTGGAGAAAGGGGGGTGAAACCGTCAAAATAAAGAACACGACATAATGGAGGAATTTATCGTTGACAGGAATCGGAGCGGTGGTCGTTCCCAGCCATAGTGAGAATAGCGATAGCAGAATGAAAGCTATTGCAAAGGGCGTCCGGACCCTTTAGAGCAAAGCCCCATTAGAATGATACCAAATACATGATGTGATTTGATGATAGGAGATGAATACCTCATGTTTGTTCTCTCTCGTCTGTTGGTGTTTGTGAGAGTAAGGATGATTTAGCATGAAGTGGAACAAAGTCCGTGGATCAAATGATCTGCTGTAGACGTAACGGTTGCCAAGAATGTAATGACTAAGCCCGCCGTACTACGCCGGCGTTTTCTATTTCCTAAAGCATGATTCCGAACAGGAGTTCCCCCCGATTACGCTTTTGGGTTTTCACTACGGATTTTGTTATGGGAAAGAAGATGGCCTTCACATATATCAAACTATGTGCAAGTGGTCATCGTGATGATTCATGGATTCTCACTCGAAGGCTTAAGCGTTGGAGTGATATGCCATTGGTTCAAGCTTTCGTCTTTAGTTATTTCGTGAATTTGAGACTTGCGAAAGGGCAGTGTCAACGCCCATTTTTCATATGCACATGCTCCCTGGATCATGCGCCATCTTTTGGTCATCGAAGGTGCTTTGGTGGCTAGGGCGTTTTTTTAGCCTCATAAGATGAGCTCAAGTGTGCTAGTGAGGTGCCGGGTAAGAAATTTATGGCTTTTGATTAACTTTTAATCTTATAAAAAGGGTTAACGGTGTTAGCCTCTAAGATGCAATTTGAAGGCTTGATCTTTAAAAGTGATGACGGTAGCGAGTGTCATCCCTACTATGTGTATTCATGGATGATCACTCGAAATTATGAGACGAACGGATGGTTGATGTGATGGTGGTGAAGGTGAAAAAGAAACAGATCATAACTTGTCTGCTCGCTTCATTGTCCAGGACTCAATGGCTCTGTTCTCCAGTAAATCCACTGGTACTATAGCTACGCACTACGATGGTACTATACGGTAGACGGTAGTGGTACAGAGGAATCCAGAGCATCATTTCTTCCATCGGCTCCCCCCCCCTCATACTAACAGAGTAGCCATCATACGGTACTTGTATCGAACAAGCTTCCATCAAAAGGACACAAAACACGTCAAAAGCTACGGACTTTTTTATTTTTTCACCCTCTTCAATCCTTTATCTAACCGTACGGCTACCGTGCTCTATTTATCTTGTATGCTTCATCTTTGCTAAGGGCTTTTCCTTGCGAATTCATGGTACGAGGAATAGAAATTAGCGAAAAGCAGTGTCGTTTCTTTTGTAAAATTCTCCGCTTTAACGAGCTTTCAGACCCGCCCTCTTATTTATTTACTTCTCTCATTCTCTCACTTTTCTCTCTTCCCCCTCCAATTACCAGTACACACACAACGCTTACCTACATCAAGTGAGTATTTTATACAAGTAACTACGCGATAGGTTCCAATTTCCTGTGTTCTTACTTTCTCTTTTTCTTCTATTTTTTTTCTTTTTTCTTTCTCTTTCTTAAAACTTTGAAAATCCAGATTTTTTTACTCTGAGCTCCTTTATCTGAGCTCCTTTATCTGAGCTCCTTTATCCGACCGTTAAGAGAAAAATTAATTTTTTCCCCTTCTTCTTGTCGGTCGCTTCTTTCGGTTGCGTCGTGTGGACGACAAGCAAGAAAAAAAAAAAAAAAAAAAGAAGTTGATTCAAAAGAGGTTGCTTTCCTGCTCTCTCTCTCCCTTTTCCTTAGTCAGCCTCATCCAAGGCCCAGGGTCGCCTCAACCTCACCTGGTGCGCGCTGTACCATTCCCCGCGAAATCACCACGGATTCCATCGCGACATTCATCGATTTTCATCCCATTTCCATCGCTCTTCTCCTCAGAGCCGCTTGCTAAAAGCTCGGGCTATGACCCGAGCAGCTTAGCCCGCTCCAAAGACGTCCATATTCGCGTCAAAATCCCTTTCCCCCCTCCCCCTTCTAACCCCCGAGTCACCACCAC
Source organism: Choiromyces venosus 120613-1 (assembly GCA_003788595.2). Taxonomy (NCBI): domain Eukaryota; kingdom Fungi; phylum Ascomycota; class Pezizomycetes; order Pezizales; family Tuberaceae; genus Choiromyces; species Choiromyces venosus. The sequence goes on from ML120389.1 coordinate 486,487, forward strand.
CACCCCCCCTCCCATACATATTCCTACTTACATACTCATCATGAACAACAACAATCTTCTCCCAGCTTCATGGTCACGCCAACCGGGCACTCGCGACGATGCCACCGTTCTTGCGGAACGCACTCGGACAAACTCTATTGAAACGGGAGTAGACGGTGGGGACAAGGACGATGTTGTCGATCCCACCACGACCGCTTTTCGCCAGCGATATGATATATTCGAAAAGCGCATACCAATGATGTTTGACACCCGACGTCCTTGCTGCGCTCCCCCAGATTTGGAATTCGCTGCTTTGGAGCTTAATGACGATTTCTCCTCGGCGAATTTTAATGCTTCGGGAAATTCCGCTGCGGACAATGCTCGGCCACCCGCGCGAAAGCTCGACGACGACGATTATGACTTTGACGACGATGAAGATGAAGAAGATATAAAACCCAAAGCTCCCCCACCCTTACCTTTCAAATCAGCTTCCTCATTGTCTCAATCTAGCGAACCTTCGTCTGGGAATATAATTGATGCCAAGAAGAGTGCTGTTGCGACGAGGGAGAAGCTGGAAGCTGATAGGAAAGCGGCCGAGGAGGCCGTGAAGCGTGCTCTACCCTCCATGTTCTTCACCCTTGAGAACGATCGGGATGCTATGCTGGAACAGCAGAAACTTGAGGAATCTGACAGACAGGTCAATGCCGAATCGAATGCGGCTCAAGTGAATGCCCTTGGGAAGCTCAGCAGTGCAAACCTTGGTGCTTCAAGCTTAACATTGAAGCACCTTATCGCCCGGATCGATGCCAAACGTGAGAAGGTCGTGGTGTCGGACATGGAGTTACGGAATTTGATGTCAGAGGTCCGGAAGAATCGGTCAAAATGGGCCAATGAAGACAAAATTGGCCAGGAAGATCTCTATGAAGCAGCAGAGAAAGTAGTCTTAGAGCTCAGAGCGTTGACAGAACACTCCACTGCCTTTCTCAATAAAGTCAATAAGCGAGAGGCACCAGATTACTTTAACAGTAAGTTCTTCCCCGCCATATCATTCAAAGGTTACAATTTTTAATTCTAATCTCAATTTCAGTAATCAAACATCCAATGGATCTGGGTACTGTAATGAAGAAGTTGAAGGGTCACCATTACAAGAGTAAAAAGGATTTTGTCGACGATCTTAATTTAATCTGGCAAAACTGCCTTACTTATAATGCTGAACCGTCACACTATCTTCGAAAACATGCAAAAGCAATGCAGAAAGCTACTCAAAATCTCATACCTTTAATTCCTGATATAGTAATTAGGGATCGGGCGGAGGTGGAGTTAGAGGAAGCAGGTGCCCTCGAGGTTGATGCCGAGGGGGAAAGCGACGATGGTATATCTGACCTCTTTGATTTTTATTCTGACCAAGGGCCGTATTTTTGTTCGTGTATGCTTATCTTTTCCCTACAGAGCCTATAATGTCTTCTCGTGGTAGAAAGGCACCTGGCACCAAGAAGACTAGGAAAGGCGCTCGAATGGAAGGGACTCCTGAAGTTAAAGCGCCCGTAGTAAATCTTCTGCGAGCGGACTCCAACCCTCCGGGCAATGATAGTCAAAATTCTGTCGGCATTAATGGGTTTCCAACCCCATCTGGAAGCACGCCTATCCCTAATGGTCTTGCACACTCAATATCGCAAATGGATATTGATCATGACAGGGTTGACGATGATACGCATGATGTAGAGTATCAGACGTGGAAAACTTTGACAAAGAAGGCGAGGGCGAAAGTGGCGGTAGGTTTCCTGGTGGACTAACTTATGGCGTTGAACGTTTTCTAATGATATCACCCAGAGCGAGAGACACAAGTTATTTCGTGGCAATCGTTTGAACTCGGAAGAGCCAGCTTTATTACGATCACGGGATGACATGGGGCGGTTTTTGGGGAATGAAGAGAAGCATGCCAGGTCAGCCCAGGATGCTGACGATAACAACATGCAACAAGGAAGTGGTACCGGGAAATTGGTTGATACAGAACAAACAGACATTCAAGAGTTACTTCCGGATTACTACGACCCTTTGGCTGCGGTGCCAGAGCTTCCATACGGTGTCTCATGGTATGGTGAAGGCGACGAAGTGGATCTGCAGGACGACGACCTCCGTCTCGCGCCGAAAGGGTTATTTACGCAGCCAGAATCTGGGCTCAGCAAGCGGATCGATGCGAATATCAAACAGATGCAGGAGACCCGGAAGTTATGCTCAAAAATCGGTGTAATCAAGCAGATGCAAGTACAGACGCAGGTATGAGTTATCTTAAGTTTATTGGTCGCTTAATATTGACTTTGATTTCTTCAGATGTACTCCAATCAGTTTACCAAGTACGATCCGAAGGAGTTTGTCGAAGCCGATGCCGAAGACTTTGTCATTTCCGAGGAAGGTCCCATCATGTGCGCAACTGTAGCACGAGCTGCATTGCAGAGATCTGTCGGCAAGATATTTTATCATGCTGGCTTTGAAGAATTCCAGCCGACAGCAATCGATGCCGTGACTGATATTGCTGTTGATTATTTTCAGAAGTTGTCGAAGACTTTGATGGTGTATCAGGAAGCTCCTCAACATGAGAGGAAGTTTGAGCCTGAGGTAGGAGTTTGGAAAATGGATGATTGCGGAGCTTCTGAGGATGCTAATCTGGGTATAGGAAATGCTACTTCATGCTTTATATGAAAATGGAGCAGATGTCGAGTCCTTGGACACTTATATCAAGGACGATATTGATAGGCTAGGCTCTAAGCTGAATGGTATCCACCAGAGGATGAAGACACATCTGACAGAACTTTTAGTACGTGTTTCCTTAATTACGTCGCATCTGATGCGGGCACTAACCAGTTATATAGCGTCCTGCCCTACAGGATGTTGGCGGCGATGGCTCGAGGATGTTTAATGATGGGAGTGAACAGTTTGTTGGTGGTGATTTCGCCGAGGACATTGGTGATGATTTCTTTGGTTTCAAGGAGCTGGGTTTGGACAAGGAGTTTGGACTTTCTTCGCTTTCTGTACCATTGCATCTATTGCAAGGGAGAATGCACAGCACATATCAAACACAAAACACCAGGTATGTTATTATATTGTTTTATACAAAAGAAGGGCTGCTAACTGTATCTCAAATTATACAGTGCTGTGGCATTGACAGACGGATATGAACCACCACCCCCCTTCGAACCGGTCACTCACGAGCTTCTCGAGCGGGAAATCGGCCTGGTTAGGAACTTCTTTTTGGCAAAACTCCACGCAAACAACGAGGAGCCTCTCGTTGAGGACGAAAACCTCCCCCCCAAACAGCGTTTGCCAAAGCCAAGATTGCCTCCAAGCGGGAAAATCCTGGCTCCAAGAAAACGTCCTATGCACGGCCAAGGGGGCAATTCCAAGAAGAAGAAAAAACCGAACCCACCGGCACCACCACCCCCGAAGGCAGCGCCGCTGACTTCAAAGGGCGTGGCCATGGATCGCTCGTTATCAAAAATATCAGAAGCAGACGGCGATGGGAATGGTGGTATGATGTCGCCAGAGTCGCTAGTGGGCGGAGGCGGATAAATTTACAACTCAAGGAAACAAATTTTTTTTTACGGAATGGAGCGCTACCACATTTTTTTCCTCCTTTAATACTTTTTCGTTAGCCAGGGATATCATCAATTCTTGTCTATTTCTCTTTCTAGCATTCTTTTGCTTCTTTTTCTTCATTTTTATTAGCTCCCTTATGTCTCCTTGTAACTATCTCCTCTTTTAGCACTTCTTCCTTCTACTACCTTCGCACTTGCAGCACCCTTTTTATCCCAGTCCACATACTTCAGTTCAGTCCAGTTCACTCAAGTTCATCTCATTTCAGCTCATCAAACCGGGCGTTCAGGTTTGGTTCGGTTCACTACGGTTTGGTCTAGTTCGTTTGTTCGTGTCTTTTACTATTTCGGTTTGGTACAAAAAAATTGTCCGATTTGTATCCTTTTTTTTTTTTTTGCTTGTCATATTCCTACGGTGTAATTTATTTATTCCCTTTCTCACTCTTTTTCTTATATTCACTTCTCTTGTTGGTTTAGGGTGTATGACAAACGGTGTTCCTTTTTTTCTTTTTTTCTTTTTTTCTTTTTTTCTTTTTTTCTTTTTTTCTTTTTTTCTTTTTTTCTTTTTTTCTTTTTTTCTCTTTTTCCCTTTTCCTTTTCCTATTATTACTACTACTTACCTTTACTTACTACTACTATTGTTTTATAGTTTGATTTTCGTGTGTTGTGTAGATTTTGGGATGTTTTCATGGTATTAGGCGGAGTATGGGATGGGATAGGATGGGAGTGGTGGGAATTGCGGTATGGTATGGTAGGGCAGGCGGGAAAATGAAACCGAAAGATAGGCAACGCAGGGCAAAGAAAGAAGGAAAGAAAGAAAGAAAGAAAAGAAGCAGAAAAAGGTAGATATATAATGAATGATACCGTCTTTGAGTTTTTATTTTATTTTATTTTTTTCCTTTCCTTCTTTCCTTTTTCCTCGGGGGGCCGGCCGGACGTGGGTGGTACTTTGCTTTTTTTGTACCTTATTGTACTTTGGCACGTTCTGTATGATGGATGGGATGGATGGGGGGTTTCCTTTTTTTTTTCTTTTTTTCCATAACTCAAGTTTATTGCTTTTAAATACCTACCTTTACGTATTTTACTCACTCACTTTACTTATTTGTATTTGCTTGTATTTGCTTGTATTTGCTTGCTTTATTGCTGGATGTATTCATAAAAGGCGGTTTATCGGATATTTTTTTCTGTTATGTTTTTTTTCTGTTTTACTGGTTAGTTGGTTTTTGTGTTTTGTGATATATGATACCTGGAAATGTTAGCTTCTTTGGGGAGTTTATGAATGGTAGTATCATAACTTATGGCGCGTTTGAGTGAGTGTGAGAGACTGGTGTGAATGGGGGGCGCTCGTGTGAAATACAGTTCATCAATAATCACTCGATGAGAGTACCCTGGTTCGTGGTCTCGTTCCTGTATCACAACTCCTGACTTTTCCACCGGGGGGGGTTGAAGTGGTTATTCCAAAACGCGCTTGGTGTTACCCCACACGCGGTACATGAACTGCTAGAACTATCCCAATACCAAGCATTTACACAGTATGTAGTAAGTGTTGCTAGCTTTCCTGGAACTAAGTTTGAGGTGGTAAGAGGAATTAATTTATTGGAAGGGAAATGTAGTCTTCTGTCACGAGCTGTAGAAGATCTGGACAGGTTCTTCTAGCGAAGGGAAAAAGCAACCTTTTGAGGAAACAGGAAACGTTCCATGAGTAGGAGGACGGAGCTCTCACATGTGATGAGTTCTGGATACAGTGGTTTGTATTGGGGATTGAATATCATAAGAAGCACTTGGAAGTAGACATGAGAATGATAAGCGCGGGGGAGGGGGGGAGGGTGCTTCTCTCTATACTTTTCTCTTTTTTTTTTTTTTTTTTTGTAAATTTCCTGAAAGCGTGATAATAAGCCGCGGTGCCAGGCCTTCATGAACCTAAAGTATGACTCGTAAGTGTTCTCCCAGTGCTGTGCAGATGGGTATTTTTCCTTCCACTTTTACAATTATCACCTGGCTGTCACGAGAGTCTCGGACTGCTATTCAGCCTGGGGCGAATTCTCCCAACTAGGTGTGGGGTAAAATATTTATTGCCGTACTAATCGGGATCGGGGTTGGGCAGGACAGCCGCGGGTCGAATTTATGAACTAAAGTTGTAAGATCACAGCTCGGAGGTACGAGACGAGGGAGTGATGGGAGAATGTAGCTTTGGGTACTGGGGTGAGGTCGCGAGCTTGTGATGAGGAGGGAGGAGGGGCAGGCCGGTGTTGTAGCAGTCCTTGATGATTCTTATGAATGGTGTTTTTATTTGTGTGGGGTTTTGCTCTGTGATATAACTTTCATGCCTTGTGCTATTGCGGGTAGATGATTGTGAGTTGTCCGCGTTAGAGTTGGATTATTATAAATCAAGGGGTGTCAGAGAATACAGGCCAGTGGGAGAAAACTCGATGCTGTTTGAGTTCTTTTTGTTACGCGTATCGTATTCACACGCCTTGCCCTTTGGGTGGGGATCGAACGCGATCCGAGTGATTATCTGTGATGTCAGTTGGCCATCAAGGGAGAGCGAAATTGAAAAAGTGGGGAGCAAATTACATCTACTCTTAGCTGCCTTGGCCTAATCCGAAAACCTGCAGTATAAGAGACGCCTATTCTTGAGACACCATTAGGTAGGTCGTTTCGTACCCGTTATCCTTCAAACAAACGGCGGTATAAGTGGCTAGCCAAGCGGCACCTCCAAAGCGTGGGAGGGTATCAGAGTATTACACTTAGTGCGGTGACAAGGCGCTGCATTCTCACGATCCCACAAAACATATACCCAGAGACCAAGCGCCCGGGTTACCAGCCGGAACATCACGCTATAAAATCTTATACTAGCCAAGGCTTAACCAAAACCCCAACCTGGCAAATGTATCCCAAGAAAAAAGCCTTGAACTTGTATTTATTGGTGGGTACATCAACTTTCAAATCTCTGTAATGTGGACTCAGCCCAGAGAGACTCAGCATCGCGAAACAGAATGAAAACACCGGATCCAGCATCCCAACCGAACACCTGCCAGACGGTCACAATATCACCATGGCTGTCATCAGCCGTCATTTTAGCCATAGCCTGATCAACGTATACCAACCAAAAGCATACTAATTGGTTCATCCCAAGCCGCCTTCCCACATTGGTGCCATGGGGTTTGGATGCAGGGGGGAATTCTGAAGGAATTTTGGCTTCTAACTATTATACATACGAATTCTATGAGCCACATTATCCAGAATTTCCCACTGCACACACAAATTCAAAGTCGCCACCAAAGTGTGGTGTACACTTAAATAGTGGCACGCGGACATGACTTGGCCAATAGTTTTTGCCCTCCCCGAGAAGTATAATATGGCTGAACGGTATTGCGCATTAAGACAGATGGATAGTCTGGGGCGGTCTGGAAGTTGGAAGCGGGAATCTCGATGCTGGCATATGTGTGCTGAATGCGTTGTGTTTAAGCAGTGGCGTAGTGATGTAGTGGGTCTGTTTTGGGGCTGTCTTTTGGCGGGCTTGGGCGGGGATAGCAGTGAGGAGAGGGAGGATGGGCGAGAGGAAAATAGGAGGAAGGGGAAGTGGGGAGGGATGGGAGAAGAGGGGGATATGATGCAGTTCCGGAATGTCACTTCATTGAGACATTGTATTAATAAGGTCAACAAGGGGGATCGATACATACGATATATCTATAGCTCATGACACCGGGCCTGATATAATTATTTATAATAAACCTCTGTTTGTTATATTGGGGAAGGCTCACGACAAGGCGCGGTAGGGAGCGGGGCCTAGTGGGGAGGGGTATGACTAGCGTGGTAGGTTCTTGGTCTGATGTTCACCCTTGCTGCAATGGATTGTTCGCACCCCCCATCGTGAGAGTTCTGGAGGAAATCTTGAGCCGAGATCTAGAAAGAGATCATAATATCATGGAAAGGACCTCCAGATATTCCCCCCACTTCCGAAAGCCTACCCTGGAAAAAAGAAAGAAGAAAAACCAGTCCCGAGGTAATGAACATCGACGTTGTCATCTTCAGGACTGGACATTTGAACAGGGAAAACAAAAAAACAGACAGCACTGATTCTAGAGCTACTGTGCCCTATGATATTCGAGCAATATTCTACTGCAGTATGGTACTTTAATTGGAATACTCCTCCCGCCAGATCGGGCCTGATTTCTCGGTTACTCTACTGAGCTATCACTACTCGTACAATAATATGCGCAACGATAGCTATTCCCCAAGATTCAATCGATCAAATTATCCTGGCCCCAAGATGGCTTGAGGCTCTGTCCAATCACTCGAATCTCCTCAATACAGTCTGTGATTATCAGCTTTTTCAAATCGCCACTAAATTGGCCAAATCTGTGATAGTCCCATCACCCCGCATTGCCCATCCAGTGGGGTCGGTCCAATCTCATTCGCTACTCATACTCAAGCACTTTACCGAGTCGAGCGATGGTACTTATAAGGGCCAACGGGAGTGGGATACCAGAACAGGGCTTGCTAGTTTGTGATTATTTTCCATTTTTAAAATCTTGTCAGAATTACTCGTAGAGATAGTCTACAGTATGCATTCTTTCCAGGGTGGTGAAATTAGGATTTTATGCGGGGTTGCCGTGTTATGGCTACCCGCAGACACAACACCCAGAAAAGGTCAGGACAAAAAAAAAAAAAAAAGACCTGAACTACATTGCAGATATGTAGTCGGTATTCCGCAACTTAAACGCAACAATTGATGAGTTTGCCTTAACTTGAACCCGGGATACCTGAAACCCGAGAGGCTGAGTGAGGGATGGTCGGAAGGGAGTTCTGGATGAATTTCTTTTTCGATAAAACCTCTTCAACAGCCGTCCCCATTGGGTTGGAATACTGGCACCGGTAGGGGGCTCTATCATCAGCTACATGTATGAATAGACAAAGTGCGCCTAAAAAATTCCTCGAAGGCGAAAAACAACAAATTTATCTAGTGGTATGAGACCCGCAGATGTAGAAGGAATAGGGTACAAGTCCCTGACATGAACGGACTGAACACGGGGGGGTCCCGGGAGCTGAAAGTCCAGTGCCAAGAACACTAGATTACCCCTGTAAATTGCAAAAGTAGTTAGCATAAAAATAGGCAAAAAGGGGGGGGATTAATTAAAAAGTGAATGGTGTCCGTAGCTGCTGCATATTCTCAAGTTGTATCAGCAATAGTATCCAATATCGTGAAGCAGAACAAAGGAAAAAACCAAGATTATTGCTGGTAAGTGAACTTCTCACCCACATTTTAGAATCATGAGCAGTCACTCACCAAGAAATAGTGAATAATAGAAGCCCCAAAATGTGAATGCATATCATATAAGCAACAATGTACTGTCCAGACCTTGTGATTTTCAGCAGGCTGAACATATTGACAAATTGCTGATGACCAGAAACTGTACCTTGGCACAGTCTTCAATATCTGTCAAGCTCCCTCTACCCCAAAAAAACTCAAAGGATGAGCTTTTTCCCTCAATACTCCTACCCAGTATCATCTTGTTGCTACTGCGACAATGAGCGTAACTTATAGGAGGATGCCACACCTTGAGGTAGCGGCAGCCAGTGGTGTACAGGCTTGCTAGAGAACTCTCTGGAAAGCCTTCCAGATAGAGGGATACTCCCAGAGGATGGCTCGTAAGAAGCCTTTCCTCAATGAGTGGAAGAAAGAACTTCACCTTGCATTTGCGAGGGCCTACCAGGAGTTGACAAAGGAGGATTGGCGCTGGGTCATTTGGACTGACAAGTGCTATATCTGGCTCTCTGGCCATTCAAGTTGAGTCTGGGTGACCCATTGCCTAGGGGAGGAGTACAATAATGATTGCCTCCTCCCCAAGTTTCCCAAGAAAAACTCCATTATGATTTGGGGTGGGATTCTTAAGGGGAAGAAGTGTGACCTTGTTCTCTGGGATAAGGACAACTGGGGAACTATAACTGCTAAGAGTTATTCCGATAATGTCCTTATCCCAGTGCTCCAGCCCTTCTGGCATTGAGAGAGCCAGAAGGCAGGGCATCCTCTCTGGCTGATGGAGGATGGTGCATCTACTCATAGAGCAATATATACTCAACAGATCTGGGAGGGGTATGGCATCCCCAAATTTAACTGACCTCCTTCTTCCCCAGATCTCAATCCAATCGAGAATGTTTGGTATATCCTGAAGCATATATTAAACAAGTGGAACCCACAGCCACACAGTTTAGATGAAATGGCAGAGGCGATACAGGAAGAATAGCAACAGATCTCAGAGGTTCATCTTTTGACCTTTGTAGATTCAATGCCAGAGCAGATAGAGGCCATACCTGCTGGTGAATGTTTAATTATTTTCAACTTTTTGTATTTATTTATATTTTTGATATTTAATTCTTAATATATATTTTGTTTAATATAAATTTTGTTTAATTCCTTTACATATTGAAGTGATGTGAAGAATATTCACTTTTTGATTAATCCCCCCCCCTTTTTGCCTATTTTTATGCTAACTACTTTTGCAATTTACAGGGGTAATCTAGTGTACTTGGCACTGAACTTTCCACTCCCGGGACCTCCTCTGTGTTCAGTCCGTTCATGTCAGGGACTTGTAGAGTACTTTTACTTGAAGGAGAGGATGCTGGCCCCTTGTTTTTGAACTAATTATACAATATGGGTGGCTCACCTGCACTCCTACTGGGTTACTTTTTAAACACCCACTTACCAAGACATTTCTTAGTCAGTAGAAAAAGAGCCTTGTTCATCATCAACAGTCACTCACTTGCCCAATTCTGCTCCCTTAATTGATTTGTGCAACAGTATGGCGATGGGAACTTTGTGTTGCTGTGCCTTATGGTATATTAGGGCACTATCATGAGATCTTTGTAGACCTATAGAGTATGCAAAGATACATACTCATTACTTAAATGACAAAAGGAAAATTCATCTTCCGAGAGAGAGTCCTTGTGGAAAGCAAAGAAGCTCTGTACTGCTGCAAATACAGAGGGGAAAAAGATAATTGCTATTGACTATTCAGTAAATTGCAGTAGGTCTTTATCTTTTTAAGCATTCCCTTAAACTGGCAATACAAAAGGTGGCTTATAAAAAATAAACCAGGGCCAGACATACCTAGCTGTAATAGTACAACTATAGTGCAATACAAGTACTCAAATAACATGAGTTACCTGGAAGTTAGACAACTCCCTGATATTAGACACATGAATTTACTACTTCACAAATATTATACAACTAAGATGCTTTGTCTACCAATAATTAAAGCCTCAACAAAATCAATCAAAGCAGGAAAGAAAAGAAGAAATACTTATAACAATTATAAACAATAGGTTGCAAATGCAATTCAGTAAATATATACTAGCAAAAATTTAAACTAGGAGTGGATTACCTATAAAAACCATATCTTGGTAGATACTATACAATTGGTATTATAGCCAGATAAAGGGACAAAGGCTTGCTCATTTAAATCAGTAGAAGTTAGTAAAGAAGGAAGAAGCTATTATAAGAAAATAGATTGAGGGTACTAGCTGAGTTTGTATATCAGGAGCTATACTCCTCCTTTCATTAATTTACAGTATCTGCTATTTGCAGTATCTGTTATTATAGTTTTTATGACTATTTATATACATTTCAGGGAATGGAACAGAGTATTTATTTGTCTTACTACCAGCTTTTTTTTTATCATTTACAGTCTCCCCCCTTTACTGTGCATTGCTGTTCAACTTTACAGTATTGTCCAATTTCTGGGTAACTGGTCCTAGACTAGGTTACTATTCAAGAGGAAAAATGCATTACCAATTTCTGCTAAACACTACCCTTCTAGTGTTTTGCATGAGCTATAGTAGCTTACTTGATAATAGCCATTTACTCAAACAGCTCCATCACTGCCATACTCATATGCTTACTTGTAGTATACTTAATAGAACCCTAACAGGGATGCATTAGACCTCAGTTCCCATTTTCTAAGACCAACTTCAGACTTATGAAAACTATTGGAACCAACGTATCTTATGTAGAAACTGGATATCACTGAGAAACTGGATATCTCAGAGACTGAGTCAGCACATGATCAACCCCTATATTTAGAGAATACCTATTGTATACAAATACAACAACTCATCAATATCCTCTCAAAAACCAAATATAGTATGTATAAAGTCCAGAAAGTTGTCAAAATATGAGTAGGAGGAGTGTATCTGGGCAGCCTTAGTGAAAAGATAAGAGGAAGGAACCCTATAGGCCATACTAGAGCTTAAGTATGAGATTGCTGGGTCCATGCTAAATGATCGATAGAAGGAGGCCAAGAATGAGCATAATATCCATGTTCATTAATAGAAACTGCCTCCGATAGAGGAAAAAGCTTTGGAAGAGTGGTGTAAACAATTGAATGATTGGGGATTTCCCCCAAGAGTGGATCACCTGCATGGCATAGTGAATATATTAGCAAAACAGCAAGCAGAGTGAGACGAAGATCCTGAGCTAGTAGTTCTTAGAAAGAACTAGATGACTAGATTTCTTGACTGCCATCCTGAGCTAGCAGCAAAGTTTAGTACCAAAATTGATTGGCAAAGAGTCTTTGCCAATAATCCTGTAATACTATGAGACTATTACAGTAAGTTGCAAAGATTATACTGAAAATATCATTTTCAACTAGAGGATGTATAGAATATAGATGAAAAGGGATTCATCCTAGGATTCTCTGCAAGGGTGAAGGTGATCTGCCATGCAGCAAGACAAAATCCATATATTGTACAAGATGGATCATGTAAGATATTAACTGTTCTGGAATCTGTTTCCACACAAGGGCATGCTCCTCTACCATTCATTATTTACAAAGACAAGAGTCACTATATAGAATAGTATCTTGAAACAGATAATCCTAAGGCATGCTTTGCTTACAGTAAAAATGTTTAGACAGATGATGAGTTTGGACTAGCATAGTTGAGTGAATACTTCAAGCTAGAAACATGCATAAATCATGCTATACTTCTGGTTCTTAATAGACATAGATCCCATATCACTTGAGAATTCTGTCAGTTCACTCTTGAGTACAAACTTCAAATCCTCTATCTCCCTGCTCACTCAATACACCTCCTCTAACCACTAGATGTTGGGATTTTTGGGCCACTCCAATATTATTACAGGATGGCTACCGATACTCATATATATAATACTTGTACAGGAGTAAAGAAGGAAACATTTTGGAGCTTCTACTAAGAGACTAGAGAGCTTATATTTTTACCAAAAACAATTCAGTCTATATTCTGGGCCACCAGTATTGTTTCCTTTAATCTAAATAAGGTATTAGCAAAGGTTACCAAAGTTACTAAAACTACAACTTTCTCCTGCCCTCAAGTAATTTTTTCCACCCCATGTAACTGCTATTAGCTCTAGCAACAGGCAGTTGCTGCAACAAATTTTCTCCCCTCCTCTCCATCACAATCACATCAGTCTTACCTTGCTGTGATCCTATGTCTTACTGACCTGGCAGAACATGTGCTTATAGAGGCTGAAATTGTGAAAATAGAGGTGCAAAAGGTGAGGGAAGGTTACAAAGGCAAGCAGGCAGCTAAGGCAGACCAGAGGATACTCTCTAAGGCTCAAATTATCACCAGTGAGGATATTATTCAGCTCTGTGCAGAGCAAGAGGAGAAGGATAAGAAGAAGAAAAAAGGCCAATCTACCATGCAGCCAATACCTCCCATGCCACCTGCCACCTCTCCCGCACCTTCCATATGTTGTCAACTTTGTCAACTTTGTCGAGTTACAATTAGAGAAATACCAGATGTTTTTGAGTTGAACAGTTCTTCTTCTAGTACTTCCTTGGAGTCTGATGAAGGTTTTTCTATTTCAACAGACCAAGCAACAGCTACTCCACTCCCCGTACAAGACACCCAATTGTCTCTCCAATACTCAATACTCCTGCAAATCCAAACTGAAATCTTCCTGACCACGCCCTGGAAATGTGCTTATGTTCTTGCCACTAGTTTCACTTTCTCTACATCCTTGTTCTACAATGTTTCTGATAGGTGGTTTTTTTTTTTTTTCCTGTAAGATTAGCTATGAATGCTGTGTCTAAGATATTTGGTACTAACAAACATTACAGTCACCTCTGGGGACACTTAAGCATCTACCTTTCTTTTGTTTGGAGTTAAAATCTCGATTTTTTGGTGGTTTACCGTATATAGAACATGTTATAGGCCTTGTCATGAGACATCCGGTTACTCGGTGATATCCGGTATCCCCGTGGGATACGTTAACTTTCAGTCCTCTCTATATCTCCCCCCATGGCCACTGCTGCAGCCTGGTCGCCTTCCAATTTGTACCATATCGTCTATCTCTCCCTCACCTCTCCCTCTTTAGTTGCCTATAATTCTCCCGGGCTTAGTCTCTTACCTATTCCCCTTTTACAACGAAGTTCACCTACGTAGCAGGAAAAAAAAACTTTACGAAACATTCCGTCAACGAATAGCCATATATACAAACTGAATTCAGTCCGTACCTCACCACATCACCTTAAACCATCCCGGACCAAAGCATTGACAAAGCAACATTTTCACCCAAAAATTTGCCATGTCCAACCCCCTTACCACCAAGATTGCCCCCCCTTCCCAAAAGTACATCTAACCGGCCAAATTCGCTACACAACCATCCCAAACCTCACCAAACACGACTTTTAAAACCCCCCCCCCAAAAAAAAAAAAAAAAAAAAGTATTGCCCATTTTTTGTGCCCGAGATTAACCAGGCACATCAGACCTCATGATCACTACTCCCGCCTAAAGGACAGGCAACGGGAATACATTAACCGAAACAGTAAAAAATAAAAAAAAATAAAAATCCAGTCTGCCCATGATTTCCAAGAACTTGGCTCAGTCCGGCCCGCCAAAGCCGGCGTTTTCCCAAGAGCCAGTATTACCCGCAATCATCTTTTATCACTCGCCCCCCCCCCCCCTTAGACCACCACCACCACTCATGCAACGGAGGGCAACATATAAACGAGACCGCAATACCCAGACTCAGCGATACCACCATAAGAGAACAACACTTTTCACCAAACTTTAACCCCTCCAAAAGTACTTCCCTCCTTTCCCACTACATCACACCGAAATCCAACCAATCACCCAACTCTTAGCAGAGCAAGATCCTCTTCTAGGCCAACCAGCGATAAACGCATGCCAAACCGGCAACCCGCATACTTCATAAACCACCCCGCATCACTACCATGGAACCACGCCCCCCCTCCTTTAATTTGGTTTGGTTTGGCTTTGTTTTGGAGCGGCTACCCAGCGCTTTGCTGCACAGCGTGCTTGCCTATTTCTTGTGATGGTGGTGGTGGCGGTGGTGGAGCTTGTAGGAGTATCATAGAGAGGACGTATTGTGATATTTTAGCACGCGCTGGCAGTTTTATAATTCTAGTTGACTTGGCGTAATCATGTCATGTCACGTTCACCACAAATACCAGCACCGGCACAAAGTTAACTTAAAAACTAATGAATAAAAAAAAGCCTTATGATAGAAGAAGCAACAAACAAGCAAAAAAAAAAAAAACGCACTTTTAACACCGTGCTTTGAATAAAAAAGAGAATTTCCCAGAAAGAGATAGAAAGCTAGAAACAAGAAATGAAACATTGTAAATACTTTTGAGTAACCGGTAGACCAAGTTAGACAGCTAGACAGAGCGGGGGCCAAGGAACATTCTCCAATTTTTAAAAAAAAAGTTGTGGGGTCTTTTTTTATCTTGTGAACAATGGAAATTTCCCAGAAAATCCAGACACTCGTTATTCACCTGTCTCCTTCTCCCCACCCCATGCCCCCCCCCACCCTAATACAAGGTTGACAGAAGCAAAACCAACAGGTATAACATCCATATCTCCGCCCCTTTATCTGACCGTTACATAACAAAAGAGTTACTAATTCTAAGGCAAGAACGATGCCATAATGATGGCAAAGAAATAACAAAGACAACGGCCCAACGAGTGCCCTTCCCAAATTCCCTCCCATTTCCTATCCACTATGAAAACCAGCGCCTAGCTGCATTATGACGTTCAACTGGCATGGAAGCCAGGACCTGAGCCGCTGAGCCGCCGGCCATGGCCAAAAGGTTTTTAGTAGCGCCAACAACCCTTTCCGCAGTCTGGCCCTGGATGGTCTCTGCATCAAGAGCTCTAACAACATAATCGAAAATTTGAGGAACGTTGTTGAGAACGGCAGCGTTTTTTCTAGATACGGAGTTAGCAGGGCATTCAAATAGATTCTCAATAAACAACATACCCCTCAATTAACTGTACCAAAAACGAGTATGCATATGGCGCAGCCTCATCATCGTTAACAATGGGCAGGGTTCCAACCCAGGCCTGGACAACAGCTTGTACGTCTCCCACTTTGCTCGAATTGAAGTGAAGAACTTTGGCAATGGAAGCACAGGCGTTCTCGGTTGCAAACACGTGATCCTCCTGTCTGCCCTGGGGGTGTTGGGTGACTTCGAAAAGCTTTGGAATTGTAGCTGCAACAAACTCGGAGAACATCGGGCCCCCATTCTTCGCGGCAATACCCACACCATAGGCTGCGGCTTGCCGGTTGGCAGCAATCGGGTCAGACAGGCCGCTGATGAGTGGCTGAACAAAGTGATTTTGATACTTCCAGGCCTCAGGTCCGCAAAACTCCAGAACATCGTCCATAATACAGAGCGCCCATTGTCGCTGTGTAGGATCTTGACTGGTAATAAAAGCGTCGTAAAATGGTAGCAATCGCTCCCAATGAAGTAGGAATGAGATACCCTGATGTTTGAAAATGGTGTGGAAAGACTTGTTCATGTCGGATAGAAGGGTTTGATCGTCCTCGATGGCATATAAGGCGTCTTCGTTTTCTTCTCTCTCCTCCTCTGGCTTTTGAGCCTCCTCAAGGCGAACTTGTACCCTCTGCTGGTATTCCCGGAGAGCCCCTTCTGCGGCATTGATGAAGGTGGACATAGCCTCCGCAGGCAAACAATTCTGACCAATTACCTCGACCGACTCGTAGAAACACTGGTAAAGCTCGGCCAAGGTGTCGATCGCTGGTTCAGTGGCTAAGACATCAAGTATTTTTGCGAGAGTCGGCTGCCAAACTTCCAGTAACTGGGTAGAGCCTGTACCATGGGCCTTCTTGATAGAATTGAGAAGTTGAGGAACAAGTCGAGCGGAAGCAACGCGAACAGCATCGTTGAAGAAAAAGCTCAACCCTGGGATAGCAATATCCCTCATAACTGACTGGACGTATGGCTCAAATGCGGCCTCTAGTTGTTGAGCGTAGATCACCAAAAGCTCAATTGCCATATATTTGTCATCCAAGGCTGATGTTTTGATTCCAATGTATTTCCCTCGAACAGGAACAAGTTCCCATCCTTCCTCCTGCTCAATTTGTGCCACATGTTCATCATCTGCCATAAACAAATTAGTAGGTCAACGATAAATTAATAAAATGAAATCATTACCATCAAGAAGCTGGACATCTGCCTTAGCACTCGCGAGCTCCAGGAGAGGGGGCATGACTGCGGGGAGGTAGGAAAGGAAATCATTGCCCATAACACGGCACATACGGCCCCAACAATGGAGGAGGTACGACCCTTGCGGATCGTCGGGGTCGGTAACATTCTCTGTAAAAGTTTAGCAATTGAAAGCGTGGGGAAAGGGGATCACGAACGTTGAATACGTCCAAGAACCTGAACTAGTTTGACCGCATCGTTACCAAGCCTCTCACGTCCTACTGCAAGTGCAATTAAAGTAGCACATTCCATAGCCTTGGCATTAAGTAGACGAAGATCCTTTGACTCGGCATCCTGAGGGCGGTTCAAGACGTTGAATAACAAAGGCATCAAGGTATCATAGTATCTAGAAAATGCGACTTCAGCAGAATCGGCAATGGTAGCGATGGTAGAAAGTGCCTGCTCCTGGACGTAGCGCTTCTGATCATTGTGCAAGAGGTCCAGCAAACGTCGAAGCAAGTCGTCGAGATATGGTTCAAGAACTTCCTTCTCGGCTTCCTCGCAGAAATTGACCAGAGCGGCGGCCGCATGCGATTGGACTCTGCCAGCAGTTAATTTTTTATTCTTAGATGGCTCTTGCGAATCTTTGCCCCACCTTGGCTCAGGAGATTCAAGTACCGGTATTATATTGGTAAGAACGATACTATGATATCTCTCTTGCATGATACCAGCAAAATCCGTGCTCATCTGGCCCAAAGCATTGCACCCAGCCCATCTCACTCGCGGGTGAGGATCCCTCAAAGCGGGAACAACCAGGTCCAAGATCTTATCTAACTCTGCTTCCATCATATCCCTGCAACCTTCTGAGATAGCCGAGATAGCCATCAGGGCGGCATGTCGATCACGCCACGCAGAGGAGGTCATCATTCTGGGAAGCCATTGGAAGGTGGGTGCAAGAAGAACAGATCCACCCAATTTGTTAGCAAGACGATCCATGCATTGCTCTCCCGCAACGTGGTTAAGGTCGCTTTCGTCCATATCCAGCTAGAGGAAGAATTACAAAGTCAGCTACTTTCGCATATAAACAGATATCCAACGTAAGACACCCACATCATCAGATTCGTTCCATTCCAAAGCGTCATTATCATCATTTCCAATATCTGTCATCAAGCTCAAGCACTGAGTAACCATCTCAGAAGTGTAGATCGGATCTTTTTTGCACATGTTAGGAGCGTTATCCGCAAATGTAGCTAGCAATTCCAATGCGTTCTGCCTTGCAGAATCCGTCAAATCTTTATCCTGCACCACCGAAATTCCAAACTTAACAACATTGTTGAACAAGGGCTTGAACATTAGTGGGGCGACTTCAGCAAGGTCAATGAGGGCCATGAGCGCTCTCGAGAGATTATCAGAGTCCTGTGAATCCTTTATTGGCACCAAAATGTTGAGGATATGGCTGAGAAGCGGGTAAAAGGTTTTTTGCGCCGCCTTTTTGATTGATCTGAAGAAGGCTGAAAATGCTTCCATCGCAGCAATCCTAACTCCCAAATCATCATCCCCAAACCCAGTAACGAATACACCTTGGACAGCCTCTGCATGCTGCTTCTCAATGATCCCGGGTGTAGTAGCAAATATCCTGAAAGCTGACTCTCGATGACTGGGATCTGGGTGCTTGCTGGCTAGGAAAAGAGCATGCAAAAGTTCCGGCCATGACTCTTCTACACGAGGATAAAAAGATGGTTAGAATAAACTACTTTGAGGGGAGGAATCGGAACAAGTGAAAAATAGGTTCCGAATAGCCAATCGGCCGAGACCCTGGTAATAATGGACAGAGGTAAATACATACCGGCATCACTCAGCTGTCTGGCCACCTCAGCTACGGCGTCGCCAGTCTTGTTTCTGGTGGCCTTGTCCGTTTCCTCCGAAAAGCAACTAAGCAAAACATTCCTAATGTAGATTTTAATTTCGGGGGCCAATGATAGAAACAATTCACTAGGCTGATTATCCTTTGTCGATGCTTTACTGGCCATCCGCCGGAATAAGACGGCAGCAAAGGAACGTTTCTACGTACCGCTCCCAACCAAATGGGTGGGAAAAAATTAGCTCAACCACGAGGTAAAAAAAAAATAATATAAAAAAAATAAACATAAATAAACCGAGAGACAATTATAAAAATAAAAATAAAAAAATGGGTTGCCGTTGGTTGACATGACCACATGCTGTAATGTTTATGTTTCGGCGTGACGCAAGGAGAAGAAAAAACAATGAACCTAACCTCAGGGATCAAGTGGGGGAGGGGAGCGATGAGGATGGGGAGGGGGTAGGGACGATAAACTCACAGCAGGACTATCGGCCGCTCGCACTTGTTCCGCAAGACCAGAAAGTAGTAAATCGGGCCTCGCTAGAACCCAATCGTTATTCAGGCTCTTCTCGGCCTCACTTCGAATGCTATTATCGCTAGACTCCAAGCCCAAGAGGAGCTGCTGGAGACTCTCCACGACGACGTGGGGCAGCTGGGACATGGTTCAGGTAGAAGTGGAACGAGGTCCTAGAGAAAGGAAAAAAGATATTTTAAAGAAAAAAGGAAATAAAAAAAGAGGAGCAATAAAGAACCAAACGGTCTATATCCTGAAACGAAACCGGATGTACGATGAGAGACGGAGGGAGTGTAGTGGTGGTAGTGGTGGTGGTTGTAGTAGGGAGGGACGGAGGAGAACGTTGGTGAGAGATGAGAGTTGTGAAATGTGTGTTTTTAGTGAGAGTTCTCTCCTGTGGTAGTGGGGCTAGCGGGAAGAGGAAGAGAGGGCAAAAAAGAAAGAGGGCGAGATGCAATAACCCTCTCTTGCCCTTACTGTAACTTCCGTAAGGTTACGTGTGAAAATTATTGAAGAATGTCCCGATGAGGGCGGGGCAATCCAGCAAAAAGATAAAACAGTTCCTCAAAGAACTCGCTACTATAACTTGAAAACTACTTATGTTGTTGTGGTCAAGTTTTGCTCGTTTAAAGTGCTTTACAGTACCCTACTCGTGCATCGTCCATATCACACAATTTTCGTCCATTCTTCTCCTTTCTTGCTCCCTACGGGTAATCTTTTTTTTTTTTTTTTGTCGAGCCCTTCTTTCTCTCTTCAGCCGCCGGCGTTATCTGTATGTGTCTTGGCGTTGCTTGTATGTGTCTTGGCGTTGCTTGTACCGCCCCACCACCGACGATCTCACGTAGACTATCACTCACAATTCAGGAATTTAATAGGGTAGGCTGAAGTCTACAAGTACTTGGATTTTAGTAAATTCTACCAGACAGAATTCGTATTGTTCGTTACAGGGCTGAAATCTGGAAGAAAAAGTAAAAAATAAAAATAAATAAACTAGAGAATGTGAAAAGCTAGGTGGGGGATATCATAATTATTCATGATACCGAAAAGAGAGAAAAGAAAAAAGTAAACTAAAAAGAGGGGCAATGGGAGAACGCAAAACGCAGGCTATGGAGGTGAAGAAAACAGACAAAGGAGAATGAATTACAGATGTATTGCTGACACAACATCCAGTGACAAAAAAAAAAAAAAGGGGGGGATAAGATTTGGAGAAACTTTGGACCATGTAAACCATCATAAAAGCTATGATACCTTGTAAAAAGACCCAAAGGACCACTTATGTGTATCGGCCCTTATCACGGCCAATTGCACATATCCAAAGGAAAACACAAAAACCCAGTAAGAATGAAAAGAAAAAAAAGTGAAAAGTAAGAAGAATACATATCTAAGCAACCTGAAGATATCAGACAATCTCGACGTTTGTGATATTCCCGCAAAACGAAACCTATCCCATTCATCTGCTATGAAGGAAAAAGAGAAAAAAGCACCTCAGTAGTGGTCTCATTTATAGAGGTAAAACCAAACCTATCCCACTATCTTTTGAAACAGAAATCTCTCATGCCGCCTATTTTCTAGACATGGCAAAAACACCGACAATTACCACAGCCAAGGTGACGAGAGCTCCAGGCAAGAGCAGCTCGTTCGGGACGCCAGGAACAACCTCTGGTTGAATAGAAGCCACGACCGGGATATGGGATGCCGCACTTTTTTTTGATTTTCTATGTGCCACTGCGTCCTCTTCTTCCTCACTTGATTCCTCAGTATCCTCCTCTTCATGTCTGCGTCTTCGTCTGCTATGAACGATAGATTCAGTAGGAGTACCAATAACTGGTTTGGGATCAACAGTAGCAATGACGGCCGGAGAATCTGGATCGTGAACGTATAGGTCAACCTTGTCCCTCCCTCCATTCCTGGCCATCTCAATGGCATCAATCAAATCCCTATCGGAAGTAATGGAAACAATGTCGCCCTCATTATCCACGTAGCTCATGGCAAACCCTTGTTTCTCGAGTTTACCGTCCGCACCAAATTCTGGCTCCCCGCCAACATTTTGAACCTCACCTCCAAGCTTCTGGACAACAGCTGCGAGAAGTTCTATCAGACCGCCACTTGCAGCGACCTGGCAACGATGCATACGTCCGCTAGGAGCTTTGAATTTGAAGGGGAATGGGACATCAAGGGGATTGGAGTGTTGTTGATACATGACAACAGAAGCAGGTGGTGAATCTCCATGGTGAGATGCAGAGTCAGTAGGAAGAATGGCACTATTATCATGGCGGTCCGCAGACACTCCGGATGCATGTCTGGAACCTCTAACAGGCGAATCTGGCTGGTGAGGGCGAATGGGCGGGCCAGTGTGTCTAGTACCGTCCGAAACAGCAGATTCGGTATCATTGTCAAGCGACATCCAGAATTTGTTCCACGCAGGACCCTCGCTATCTGTTGTGCCCATGGAATTAATCTATACACCCATATTATATTAGTATAAGATCATGAATTAATGAAGCACATTCTACGCACCTGCTCTAGAGTGGCATAGGTCAATTTCAACACATCGACCATACCAACAATTTCCGCTGCATCGTTCATGACAGGAAGATTCAAATAATGACCATCTACCCAAATATATGTCAGCTCCTTCGGACCTCAATAAGGGCTAAAATCATTATCCCATACCATGCATTTTTCTCAAAGCAGCCTGGATGCTCATATCCATAGGAGCGAAGTCAGGGTGAGGAGTCATGACTCTAACGACACTGCAATTTGCAGGATCCAAACCTGCAGCGATCACTCTCAAGACCACATCTTTGCTAGTAAAGATACCTGTAATACTGCCATTGTCCTGAACCAATACGGCAGTTGTGCGATTTTCCTTCATCATGGCTGCTGCTTCCTTGACAGTAGTTCTTACGCTAACAACGGTAGGTGGGTTTCCATCCAATACCGACTGCAAATCTGGACCGGACATCTTCTGTCGCAGTGCTTCAACGTAATGGATAATCTGCTGGGGTTGGGAAGAGCCCAATTCTGATTGTACACCCTCCAGAGCATCGTAAAGCTTTCTGGACGACGCATACGCTCTCTCCAATTTTTCCATAGCCTCGTAGAAGCACTTTGTGATATCCAGAATTCCAGAAATATCTTGGTTCTCATCCATGACAGGCAAATGACGAAACCCCTTGCGAACCATCAAGTCCAAGGCGTCGGTAGCAGAAGTATCGGTGCGAGCACAAAGAGGATTCTTGGTCATGATTTGGGCAATGGTTACATCCCTTGCATTAATTCCGGTGCCAACTACACGGAAGGCAAGATCTTTTGCGGTAAAGATACCAGAGATACGATCTTCATCATCTGTAACAAGAACACAGTCCTCGCGCTTTGCAGCCATGATTTGAGCCGCCTCAGCGACAGTTGTGTTGGGCTTTATCTGCAAAGCCTGGGACGGGCGAAGGGCCATAACGGTTCCCGGGGCAACCTTACGAGTCTGACGAGCGCGCGAAACCGTGTGCTTCTTTTTGTTGAGATCATTTTCAATTTTACGACGGATAGCCTATACGCGTTGAAACATCAAGTTGTTAGTATATCATGTGAATAATCGAACGGAGATGGTGGGGCAGCGTCTGAAGGGGAAAATAGTGATTTTGACGAGATAACGATAAGGGGGGGTATAGTCCGCCTAAATACCTCATCTCTCTTGCTCTGTCTCTTCCTGCTATCACTAACACTGGAACCGACTTCGGAGTGGGAGGGGCCACCAGAACTGGGACCAGGCACAGGGATCCCTGAACCAGATGGTGTTGGAGGAAAGTTGGGTGTTGCTCCTCTGCCCGGCGGAGCGGTTCTCGGATTCCCTCTGTAAGTTCCTCCTGTGGTTGACATTATGAAGGTCTGTGTTTGCGATAAAGGTGATCAGTGGAGTGGGGGATGAGTAAGTGCTTAGGAGAAGAACGAATGATGGAGAGAGAGTGTGTGAAGAGTGTGAAGTGTGTGTGAGAGATGTACCGGTATGTAAGGCAGGTGTGCGGTGATGGAGTAGGGCTCGGGATCAGTCGGGGGGAGGGGAGATTTTGGTTTGATGTTGCACAACCCTTTTTTTATTATTTTCTACTTGGTAAGGACCGTGCTTTTGGCTGTCGTCCTCTTCTTCCATATTCTTCCCTTCCCCATATCATCCCTAAATTCTTGGCGCGCACTCAAGGTTTCTCGTTGACTGCCTGCCTTGTCCACAGTAACGTGCTGTGCCTGCCTTAAAACATCGAGGGATTGAGGGGTAAACCTATCATAGCTTTTCTATTCAAGCACAGTATCCGGAAACTTTTGATCTCATGTGTTTAATGTTATGTTTTTATTTTATTTTCTATGTTTTTTTTCATCTCATTACCGTACAGTATTTCAACTGGAAACTCATCTTAAAGATGTATCATTTCTGCCTTGAACATTGAAACGCATTACACTCATTGCAGCCATCATATCCAAGGTTACCCAGTAGAAATGCCAGACTCGAGAAGAGGCAAAAGAGTGCATTCTATGGTGCCTATTCGCTGCTTTCTCCTCGAACCACTTACATTCCTCGTTTCAGCAACCATCGTGATTCATCATCGTCATGCATTCCATCTCCCCAACATGTCCCGCACATCTCGTGATGCCGCGGGTATGCACCAATAACAGCAGATACAGCAGAAGATAAATAACCCCACTTCATGATGTGCAACTCCACTGATCCGCCGGAAAGATATAATAATATACAAATGAAAAAAAATTACTTTCAAATTACTAATGAGGAAAGAGAGAAATGAAAAAGGAAAACCGCTTAACACGAGAACACCCCATAATCCCAAATCTATCATTTTTTGTTTTTTTCGCCAAGTTCAAAGCACAAGAAAAATGGTTTCTCCAAAAGACCTAGAAAGGATATCATGTTTCCCCCGTCACAGGTAGGAGAATTAGCACAATATTTTTGGTCAGGTTGAACCCAAACAAACTAACCGCCCATAGAACCACCAGGACGAATATTGGGAACAACATTATTTCCGTATGGTGCAGGAAGGGAAGTGCTATTCATCGGATAACAAACAAGTCAGCAATCAACCACTCATTTTGTTCGAGAAACAACTTGATAGTGGCTTACCATTGTACCCCAGGAAGGTTATAACGCAATAGAAGGAGAATGCAACCAGATATAAGGAGTTTCCAATGAATATTGATATCCTACTCACTCGTTAGGAGACCGCCACCACAAAGTATAGATCAGATAAGACTTACCAATAATCCTTTGTCAAGATCGGCATCATTAAGAATTGTATAACGTACCTATTCCGGAAGAGCGATTAGCAAAGCCGTCCTATGCTGAGTAATCAAGCACCATCGTCACGGCTAGAGGGCTCACAAGAAAGCCCAAACCGGGAAGAAGGCTCTGACGCCTATCTCAAAACAATACATGAATTCCATCTCTCCCTCGCCGGCCACAACACCAGCCCTTCCAAGGCCACCCGTCCCCGGCACCTTCAGAAACCTCCCGCACATGAAGTAGCCCGCCAACGCAAATATCACAGAAGTGAGCAAAAAGTGCAGAAATACTAGCGAAAACATCAACCGTATTATCGAAGTGAATGCCGGAGTATATGCGAGCCCCCAGGCTAAGGAAGTGAGCGTCAGGAAGAATGTAAGTAGGACGATGAAGGACGGGTCATCGCGAGACCAGGTATTTTTTGTTTCTGAGAAAGTAAACACGTTAGATTGATCGTAGGATTGATATCAACCAGGGAGGTGAGATGTACGTTTCTACAAAACTCGTCGGTTAGTAAGTCTCCCCAGAAGACACCGATCCAGGATTCTTACATGATAGTATATTGTCCGAAAGACTTTCTTTGGAGCTATTATCAGGTGTGTCATTTCCCATATCGCCATCTTCAAGACCATCGTGTCCGTTAGCTACCACACCTCCGAGGACACCGGAAACATGAAGGCGGCAAACCTCAAAGTCCATCTGAGGAAATTTGATCATCCGCCTAAAGAACAAGGGTAGTCGTGAACCCGAGCCTGAATCCGAGCGACTGCCATGTCTTGGAGCAGCGATATGCGGAGCGAAGGTTGATCGCGTGGGCGGCGGTGAAGTACGGGATGCGTACATTCTCGTCTCGGTCTCTGCGTCGTTAGGGTATGGGAGTGATAGGATACCGAGAGTTGGGAATCGTGATGACGTTGTAATGTGCAGTGATGCCGTGATGTGTCGTGTGAAATTCTATCAAGGAGGTGGATGTGCAAAGCCCTGGGAGTTTGAGTGCGGAATGGTGTTGAGCCCGTTGTTGTTGAGCCTCTTGATTGTTTGGCTAGCGTGGGTGAGGCGGTACTGAGCCGTAACGGGCAACGGAAACGACAAGCACTGACTGATCCCATAACAATGTCATTACAGCCCGACTATGATATTACTGTAACCTACAAGCAGACCTCAACTCGCTACAGAGAATCATACGCATGGAGCACAATTTTCCGCCCTACTATACTTGTATCTCTACACATTTACCGTGCCCTTTCTCGAGCATTTTAGACGGTATATAAAATACAGCACCCCACTCAATATGTATCAAGTTATTATAGGAATCACACAAATATTCTTTGGGCCCTGGGTGGAGAAGCTGCCACCCTGGCTGTGCGAGGAGAACTGACCAATCTCCAAAACCATTACGCCAGCAAGTCGCATGGAAGACCGAAAAGCCTACAGTAGGAAAACCCCAGATCTCTGATTCCAGAAAACAAAAACAAAAACGCCGCTGCCGGGCTCCATGAAGCGACCGGAGTAAACTCAGCCCACCGGTACAGGGCTAGGGTTACCCGACAGTTTTTCAAATTCTCCGAGTGACCATACATGACGTAAGAATCATCCAGAATCCCTCCCCCTTCTCCCGCAACTCTAATCCTCAAGAGGTTTAGCTGGCACGGCTTATCACGCCCCCCAGTCAGCCAACCCGAGTTTCATGTATTCACTCTCTAACACTTCCGATCGCATTTAACATCACATCTCCTCCCCCTTGCAGTAAGGGTTGAAATTCAGAGGAAGAGAAGGCGAAGGAAAAAAGTGGAGGAATCTTCTCTCCCTTCCTCCGTATACCCGGTTTCGCCATTGAATAATTAAGGATCGGCGTGCGTGGGTATGGGTGGTATTGCACCGGTGAGGTGAAGTCGAGGATTGATGGATTTCAGTAGAAAATGGACCGTTTTTTTGGTTGGTCAGTCGTTATGTGATTGGACTGCAGGAATTACTGTGTTGTGCTGCACATACTCGAAGCCTGCTACCTGTGTACGGAGAGCCATGCTCAACATGCGCAGTGGTGATTTTGTTGCGGGGTACGGACTTGGACATTACAACGCTCTTACCAGTGGAAGCTACCGCCTTGAGTGGGTCAGTCCTCTTCTTGGTAGAGTATCACTTTGTCTTGAAGGGTTTTCAGCAGCTTCCGCTTTACATGAATACCGGTATATCACTTTAGATTACGGATTGTGGTTTTGTGGTTGCACGATAAGTGATAATTGAGGTGGGAAGTCGACGATCGGGTATGTAATTGGATTAGCAGTTATAGGAGGTCAGCTACGGTAAGATCTACCGTATCATACTAGCATTACCGATATGCTCCTCAGCAGGTGAAAGGTCGCTTTTTTTTCTTTTTCTTTTCCTTTCTCTCTATGATTTGTTTACCTCCTGATATGAAGGCGTTGAAAGAAGCAAGGTGAAGGGGGAGGAAACGAACAAGTTCAGTTAAACCGCAGGACCCACGTGGTCTTTGCGACGTCGAAGGAAGCCCCCCTCTGGTCAGGCACAGGCACAGATACCGTACACCTCTCGGCAAAGTTTGAGTTGAAGTGAACCCTTGTCAAATGGAGAAGAGCATCCACACACATCCACACACCCACACAAACTCTCACTGGATTTGATTTTGGCATCTGTGGAGGCAAAATGGGGAAAAAGAGCGGTGCTCTTTCTCTTCGTGGGGTTTACCCCTGGTTTTTTTGACATGGAGCTTTTCAACCTTCACCTGTCCTGTCGAGACGTTTGTGAAATGGACTGGGCTTGCATAGTGGCGCACAGGGGTGCATTGTGGCCCATGATTAATCAGAATAGGTCTAGTCAATTAATTAGTGTAAATCAGTGTATTATTAAGATAAAAAAAGGTAGAATAGGGGGAATCAGAGAATAGATAGTACAAGTAGGTTCAAACCATTACCTGAATATCCATAATGCGAAAATTCTGAAAAATGTCAACACCATGAGGTAAAACAACTACAATGGCGAAACGGGGGCAGGTTGTTGGATATGCAATGTTAGAAGGAGCCCAAAAGATGAGTTTAAAAAATATTTCAGCAAAAACAGGAGTGTTAATAAGTACCTGTTCAAACATTATCAGAACTGCTCACCAGCGAGCCA
Source organism: Choiromyces venosus 120613-1 (assembly GCA_003788595.2). NCBI lineage: Eukaryota > Fungi > Ascomycota > Pezizomycetes > Pezizales > Tuberaceae > Choiromyces > Choiromyces venosus. The sequence continues at coordinate 514,305 of ML120389.1, forward strand.
GCGAAAACCAAAACTCAGATCTCTGTGCTGATGAGAATCTCAATCCGCTACCCAACTCAGTAAAAGGTTCTAATGAAGCCTTGACACAGGCACAAAAGGATCACTTAGTGGAGGTGACTTTGCAAGATGCAGACCACTGCCATATGACCTTTTCACAGTTAGCCGAAGCAGGTAGTTATTTTTTTTTTTTTAATTGAACCTTGAAGATGTAACTAATAATTATAATTTTTTTTTAAAAAAAAAAGCTGAGCTAGATGTAAGCAGACAAACAATTTCAAAAGTACTGTGCAAAAACAAAATCTATCATCGAAAGCCCATTCGAAAACCAACCCTCAGTCCAGCATAAAGGGAAAGGAGACTTGCCTTTTGCTACCAATACCAGTATTACGACTGGAGGAATATCATCCCCACAGATGAATCCTATTTCGAAACTGGAAATCTCCAATCCCGAAGAGCACGCAGGGTACTTCGCTGTGCAGGAGAGGCCTATCGGCCACAAAATATTGATAGAAAGTTTGTCCAAGGGGCCACAGTAATGTTTTGGGGTGCGATCCTTCATGGAAAAGCTGGTATGTAGAATTATAATTTCAATTAATTAATATTTTATAAATTTTAAATTAAAACTTAGGAATATTTAATTGTTTATTTTATTTATTTCTATTATGTACATAATATTTAATGCTAATAAATTATTAAATATTTACAAGGTTTTGAACTCCCCTATATATATCATATGTATACTATACTATATGAGACTACCAACCAGCGAAAAGAGGTACTCTTAGCTCTTCAGAGAGAATATGAGTTTGAACTGGTAGCAAATACCAATGCCAGCTCGATGGGATTAGAGGCCCCATTTTCTAACCCGGAATGAAAGACTCGGAAGGAAGGTTGATCGGAGGGGGGGGAATTGACTGGTTTATTTACTGAGAACAAATTTTTAACCACCTCCTGTATCCTTTCACAAGTCAGGTAAAAGCTAAGTTTCCTGAGAGGGATATTATGATAATAGAGGATAATGTTCCAGTACATATCCACCATTATCATGATATCCCTCATGAATGGCTGGATTTTACAAAACTTATTTGGCATGCTAACTCTCCAGATTTAAATCCGATTGAAACTATTTGAATGAAACTCAAAGATATCCTACGAGAGAAAATTGGGGCATGAATGACTGCACAACAGATTCATTTGTTTCTTGAAGAGGTAAATAAATTTTTATATTTTATTATATTTTACTCTTTTATCTAATACAATTTTAGACTTGGAATAACTATCCACAGGAGAGAATCAATAACTATATTGACTCTATGCCAGAATGGATGAGAGCTTGTATTGAGGATCACGGAGGAAATAATTTTCATTTTTAATATTTAATTTTTCTAATTTTTTACTTTTTAATTTAATGTTTTCCTTAATTCTGATATTTTTATAATATAAAATGAAATTTAATTATCATTATTATGTTCCTGTTTATGCCAAACTAAGTCCTTTTTGGACTCCTATATGACACAGTGCTCGTCCCCTGTGCCTCCATGCAAGCCTGGTCTATTTCACAAATGTCTCGACAGGACAGGTATTGAGAAAGAAGGGGAAAATAAAATAAAATAAAAATTTGTGGGTGGTCTGGCTAGTTTTGGAAGCTCTGTACTTGGACAGTGTTCTTTGGGTCAGTAATTGTTCAAACTACTAACCTTGCTAAGGTACCCGTTACTTTGAAAGATGCTAAGTGACCTTCAAAGATTGATGGCACTCCTAAGGAGTGCCAAACAGGTCAACAAAAGTAACAGTTCAATGATAGATTTATTGCATATTATGATGAGAATAATTTACAACAAAACAACCAATTTCATGAAATAAAAGCTTCTGATACTTTTGCTTCTTAATCCTATCCTTTACTGCTTGTCTCATCTGCACAGAAATTTCTTTCCACTGTTTAATGACCTTAGTTTCTGCCTTTTTCTTTACCATATCAAGGGTTTGTTGAGCCTTCTTAAGAAGTTTCTGTGCACATTCCTGCTCCTTTTAGACAACCATAGCTGTCACTTTGTAAAGGACCCTGCCCCTCTGAATTGACCAGTGGGTATGTCTTTGACATGTAGCTCAAGTGAGTTCAGCTACTTTTGTGTTTTATAGATCATCCATTGCTTGTGCTCTGCTCTGTGCTTGAGCTAAGCTACCTTTTAGATATCATTCAAGACTTTTCTTTTTTGATGGAGAGAGTTCATCAAGCTCAGAACAGAGTGAATTCACTTGTTGCTTGAGGGAACAAATGGTTTGTGGACTAGAAGGGGGAGTGATAGGCTGTAAAGGAGGTGTTTAAGGTGTGTTGGATGTCTCAGTTTTGTCAAAGTTTTGTAGCTTTTCAAGAATGATGCTGGAGTCAAAGGGGATTAAATTAGTTTACCTAAATGCCAATAAGAGAGTTGTAGTTTTAAAGGTTTCAGAACAGATAGATTTGATGGTAGTTAAAAACTCCACTTTGTCAAACTTTGAGTACCCACTTCTTATTGTAGCACCAATAGCCTGGGTATGATAATATTTATATAGCTGGAAAATGATGACATCAAGGGGCTGGAGGAGGTGAGTACAATATGGAAGCAGACAAAAAAGTACAATTTTATAATCATCACTAAATTAAATAAATTATCTTGTGTAATATGAATTATGTTCATTTAGGAGAAGTAGCCTCCATACTCTGATCTGCCTTCATCCTGAATATCTCTCAAAATGTTGAAGCCAATCTATAGCTAAACTATCATTTGAGTATCCTATCTCAGAAAGCCTGACCAAAATATTACCAGGAAGATCTGTTTTCATGTATCAGTCTTCCATATGTAGTATTCCTGGTACAATAATTATTAGTGCCAAAACATTACCATCACCACTAATTGTCTCAATTACTGTAACAAGCTCTTGATTACTTGAGCTTGCTAGAGAAAGCAGATGCTTAAATTCTTGAGTGACAACTCACTTGTCTCTCCTGATACCAATATAGAAACCAGTTTTGTCAAAATTGTAACAGTCAACCACCAGAATTCCTTTCTCCTCTTGGATTTTTTGATACCAGGAAAACCAGGACTGAAGGTCATCAGCATGATGAGCTTTCTTCCATTCGATATCCAGAGTTTTTTGCTTCCTGATATGGTATTCTGGGTACCATTGAAGAAACTGGCATGTCCACATGTGGGTAACAGTAGGGGGTAGAAAACTGAGGTCATGATGGCAACAAAGAAGAATCAAATTGGTGTAGGAACTGATTAAGCAATATCTAGGAGGTACACCTATTTCATCTAATCTATTGAGGTATAGACAAATAGCTAGTTCTTCATCTGACATCAATTTCCAGTTTGGTGAAGGCTGTTCTTGACAAGATTGATGGCCTTTCCATTGGGCTCAAAGGCACTGCTCTGGCAGCTCAAATTCTCTTGCCAGTGTGGCAATATTTGGTTTTTCTTTGCTTACAATTGTCTTGATGGCTTCATGGATTCAAGACTCTTTGTTGGAATATTTTTTGGGGGGGCATGATGATGTTGAAGATGGATAAATAAGATCTTAAAGTTTCATGAGGGGGGATGTTTTGGTGATTCTATCGTTGAACTGTTACTTTTGTTGAACTGTTCGGCACTCCTTGAGAGTGCCGTCAACCTTTGAAGGTCGCTTAGTGTCTTTCAAAGTGACGGGTACCTTGGCACGGTTAGTACAGTGCTCTTACTGAGGTCCAATAAACGGCACTCCATCATACTGTAACCGTATCATACCGTACTTATAGTGTATCATAATTGAAGTCTTCCAGTCTTCTCATACGGCAGAAGTAGAACTAATAGTAACCAATTTGACGACACACCCAAAACACGCCACCTACGGTATCTTCTTCTTCCACCCCCTCAATTCCCAAGAAATTTTGAGGAGGAAAGAGGTCAGGGCGAGTCGAATCATCCATCGTGAACTATCGTTTTTTAATTTGACACCGCCATTCAGGAATCGGTTATCAGAAGCAATTGATTTCTAAGAATCCGTGCGTGGGATAGTATTGATTTATGCCCAAACTATTATACCAACAAGTTTCTATTCGAAATTTTCCGTGTATTTATATTGTCGCTGTCGTTCCTTCGTGTCAGGTACTAGTATTCTCCCCGAACCGGGACGCTGGTGTGTTGCTATCATATCATATTACAGCATCCCCTGCCATATGGTAATACAACTCACATTTCAACAAACAACCTCCCAGTCGTTTTCATTGAGTTGACCTTGGTGCCGGATATGTTTGAGTGACGAGAAAGTTAATCAATCTGTGCCCAGCAACGTGTCTCGGGCGGTTGGTGCTGCAACCTATCCCCTTCGGCTGTCTTTCCTCGTGCAGCGAACTGGGCAATTTTTTTTACTTCTCCCCTGTTTTGGTGGTTGGGAAACCCTGGATCCATTGGAACAACCGGAGGGGCCGACGGAGCTTGAGTGTGGGAGAAACGCGAGGGGAGAGAGAAGAGAAGCTTATGAGACAAGCTCAAGGGAAAGGGAGCAAGGAAGTTAACAAAGTGAGAAGAAGAGAAAGAAGAAAGGAGATATCTCTGAAATAGCTACTCCTTCTCTCTCACCTATTGTTTGTGCAGTACGTGTTTGTTTGTTTGGTCTGTTTTCTTTTTTCTTTCTTTCCTTTTTCTCCTGAGGTCTCCCCTGAGTCTGTTTGCAGGTCGACAAGACTGTACCCCAAAAGGACTCGACCTTGCCTCGGACCCAGTTGGGTGAAATTGAAAAAAAATAAAAATAAAAATAAAGACATAATACTGGTATTCCACAGACAGGCACAAAAAAGCAAAGAAAAACAAGCACCTCACAGCCAACAGACAGCCAATTGCGTACCCATGATTCTCTGGATGGGAGAAGGATCCAAGAAAAGACAGCCAGCAGGGACAGTTCTAAAAAGCAATTGCACAGCATAGAGAATTCCAATTCGCTGCTTGCCTATTCCTACTACTGATTTCCCCAGCGGATTCCCCCGTTCACTTATCTCCCGCTCAACCAAGTGTTCACCAGAGAGAAAAATCTCCTCCGTGGTTGGTTTCGCCCTCGATCTGCACCCCCGGGCGAAGCTTCAACGCTAGGCTGGTGCAGAAACATCACCAGGCAACAAACAGCCCAACTAAGTTTACTGCACCGTTAACGAGCCTAATCCCTACACTAGACAAGAAACAGAGCCGTCCACAATTATGATTCCCCCCGAGCCAAGTCTCGCTGCTCATAAGCTACACGCGGAGAACAACCAGAGGTTCAGACCTGCTGGCAGACCTCCCAATTCCTCACAGTCTGCCCATACACCTTCCTTCTCGGCGGACTCCTCCTCGTCTATGGGAATTTACGGCGTGTGGAAACCTAGCAGAGGGTCCGTTTCCGGTGCGGCCACATCTTCGCCCTCAAACGACGCCAGCAATAATAGAGACTCGCACGATTTACAACTCTCAATGGGCACCGGTAGAGAGTCACTGGTTGACAACCTTCTTTTGTCGTTCGACAGGCTCGGCGATGAGTCTTTAGGGACCTTCGATACCTCTCCTTATTTCTCTACTGTCGATGAACTAGACGATGATGACAGCTTGTCGAATTATTCACCGACAGAACCTGTATCGCGTGGCAGACGTTCAAACAGTACCAGCAACTATCATTCCCATATAGGCAACTTTTCAAGCACAGGCAATCCCGGTCACACGAATAGGCGAGTCGGCTCTTTTGACAATGGTACTGATGGCGTCTCCATGGGATGCGACTTTGGAAGAGAGTTACGCTCTCGGGGCCGCGGACTGGGCTCATCACATGAATATACAAACGCTACAGCTTACGATACTTATGATGCGGCGCCTCCTCCTTCCATAAGGAGTGGACCCAGGAACCGAACACCTTCTCCACCAAGATCTCCCCGTCTTGTGCGACGTCCATCGAACAAGTCTGCAAAGAGTTTAAGGAGAGACCAGCAGCATCTGTGTAATCCGCAATTCAACGACCCCATTACCCTTCCTCCCTTACCAGCCTTCGTGACTCCAACGACAACTGCGGCACCTATGAGTCCCTCTAACAACAAGAACAGTGGGCGTCCTGGATTTTTTAGGCGTGTGTTTGGTGTTGGGGGAGGAAGTGGGAATAATAGCAGTTCAAGCAGCAAATCAAACGTTGCCAATCTTATCACCCGGGAAACCGCAAATACGAATACCAATTCACGGCCCTCAGATTCCCCGCAGTCAACTGTCAACAAAAAACCCTCGTTCTTTAGGCGCCGAAAGAAATCCGTCTCGGACGCAGTATCGGGTCCCGTCACTCCTCTACCATTGCACACTACGGAACCACTTTCTATTGAAAACTCCCACCCGAGTCCGGTGACCTCTCTGAGCACCGCTATGAACCCCTATCTTCGGTCACCCGTAAAGTCTCGGGGGTTCGACCTGGTGGATGAGAATAACGAATCGGCGTATCTTCAGAGAGGTGCGACCATCCGAACAGTAGCTTCATCAGACCCTATATCACCCAAGCGCCCAACTTTCTTTGGGGAAAGCATGCGACACAGGGATAGCGGCAGTCATTTCAATGACGATTATAGCAGCACAGGAAAGGTGTACAGAAAGGAGACAAGACATGCAAGGGGAAACGGGAATGTCGATCACAGCCTCAATACGAGGGACGACTGGGATAGGCCTCAAACCAGTCCTTATTCCCCAAATAAACAGAGCTTTTTGCAGGATAACGAAGAAAAGGAAATGCGGTGGCCCCCGATGGCAACAAGACCGACTCTGTCGACTAGGCGGAGTGTTGGTAATGTCGCACTTGAGAGAGAGCGGCAGGCTTCAATTGCATCAAGTTTTGATAAACCTAGACAAGGGTCCGTTGTGGCTAAAGAACAGCCCATAGCTACAGTGCAGGAAATCGGGGCTCATCATGCAAAACATGGAAAGCAGCAGAGAGAAGCACGTGCAGGGAAGGCGCTTGAAGTCGATACGAAGAATTTGGAAAACGAGGAGGATAAGGGAGCTGAAACATCATGGCTCAGTGCACTCACTCCCGCCATTGGAACACCGACTGTTATGCTGCAGAAAGACGGCCCTGGTGAAAAGGCCGAACCTCTACGGGAAGATGACCCAGACAGGGAGGAACCGTCAGAGGAGGAACGTGAGACGGCTAGGAGGGTGTTTGAAGGTGATGAAGAGATAATTACCAAGGCAAGGGTAACGGGCTGGCTGGGTGAAGTGTAAGTATTCTTGATTTATGCTCTCCAGGGAATCACTAACTAATCTACCTTATAGTGGACCGGGGGGTGCGAGGATTCGTAAGGCTTATATGAAGTTGTTTGATTGGTCAGGGATTAATATATTGTCCGCTTTGCGAATATTTTGTGGACGCCTTGTTTTTAAAGGAGAGACACAGCAGGTTGATAGGATAATGGATGCAATCGCGAAACGGTGGTGTGAATGCAATCCTCGTCACGGATTCAAGCTCACAGGTACACTGGGCTATATATATTATATAGAACTTAGTATAAGTGCTAATCATGTCTTAGATATTGTTTTTACGATTCTGTATTCCCTACTCTTACTAAATACAGATCTACATATGGCCGATATTCCCCAGTCTCAGAAGATGACCAGGGGGCAATTCATCAAAAACACCATGAGCAGTATCCGGAGGATTATTTCTGAAACTCCAACGGAATCGAAACCCGTTCATCACAACACATTCCCTCTAAGGTCGCAGACGCCCTTTCGTCCTAATGATGACGATGATGGGAGCCCCGGAATGAACGCACTACCTTCCGCAACGTTACCCTTGGCTGCCCAAGAGAGGAAAATGTCCGAGTCGCGTACCTCCTTAGACTTTGTCAAAGGTACAAAGAACTGTAGCAAAGCAGGTGGAATTGGCAATTTGAGTCCTAAGGCAGGGGATGACCCGGGCGAGAAGATAGATTGTGATATGGATGGTGGACTTGCTTTAGTTAAAGCCCCACTTGGTGGTGGAATCCGAGTCTGGGAGACCCAGATTGAGATTGTGTTGAAAGAATTTTACGCATCAGTCAAGGCATCTGCACTTCCTCTTCATGGTGCACCCCAGGAAAAAGTTGTTGAGACGCCTCATCACAGCTCACTTTCGGTCTTTGGTTCCAACGTTCTGCGACGATCGCCGAGCACTGTTAGCAGAGCCCCTTCAGAGCTTAGTGTTTCTGCTCGCAATAATCGCGACAGCAAACTAGGCGCGAAGTGGACGGCTAAGAATCGGTCTCGGCCCAGGCTTTACAATGGCTCATATGCAGGCTCTAGCAGGACTAGTCTCGAGGATCGCTCGATGTGGAGCCCCTCTGCATCCAGTACCTGGAGCAAATATTCCCTCGACAAGACCCAGACTTCTATGTCCGTGGATTCACTAGGTTCAGCATTTACACATGGCGACTATGCACAATCTATCGGATTCGCCAACGCTTTGAGTCATGCTATTATCCGAGAGGAGGCAGCAAGTGGAACCTCCGTTGACGATAGAGAGTCTACCTCTCTCGATTACGATGATGAATTGGAACTTGCTGGAGCACCTTGGGCGAAAGAAGGGATGTTGAAGCACAAGCATCATCTTGAAAGCATGGACAAAAAGGCCAAGAATAGAGGCTGGACCGAATGCTTTGCAGTGATTGAGAGGGGATGGATGAGGCTTTTCCAGTTCAACCAGTCCGGAAAGAGTAAGGATGCTGTGGTTGGAGTTGTTGGAGGAGGTAATTGGACCGAGAACGCAGATGCCATTGGCTCTTTCCTATTGCGGCAGACTATTGCATCAGCACTTCCACCACCTGGTTATTCGAAGGCGAGGCCTAACGTCTGGGCCTTGTCACTTCCGTCTGGTGCTGTTCATTTTTTCGAGGTTGGCACTGCAGAGATTGTTAAGGAGTTTGTTTCTACAGCCAACTATTGGGCGGCCAGACTCTCAAAGGAGCCTTTGATCGGTGGTGTCAGCAATGTGGAATATGGCTGGAGCGGCAACGTGCTTGGCGAGATAGGCCCTGGTCTGACTTCAAGTGTCTCCAATACCGGGGAATCACGGCCCAGCTTGCAAATTTCTATCAGGAGCAGTCTTGATCACGGAACCATGGTTAGACCGAGATTGCCGGGTGATCGAGTGAACATCACGGATTGGGCACCACCAAGTCAGAGCATGGTCGCTAGCTCATTAGGCGAGGCTGGTCAGCTAAGGGCTTTGGAAACATATGTCGCCAACATTGAGGCGGAACTTGCTAGACACAACGACTTGAGGTCTACTATGGTTTTAACTGTACGTTTTAGCTTCTCCCTCTAGAAAGGGGTTTTATACTAACAACCCTTAGTTCTCTCCGCGTCACCCAAACTCTGCAAAGGCAATGAATAATTGGGAAAAGAAGTCCAGCTATCTACTGATGGAAATTATCAAATTCAGGACATACATCGAGTGCTTGTCGTCCGCTGCGAGGCAAAGAGAGAGGCTTCGAGCAGGCGAAAGTGAAGTTGAGGTTGGTGATAATAATGAGAGCAAGAGCCTAATATCCACATAAACGGCACAAACTTGAAGGTTTGAGCTTGGGCTTTAGGTTGTTTTTTTCCCTTTCCTTCTTAATACATATACCCATAATCCCATTTCCTTGGATTCTCTTGGATTGTTTTATTTGTTGCGATATCAGGTATAGGGTGGAGTGGACTGGTGGACAGCTCTTTTTGCGACGACTACTATTGTTTCCTTATGTGGCCTTTCTTTTTCTCTTCCAGACTCCATTCACTCATTTCCTCACGATTTCGATGCCCATGATGAATGGTTGTTTTTGAGCGTTCCTGTCGTATTGTGCTTTCTGGTGTTTTTTTGTTTTTTTGCGTTTTTCTTACAAGATACCTGCGTTCGTATTTCGTTTTTTTGTCATAACCATGGGGCGTGGGAGAGGGAGATGAGTTACCTACTTAAGAATGTCTAGCTCGAGTTTTGTTGCTTGTTGAACACAAAAAATAGGGAGGGGTTAGTTTCCTTTCTTTCTTTCTTCTTTCTCTTCCCCTTTCCTTTGATACATACATTTATTTAATGCGCCACATCTTATAAGGAGGTCTCTTGCTCTTTCTCTTTTCTTTTCTCCCTTTCTTGTGTTTTTTTTGTTTTTGTTTTTGGAGTGGGGGTACTTAGGAAGGTAGGAAATGTGGCTGCTGCGATGGGTTTTCCTGTTTTTTTTTGTTTTTTTTTGCCTATTGGGGAGCGAGCGGGAGATACCAGTTGATAATTACAAAAGTTCCTTCCGAGTTGGTACGGTACATACAGTACAGTACGGTGTAAGGCTTTGGGGACTTGGTAGGTTAATGTCGTGGAAGGAAAGAAGGAATATTGAATACTGAATACCTACAGTATCTAGACAAAAACAAAAGAATTGGTTCATCATAATATCATTCAATCATGTGCTCTCACTCGCTCGCTTACGATACCTCCGTCTACGAGTATCATATCTGCCGCTCTGCATTACCGTATGCAATTTCCCGCCTAAACCGCTAAAACTTTGTTTTTGTTTTGTTTCGCCATCGTTACCGTATGTTATTCAATGCCGTAGGCGGTTTCTTCCTTATCGTCCCCTCTTATAATTTATAACATTACACCACGGAGGTCGGATACGGCACGCGCAACACACCATCCAGTTAAAGGGCAGTAGAGAAAGAGCCCGTCACCGGTACTGCACCGTGCAGTACCCCTATTAACTGCATTACAATACCGTCGCTATACCCACCGTAGCCTAGTCTAATTTCGGTCAGTGAAAGGACGGGTAGGACCGGTGCCTTACTGTCTGTCTTGGCAGACAGACAAACAGGTAGGCGAGTGATATCTCCTGATGAGGGCCCGAAAACGGCGCCTCGACTGCCTCTTTCGGGGGGCTAACGGGGTCGACGGGGCGCCAACGAGGCGCATAAATTAAATTCAGCGCATAGTCTTCTGCTAACCTAGCTATCTTTCCATCATTATTATTTTTTATTTTTTTATGCCTATTTCTAGTATGTAGAATACTTGGGGATAAAGTGTATATATATATATATATATGCTCAGCTGTTTCGTACGATAATGTACTGACATATACACCAATCCTGTCTTCTACGTTGCATTTTAATTCATATTACAAATCATTCCTCGCCAACTTAAACGGGCCCACCATTCCGGAAGTGTTGGGACTTTCGTGCTCCTTCCGAAATTCCGGGCTGGTAGGATAAATGCACAATCAGATTGGTCTAAACCAGGATCAGGACTCCCCAGTGTGACCACTGTGACATTCCGACATATCATTACTGAGTGCCCCAACCTCTCCCCACAAAGGAGAGGTGTGGATCTGGAAACCTTCAACATAGGCCCTGAATCGGCCCTATGGAAAAGAGAATGAGGGAGGGAGGGAGGACTTTAGTTGCAAGATTTTCTTTGTTTATTTCTGATAATTTAGTTAATTTTCCCGTGAAGCTTGGGAGATTTGCTTTTTTACAAGAAGGTTCTGTTTTGGGTTCTTAATGTTGTACAGCCCTTTGGGCTTATGATTTGATGATTTTTATTTTTAATTGTTTAGGCCCTGTTCAGCAAACCACTTTTATGGCATAAAAGTGACTATTATGCCATTTTTTTTTGTCTATAAAAAAGTTTTTTTTTATGGAGGGGGTGTTCGGCAAGGCCAAAAAAAAAACGGCATATTTTTTATTTTTCTCTTTTTATTTTATATGCCATATTTCCACCATATTTCTTGTGTACTAGTACAGGCACTGAGGGTTAGGTAAACCAAATAAAAAAATAGAAATTTTTTGTGATTTTTATTCTCTTTTAATATGAATATGAAACACTCCATAAAAGGCAAGAATTTTTATTTTTATTTTTTTGTAGGCTTGATTCTTAGAAATAATATAGGGTATGCCAGAAGTGTAAGGGCAAGCAGATTTTTTTTCATAACTAATGTGAATTAAATGATAAATAATTAGGTATTGTAATCAGGGTTATTAAATAAAACAGTATCATGACTATATTTATCCCTTGACATTTGTAAAGTTTGTGCCTTATTGAACACTGATATTTTTGGAAATATGCCATTTTTTTTATGCAACATATATGTTATTTGCAACTTTTATGCCATAAAAAAAATATGATGGGTTTGCTGAACAGGGCCTTAATTGTTTTATTTTTTTTGTTTTGGGGGGGTTTTTTTTAAGACCATACTTTAGGGTGCATGCCAGGATTTTTCCGTATATAAAATAAATCTAAGGACTTGACAAAAAGAAAACAAAAAAAAAACTCACCAACTTAAACATACCCCCGCAGTGCTCTCAACTTATCTTTGCGTTATGAATCTTCCAACGGAGATGGTGTTTGATAGTCCCGGAGGGGAGGTGGAAGATGCTGCTGTCCAGGTGGAGGATTTCGAAACTCTAAAGTGGCGGACGGAAGCTCCCATGGCTCGGATTTCTCAGGTAATGCCTCACGCTGATACAAATGTGCCCACCTTTGCTCAGCCGGAGTAAGTGTTGCGCCTACACTTCACAAAGTTACTTATCATACAAGTGGTAACGGATTTTTTTTTTTTTGATAGAATCCTTAAGGATATCGTGAGTGCCACCGCCACCGTTCAAGCAGCGTTGCCGCCGCTCGATGTCTCGTTTGACCACTATTATGTATTACATGATGGCAAAGTTCACAATCCCTTAGGGGCAGGGTCCTACATCTACAAAAAGGAATACATCTCTTGCCATATCCGCTACCTAGGTCTTCCCCTGCCCACTACCGGGGCCGACAAAAGCCCCCGTCGGTTCCTACCACCTTCAACACTCGTCGTCCATATCGGCGCGCAACCAAATAATTCACCTCACATTGGCACCATCGTCGTATTTATCCTAGCATTCTTAATTGCACGGGACATGAAAAAATACTACGTAGATCTCCACCGAAAAGCAGACCTTTCCACTGAATTCGCTGCATGGATTGACAATTTTGAGGTTCTTATACAGCTGGACGTTGTCGATACCGCCCCCCATAACGAAGAGGGCTGTGTACGTGATGGCATCAACTACCAAAGAAGCCAACGTTTTACAAAAGCTTACCATCGTCTCCTCCCGGATTACGAGGAGATCATGGAGTCGGCAGCCGCATTTCCTGGAGGCGGTATCCCATACAAGCTCACGAACCAAGAAACAGTCGCCAGCATCCCAAGTGTTCCCCGTATCATCGAAGCCATAGTCAGGGACCGCGAAAGGCTTGGACCGGAGCTAGCACCGGAGACGGGAGCCCTGGCAATGCGTTCTGCATGTCCTCATGAGAGATGCGGGCTTGCTGAAAAACATGGCCGCAAGAACAAGTACTCCATCACCTCTTCCGGATCTGCGGTTATCGAGTTCTATTGCCCCGACCACGGGCATCATTCAGTCGACTCCTCGAATCCGAAGGAGGTAGCGAGGCTTGAGTTTAATACGCCGCTGAGAAACCTCGTGCGAACATTCGCATACGGCATTCAAACCGCGGAGAGCCGAGAAGCAGCTCGTAACACAGTAGCACATGGAGGTAAGCCAACTCGCGAATTGATCCATATGCGAGTTACAGGCTCGGACTACGCGGGTTTGTATGCGGAACAGCTGCTCTGGCGGCAGCTGATATTGTTGAAGCCTGAGACTTTTGGTCTCGCTATCCAACCACCAGTAATCGCGTACGCACCGTTGATTCAAGATTGGGCAGGGTCGAAACTGTCCAAGTCGTTGTATGTGGATAAGGGGGCATACGAGTACCTGAGGGCGACAAGGATGGGGTATATGCTGTCCTTCGATGAAATGAAAAGGCAGGGTAAAGACCACACGATTCTCTTTCGCGAAGTGGAAAAGTGGTTGGATGATCCAAGAAAGTTATTTCGGCCCTACTCCATCGACTATCTGCATAGGATTTTCGAGCAAGAAGGTGCAAAAGAAGAGGCTATCAATAAGATGCGAGAACGGAAAGAGGTGGTCCAGTAATGTGCGACACGGGCGACAACGCTATTCCGAGCCCAACAAAAGCCCGGCAAAAATACCATAACCGTTCGAATGATGGGAAAAGGTGAGGGGCATGTACACTTTTTGAGAGAGAAATTGGGTGGAATTGGTGTCAGAATCGCTATCCCATGATGGGTTATTTTTTTTTTTTGTAAAACTCGGCTGTATGCAGAGTGAGGGGAGGAAGGGTGGCCTAGTGCAATTCTGAGCAGAATTATGGTTCAATCAGAAAAATAAAACTTGTATAAATGATACAATGACGACAGAGAAGCAATGTACGCCCTTCCTCATAGAACCGGAGTAGACTGGTGTTGGATTTGAGATTTGGTGTAGCTAGTAATGCCTGGGCCATCCTTTTCGCATTCCCGCACTATAATACATCATGACTACAAACTGACTCAAAATAGTTTCTCCATATCCTCCAGCGGCATCTCATCAACCATCTTTTTTGGCGCATACACACACCCCTGTGGCGGAGAAACACCATGGGCCTTCATCGCCTCTGGTTTCAGTGGCGTCTTCAGTTTATACAAACCCAGTACCGGGTAACCAAACTTCGACACCTTCTTCCCATTATCGAAATCGTCATTCCCAACGCCATTTGGATCACGTACTTGTCCAGGTGTTTTCGGGTGGCTTGTAACCATTACGTGCCTAAAGCTGCAGGTTTAGTATAAGTTATGAAGATTTTGAGTAGAGTTTGAAGCATACGAGATGGCGGACGTTGGAGCTGTTGTGTAAAGCCAAATTCGGGTCACCGTATCCCTCAGTTTGTATTTCCGATACTCGTGATTTTTCTCCCGCTCCGCAATGAGCTCCATATACTCGGGTTTGATAGGAAGAATGGCATTGGTATAGGTGCGTTCGATGGACGATTTTGAGCGTGATTTGGACGACGACGGCAACGGAGTAACAGTCGCCAGCTCCCCAGTCAGAGTCAGTTGGCGTGTCTTTCCTTCGGGCTTCGTTCCAGTTCGAGCGGCAGGCATTTGGAAAGAGAGTGGTGTATATATGTACGGAAGGACGCGTTAGATCTCTGAGTAGCTGTTGTGGTTGTGGTTTGAGCTTTATAGTCGCGTTTTCGTGTTCGGCGTTTAAGGGGCGTCCTGAGCGCCGGTACTAGCCGGAACAAAAAATGTCTGGATTGTCCCTAAACCTAGGTGAACCACTACCTTATTATCTTGAATAAGAGAGAATTGTCTCAGGACGCCTGACTTTCTTATTAAGGTGGAGACAGGAGAAAACAGCAGCAAAAAAAAACAAAAAAACAACGCGTTACTTAGAGAGGCAACCTTGACGTCCTGAGACATTTCAAGATAATACGGTAGTGCATAGCAACGCCCGCGACACTACAAGAAACTCAATACTATTCCACATGAACTAGTCTGTATGAACATCTCAATTTTTACAATTTGTCGCTCACTCTCACTCTCGAAATTCACAGCAGATTCAGATATTTCCGTAGGGTTGGATGTCATTGAAGTTCCGAATGGTTGAGGATTACAGTGGTTGCTACGCACTAGTAGAGGGATTTCGGTGCAAGGAGTTAGCTTAATCTTAGCTTGTTGCGACAGCAACCAGTCACAGGTTAGGGTTTTTGTCACACTTAAGAGATAACATATGCTTAGTTCTAGCTTAACTAAGTGTAGAGATCCTGAATTCACTTATGTCTTAAAACAAATCATCTCTACATCATCCCTCCCTCCCATCCCCCACCCAATCCTCCACCCAATCCTCCACCCAATACTCCCCCACCAACCAGAATTACATCAAAAAGAGAGGCAAGCATATTACTGGCCCCAGCACCCCTACTGCTCCATCCCTAACTGAGGGAAACACTTTACCCTTACTTCAGTTTGTGCATCCACCCAGCTTACTGCTCTCATACACACCACTACCAACACTGCTGATGACACTTGTGTAACACCTTCATCTGAAAGGTAGTTTCAAGTTTGTGGTTCATGGCTACTTGCTTGAGCACCTTGGATATAACTGATTAACCTATCTGTGCTCTGCAATTTACTGTAGAGTAGATAGTGTGAGCTTTCTGCATAGGCTTATCAATCTATACATGCTTCTAGTCTACCATTAACAGAAAGTGGAAAAGCAAAAGGTATGTTTTTGTTGCTAATTTTTCCATTGAACTTGAACCAATAATTGATCAAGTGTATGGTTTAAATTATAGATAGCCTGAGAGACAATAAAAGGAACTGAAGAGTCAATCCATTACAGCATCTCAAGTTTCTCACATTTCACTATGGGGTAGATTGTGTGAGCTACCCGCATAGACTTATCAACCTATGCATGCTCCTAGTCTGCCTTTAACAGAAAGTGGAAAAGCAAAAGGTACTATATTTTTATTGCTAATTCTTTCTATTGAATTTGGACCTGTAATTGACTAAGTATATAACTTAGATCACTGATAGCCTGAGAGGTAACAGAAGAGATTGAAGATTGAGTCCATTACAGTATCTCAAGTTTCTCATACTATGAGTACTAGCATAGAAAATTGGTACTAGTACACAGAAATCTAAACTAATCAAACTGCAAATACAACTATAGCTCTTGTAGTTTGAGAATTTTGCAATACTGGACCATACTGGGTGAGAGAATTTAAGATAGATATTGAAGATACAGCTGTACTGGTAACAGTAACTGTAGTAATTGTGAGTACTGTAGCATTTATTACACAGTTAGATGGATCAAAAGAGGAAGACTTGGGGTATAGATATTGGTATCAAGTTCTACTTCCTATACCCATTGGGGTATCCTTTCACCTTAATAACTTTACAGAAACTTGGTGTCTTGAATTTATGAGGTATGATAATGATTGAATTTATATTAAAGGTAATTTTACTAAAATAAAATAAATTCAGACTACATGATATTCAGTTGTTCCTTTCATACCTCAAACTTTTCCATATTTACTATTGAAATGAGTATACTTGTTCTCCTATGACTGAACTGTGTATATTACTCTACCAGCTTTCAGCAACCAGGCCAAACCGACTGAAGGAGGATATAAATATATTTCACTGCCCTTAGTCATAGATATCATCAATATTCAATGATGTCATTGAGTACCTAGTTGGTCAGTATTAAAAGCATATAGAATGGGATGAAATAAGGTGAACCTGGCAACAAATCTTGAGTTACAGCTATATAATTGAAGAAAAAGGAGAAGTCAAGAGTGTTTAGGGATTTATTGATAGAACAATGTGTGCAATCTGTCAACCTACAGTGGGTCAATAGTGTTACTATTCAGGGTATAAGAAATGTCATAGATTTAAGTTTCAGGCAGTTACGACACTGGATAGGATTGTTTCATTTTTGGCAGGCCCATGGTTTGGAAGAGAAGGCAATTGAGGTATGTATATTGATTCTGGGTGAGAGAGATACTTGAGGAGAATCAATAATGGTATTGAACCTAATGAATAATGTTATTTATATGGTGAACCTGCATATGCTTTATCATATGGAATTATTAGTGGATATAAAACCACTGTGAGATTACCTTTGGATCTAATCCTTAAGGCAATGAATATGCATATGTCAAGTATGCATATCAATGTGGAGTTTGGCTTTGGTAAGATGATGGATTTATGGTCATTCAATAGATTTAAGGGAAATCTGAAGAGTGGTCTTTCTCCTATTGCCAGATATTTTTTAATTACTTGTTTTCTTTCTAATATTCATTCTTGTCTTTATCAAAATGAAACCTGTGATCAGTTTCATTGTGATCTACCTTCCTTATCTAGATACTTATTATTGGATAATAATAGAAGTTGTTAGAAGATTACTGAAGGTTATAGGAGGATGTCCAATATTGTAGTGGCTTGGGTTTAGAGTTCAGAAACTTTAGTAGAACATTCTTCTAACACTTATGATCACTTCTTGTTAATTAAAAACAAAATTTAAAAATACATAAATATACAATTCAACCTGATATTTCTCTTTTACCAAGTTTTGATAAAATTCTCTGTAATAGGTAATTTGTTTTCTCTTGCTGTTCTTAAAATTCTTTTAGCTTATTTCTGCCTTATATCTCCTTTCTGCCATAAATATTCCTCCAATGTATTCAACCATTGTCCCATATCATGAAGTTTTTCCCCATTTTCACCTCAAGTGCCTAGCTTTTCCGCTACTAATATGACAGTATCTGCCATTCCCTTTACCATAACTATAATCTCATATGATTTCTCATTTACAGCTAGATGTTTTGTTTTCTTTTATAAAGACTTAATTTGCTTGATCGTATCAGCTGTATTCCTCTTTCCTCCAACAGGATCTGTCAAAACATCTTTATCTTGCCCAATAGCTGCTAGTTCTCTCAAGCCTATTTCTTCACTAATTGTATTCTCACTTGCACAATTACTACTTTTACTTGAATAGTAATACTTAAAATATACACTTCGTAGTAAATTTGATTGATGGACCTCTACCTCTTGTGCTCCTTTTACTACCTGATATCTTAGCTGTCAGGTTGCTTCTTTTAATTACTCAAAATCATCTTCAATCTCAATCTACTTATCACTCACTTTCGTAAACTCCGTATCCTCTACAACAGTATCTGATTCTCAACTTTGAATTTGTAGCTATGTGTGACAGCTTACTACAAATTCTTTTATAGTCCTTTTTTTTTTTTTCTACAAAATATTACTTAGTTTTAACTTTAATTCATTTTATGTATATATACAACAATATTTTAAACATACCTACAGGATCCTTTAAGGATACCCCTACCTCCTGCTATTGCAGGCTAGATATCATTGCCCAAAACTGACCCTTCTTTCATTCTTAAAAATCTGCTTAATTTTCCACACTAATCTTGACAAGTGCAAACTTGTTCTCATCCATAAGATGGGTACAATACAGGATTGGTTGGGACTTAGGTTGTTGTAAAACAAATAACATTATCAAAGATGAGAGAAATCACATCTGGTAGGTTTGGACTTTTGTACACATGAAATAGCTATGATTATTTTTTTTTTTTCATTCTTTTTTCATACACTACTATTGCTCATTAAGTCCAATTACAAGCTAACTTATCACTTGAACTCCAAAATCCCTCTTTTCTCTTTCTGCTTATGGTCACAGTAAATATAGTTGCTACCTGATCAAAGATCCCAACTTATTTTCTCTGAAATCCCTCTAGTAGAGTGATTTTACAATGCAAAGTTAGGGATCACTATCTCTGTGACCAATGAGCTAAATGTGATAGTAAGTAGAAAGAGAAAACAGAGACTTTGCAGTTCTAGGGAACAATTAGCTAGTAAGTATGCTTAATAAGCAATTTTAGTACATGGAAAGAAAAAAAGTGATCATATCATATAAATGACAATATTGTATGATAAAATCATAATAGACTAGATATGATATATCCAAATTTTATCTTTTATTATGCTTTCCTTTGCACAATCCTGAGAGTTCCAAGGTAGCACTCCAACTCATTGCCATACATATTTGACAGATGACTAGAAGCTCATACTCATAAGACTTTATGTTGAAAATCAGGCTGATTTTCAAGACAGAAGGAAGGGGCAGTTTTGGCTGATGATATTGGACTTGCTTCACCAGGAAGTAGGAATATTCTTAAAAGATCCTGCAGGTATGTTTGCAGAAGTATATATATATTTAAGATAGAGAAGAGGTTAAAAAAAATAAAACAGGAATAGTAAAACAATTTGTGACCAGCTATCATACATAGCTTAAAGTTTAAAGCTGTGAATGAGGTACAGTTCAAGAAGATCCCAACTTCACTCAAGTATTAGATAAGTCGATTGAGGTTGAAGAAGACTGAGAGCATGCAAAAGAGATTACATGGCAGCCAAAAATACAAATTGCATGAGAAGTACAGGAGGCTAAAGTACATTATGGAAATTTATTTTACAGTACTCACCTTAAGTATCACTTTTCAAGTGAGACTAGTGATGGGAGAAGTGATGATAAGAGAGATCTGAAAAGAACTTGCCAGAGGTCAGCTGAAAGTGAGAAGGAAATAGGGAATTTGGAAAATACAGAGGGGAGGGCAACTACTACCAATACTGTATACCAGATCAGCTCATTAAGAAAAATGATAAGGGAATGAGCAGTGTGGGAGGATACCCATGAAATCATTGCTGCTGTTAAGGGGATGAGAGATGCTGTTACACTAGTGGCTGAAAAGCTAGATGGACAGGAGGAAGGGTCCAGAAGGTTTTTGGATATAGAACAGTAGCTAAATATGATTGAGGAAAACATAAGATGAGAGGGAGATTTAAGGCAAAAGCAAGCAGAAAGAGTGGAAAAATCCCAAAAGAAACCAAATCAATTATTGGAAGAAATTCTGTTGAAAATTGGAAGTAATTAAAAATATTTTATATTATATAAGTGACAAGTAAGTTGACAAAGAAGGTGGATCACAATCAAAACAATTACAGGTTTCGTTTCAGTAAAAACATGTCTGAATATTAGAAAGAAGAATAGTAACAAAAAAGTAACCAGCAATTGGAAAAAGATTACTTTGCAAACTCTATTTTTATCCATTAAATGCCCAGAGATTCAGTGTTTTCCCAAAACCATGCTCAATACTAACATGTATACTTGATATATGTGCATTCATTTCTTTAAGAACAGGATTGAGAGGTAATCCAATAGTCGTCTTATATCCACTAACAATTCCATATGACAAGGCATATACTGGATCACCATACAAATAGTATCTCTTATCAGCCCCCATTTCCTGATTGATTTCCTTCAAATAGTTTTCCAATCCTGAATCAATATATATTTACCAATCTCCAACCTTTCCAAACCATAAACCAGCAAAACAGGAAATAATTCTATCAGGTGTTATTACTGCCTAGAGTTTAAAGTTATGAGACTTCTTGTAGCTAGAATAATAATAATACTGTTGATGTAAGGTTAGTCAACAAATCATACATATCATTCCATCAATAAACCCCCAGATACCTTTCACCCCACCCTTGGTGTCAATAACTTCACTGTATTTTACAATTTGTTGTCTTGTAAGCCTTCTTTGATCCCATTCCATATACTTTGAATATTACTCAACTAGGTACTCAATAATATCATTGAATACTGTAGATAACCATAATTGAGAATGTTGAAAAATTTTCATATCTTCCTTCAACTGATTTAGGGCTGAGAGCCAATAAAGCAGTAAATATAATGCTGTTTCAGGAGGACAGTTATACTCACTGTGAAACTGAATCTGTGTAAGTTTGAAATATGGAAGCAATAATCAAATATCTTGTGGCTTAAATCTATATTCTATTAGTATAACTTTCTTCATGTTAACAGTAATTTAATTAATTATTTCACCTTAAGAGCTCCACATACCAGGTTGTAGTAAAATTATCAAGACTGAAAGGTACTCCAACTGGTATTAAAGGTGGTGCTCAATATCGGTATTGATTACAGAATTCCTCTTCTTGTAATTGCTGTAACTATTTTGTAGCCATAATAGTAGTTGTAGTAGCCACAGTTACTATTAACAGTACAGCAATATTCTCAATATCTATTATGAAATTGCCTTTCAAGATGCAATTAAATAAAATACTCAGTGATATTACTTATTTATACTATCATATTAGCCATATTCTCTAACCCAATTCTATATATAAAGTAAAGATTAAAACAATATACCAAAAAGTAGATGTATTTCTAAATACCTCAGATAGACAGAGCAAGCATAGGTTGAGAAGCTATATGCAATAAACTCTGCCTATCTACCTATAGTAGAATGTAGAGTGTGCACAGGTTGATAAGCTGGGTGCAAAATGCTCATACAATTTACTGTAGGTCCTTAGATCAGGCTGTCTCACAGTTGCAGTATCCTAAAGCAAGTATCATACAAGCCTTAATCTATGGTAAATTCTATTAGTAAGACTTTGGAGTTTGATAAGAAAAGAAAAACAGAAGTAGGCAGGATGGGGGAGATTAATACTGAAAATGTCCCTATATCCTTTGCTTTGTGAAGATTGCCAACTGGGGAATAATAGGGTGAATAGGGGATTGATTAAAGGAGAGGAGCAGTGGATTGAGGTGGGGCCCTGAGTAAAAATCTGTAAGTGAAATGTTCCACTTAATGATAAAAAAAAAAAAAGAGGAAGAACCACCATACAAGATCTGTAAGGCCAATTCTTATAGTTTGTTTTGATGGAAATCCATCAAGTTGGATGGTATTTGGTGGAAAATCAATTGTGGTGTGATGTGGAAAGAAGTTTGTTTTGGGCATTAGCAAATTCGTGATCTTTCCACTTAGCTTAGCTAGAACTAAGCATCCAGCATTGCTTAGGTAGGACAACAACCCTAACCCTTGACCTGTTGCCCTGGCAACAAGCTACAACTTAGCTAAAATGAGGTTCCAAAATCCCTCTAGTAGTTCGCCTAGGTTTGGGGACCGTGACAATTACCAGTAGCTTAATTCTAGCTTGTTGCGACGGCAACCGGTCACAGGTTAGGGCTCGCGTCTCACTTAAGAGATAAGGTACGCTTAACTTAATGTTCGGTTAGTTAAGCTAAGAGATAGCGAATTCTCTTGGTGAGGTATGTAAACAACAGCATCCCACCCTAACCCACGTTGCAACAAGCAAATATTATATATACCGGTATCCTAGCGAATTCTTCCCGAATCTCCGAAATCCCTATTTTTCAAGTTCGCTTGTTGCAATAGTGAACACCATTGTCACAGAGATAGCAATCCCTATCTTTCCGTTGCGAAATCCCTCTAAAATAGAGAGTTTGAGCAGGGAGACCTAGGTGGTGT
The DNA here is from genome assembly GCA_003788595.2 of Choiromyces venosus 120613-1. Classification (NCBI taxonomy): domain Eukaryota; kingdom Fungi; phylum Ascomycota; class Pezizomycetes; order Pezizales; family Tuberaceae; genus Choiromyces; species Choiromyces venosus. Next base: position 537,081 of record ML120389.1, read on the forward strand.
TAACATAAGTTAACTTAACGGCAAGGCTTGGCAACCTGGTTGCTTGATCCCACCTGGTCGAGGTGTGAAGCCGAACCTGGAATTGACATCTTCAAACATAATTTTATTCCTTCGAGAGGGTATGATTTCGTAGTCATGCTTCTCGGGTGTTGTTCAAACAAGAGTGATTTCAAAAATACTTGATAGTTGGCCACAGAATAACCTCTTGAAGGCACTCAGTTTAACAGGAACATCATTTTTCGGGAGTTTCATGTGCTCTTGATGCAAGCGACAACCCCAAGCCACACTATTGATAACTCCCACCCAGGTCTGGCTGCGCAAACCCTCTAATCCAGACTTTTTGTTTCGGGTAGTAGTGGTGGTTTGGTAACCCGACACCGCCCTCGGCGGCTACCAACAACCTCACTTCAACAATCCCTATAATAGTACCATCTCGACCTTTGGATTTCTAAAAAAATAAAATAAAAGAGAGTAAGTACTGGGTTACATTTTACCATTGAGTTAGTCCTCTATTTCTTCTTAGGCATGTTGCAACTCACTCAGGCATGCTATCTATAGCTATAACTGTTAGATATGCTTTCATGGTACATCTCCCTACACCTCTTACGCTAAAGCAATCAACTCCTGCTCATCATGGGGTATTCTTTGCCTTTCCCACATGGTTCTCCTGTATCTGTATTTGAAAAGAGTCCAAACATTCTCAAGCAGATTGAGGTCAAGTGAATGAGATAGTGTAACAACCCTATTAGATGTACTTTTATGAGCTACTACTCAATATTAGAAGCACTTGTACTACAACTAGAAGCTTTATTAAAAAAGTTTCCACAAAATATATAAACTTTGTGAAAAGAAAAAAAAACAAAAAAAACCCCCCTATAAAATACATGAACTTGTGAAAAACGTGTTTATGAACCGTGAGACAATTACAGATAGAGTACAAATAGAGTACTGGTGTTATCATGTGCTACTCATATTGTGGGGGTGCTGGCACTACAGCTGGGGGCTTTACGAAAATTTTCTATAAAATTATATATATAACCTTTGTGGAAGAAAAAAAATAAAATAATAATGGTAAAAAATAAATAAATCCTACAAGATATACGGACTTTGTGTGAAAATAGTATAGATAGATATGTGAACTTTGTGGCAAGATACTCATGAATCATGCGTGGTGATCGCAAATAAAGGCCTCGTGAAAATTTATACATACCTTGCAGTGGTGCTATAAGCAAATAACTATGAATAGCATACGAGATGTGTCTGGGTAGAAGAGAGATTTTGGGCTCCAGGAGTCTACTTGTGGCCTCAAACTACGGTTTTGAGGCGCCCCGGAGCATGGTGTGTATTTCATTAGAGTGAAATTCTGTGGACTGAAGCACACGGGTTAAAGAGGGAGTTGGCTGGCTAGTCTTGGTCTATTGTATCATAGAATATAATTTATTTGGGCTACCGGAGGAAGAGAGGCTTGGCTACAGTGCCGTAGTTGGAGCAGATAACTTTACGCTTGTGCTCGCTAATCGGTAGACTACGGTACAAGTACCAGGCAAGATGTTTTCGTACAAGACGGATAGTTTTTGCTGGTTTGCTATCCCTGTCTTGTACGAAAACATCTTGCCTGGTACTTGTACTGTACTGAGTAGTACAAAGGAACCCCTGGCGGGATTTGAATCGTAGACAGCCCTTGTCGGGGGGTTGATCTACAGAGTGAGGCTGAAGGGTAGACTACTGGTAAGGTAGGTCTTACATTACTGGCTTGCTTGCTGAAGGACGGTACCTGGATTCAACGACCGAGCGAACGAGCGATAACGGTGCAGGTGTTAGATCAGAGGGGTATAAGGATTGGATTGGATTTACTTACCGTACTTGCCTGCCAATCATCTATCCACAGTACAGTACAATACTCAATCAAAGCACCACACCATCACCAGCACAGCGCACCACAGCACATAATGGAACCCACCACCCAACGAACACCTTCACCTCCACCTCCTCTAGCGGTATTTACAGCGCCAACGCTATTCTCTCCACTGAAGCGGAAGCGAGAGAGTCTTCCCCCGCCGTCTGTGCCTTCGGCAACCCAGCAAGATGATGAAGAAGAAAAGGAGGATGGGGAGGGAAGAGAACCCTCCGGCCCCCCTCGCTCCCCTCGCTCCGGAAAGTTAGTGAGACAGCTGGAGGGATTATCACTTGACCGGGTGAAGTTCCCGATTACAATGGAGGGTGCTATCGACGATGAAGAAGAAGAAGAAGCAGATAAACCAGTCATCGGAAAACGCACAAGACTGGTTTCACCGCCGTTAACGCTTGCTAGGGATGGCAGTAGCAGCAGCGACGAAGAGCCCACTCCCCCATCTCAGGCTCAGGAAGAAGAGGAGGATAGCGATTGGGGTCTCAGTGGAGTAGGTGTCAAACCTTCGGCGAGACAGAGTTATATTAGGGCTCAGAAGAAGTTGCAACAGGTATTACATCTAACATTACAATTAACTGGGAGGAAGGGAAGTCTGATGTTTTGATAGATTCGAGAATATAAATCCCGAGTATCGAAGGAAGCTCGTGAGAAGCGGAGCTGGGAGAGAAGGAGGAGGAGGAGCTTTACGAATGGCAATACTGCGACTGCGGTTACGCCGGCGACGGGGAGGAAGAAGGGGGTTATGCATAGGTCGGAAGGGGAGGAGGATGATGAGGATGGGGATGGGGAGGAGGAGGGGTGTAGGGGTAGGAGGAAGAGGGTGCATTTTGATGTTTAAGTTTTGATGGAGGGAGTTTTTGTCTGTCTGACTGGCTGGTTATGTGATATCTTGATTGCTTGAGCGGAGGTTGTATATGCGGTTTGGATGGTTGGATGGCGTATGTCTGGGTTTCGGTTTCTCCTTTCCTTCTTTCTTTCTTCCTTTCTTTCTTCTTTGCTTCGCTTTGGTCGTTGGCTGGATCGGAGTATATGTTCATATTTCGGATTGCTTGCTTGCTGGAGTGGGGGCTGTATATTTCGGGATTACATGATGGATTTGTGTGGTTTCTTTTTTTCTCCCACTTTTCTTGTGGGTATGGGCTATGGTAATGGGTGTTTTAGAGTTTTCAGGGGGGAATGGGGGAGTTTATGTTTTACGATTTGATTTGGCTCTTGATATCTCTTTGTTTTACTGTATGCTTTCAATGTGGTACTGTATTTCTTTAGGCATTGCTTTTCACTACTATACCTTACCTGCCTACTCTAGTTCTACAACGCACGATATCTACCTCTACTGTACCTTATCCCTTCGTCTGTATTTGTCGCCTTTTAGTTCCCTAGAATATTCCGAGATTAGGAATAGTTCAAGTGTGGCAATTGTGTAACCTTGTTTATCATTCTCCTAGCCCGGGGGTATAACGCCCCATTTCTACGAACTCAATCATAATCTAGCTAAACCGGCGTGAGATACTCCCCCCAGCCAAGGGCCCCCTAAAAGAAAATCATTATCCTCCGCTCCGCCTCTTGCCTATCCAATTTTCATTGGCCCCCTGCCCGTTACTGACAAAAGAAACTCCTACTCCCGCCCTCTTCTCGCCCTCAACCGCTGTCCCCTTGCCCAGCCTTACTCAATAAAACTCCCCCCCTCCCCTGCCTCTCCCTTCTCCTTCTTACTTAGGAAACCCACCCCGTCATCTCCATGCCCAGTGGTCATGTATCAATAAAACCTAACTACTCAATAAAACCCACCCCGTCGCCTCCGCACCCAGTGGTCGTAAACTAATGAAATCCAATCACAAAGGAAACCCACCCCGTCACTTCCGTGCCCAGTGGTCGTGCACAAACGAAATTATCTACCAAGTCAATGAAACCCACCCCGTCACCTCCACGCCCAGTGGTTGTGAACTAATGAAACTTCCTTCTACTAAGGGAACCCACCCCATCACCCCTGTGCCCAGTGGTCATGTACATTAGGAAATACTATCCCCCCAGCATTACTCCCCTGGGTCGCCAGGCCCGCCACTTCTCTGCCCCTCCTTGGCCTGCTCTCTCGTTTTTGCCTTAGCTCCCCTTCCCCAGTCCATGTTTCTTTCTGTGGGTGTCTAGGTGTTTCTGGTGGTCCTTTCTGAAGGTTTGTCCACATTCCGGGCAGTGTATGCTTCTGCATACCCAGGCCTTCCCCTTGGGCGTTATTTGCGGTAGTTGGGAGGTTGGCAGGTTTATGCTCGCGCCCGCTACCTGCGCTGTTTCTTTGTCCACCTCGGGTCTCTTGGGTTTCATCTTCAATTCATCTGGCCACGTTTCCATCCATTCCAGGAGGTCTCTCTGGCTCTTTTTCCCCTAGAGTTTGGCCTTTGTTGGTTTAACTATCCCGCATCTTTCCATCAGGTGTTCGCCCGTTATGATGTCTCTGTTGCACAGGCATCTTCTCCTCGTACCCCTCCAGTCCTGGTAGGGCCATGCTGCTATTGCTCTCAGGTATAGAAGCCTTCTGAAGTCGGTTCAGGTGGTTTCTTTCCAGTGCCTGTAGCTCCTGCTGGGTCTCCCTTTGTATCTCCTGTTTTCGTTTTCTATGCTCTTGCCCCAGTTCTCCAAAAGGTGCTCTCTGAGGTTGCTTTTTCCCAGTTTGAGGTTGTGGGCTGTCTCGATGATTCCCTTGGCTCCTGTCCTGTTGGCCCACATCCTCGTCCAGTCCGTGTGTCTGTCTAGGCATTGGGCTTGCAGGGCCAGGAGGTTGTGCCTGTGGTCCGTGTATAGCTTCAGTGGGGCGATGCCCGTTTTGGTGTAAATTGCCATGAGGGGGGTCTTCTTTGCGAGTCCCAGAGTCGATCGTATTATCTTGTTCAGCTTTTTTTGCACGTCCTCAATGTCTCCCTGGTTTTTCCACACTTCTATCCTGTAGGTTAGTTGTGGGAGGATCAGTCCTTGTATCAATCTGATAGTGGTCCAGGCATTGAGGCCGCCTTTCTCGTATCTGCTGGTGATTGCCCCGAGGAAGTGGCTCGTTTTCTGTGCTTTTGCCGTCCAGCGCACTATGTGGTTTTTCCATTTGAAGTCCGGGGAGATAAAGTATCCCAGCCATCGCATGACTTCCTTTTCCAGTGCCTCTATTCCTCCTATCTCCGGGTGCAGGTGGTGTTCGGAGTGGGTTTTTATGTGTATCCTTTCTGACTTGGGGGCTGAGAGGTTGTACCCGTGTTCCTGGCACTTCCTTTGAACCTTGTCTAGGGTACCCTAGTAGGCTCTTTGTCCTCGTTCCTTTTGGTCGTACCTTGTGACCACTAGGATATCATCTACGTAGGTGAGCAGTCTGGTGTCGGTTCCTTCCTGTTCTGTTGGTTTAATTGTTACCACATCTTGGATGCTTATCAGAAACAGTATGGGGGATAAGGGGGATCCCTGTGGGGTTCCTTTATTTGTTTCGTAGGCTCTTGAGGTCCTTCTGTTAAACCTATAGTATGTGGTTCTGTTTGCTGCCCAGTGTCGGACCCACTGGCCTAGGTGTTGGTTCTCCCTTTCCAACGTTTTGCAGACTTCCTCCATCCATAGGTGGTCGAATCCTCCTTCTATGTCTAGCGCCGTTAGGCTGGTGAACTTTCTCTTGGAAGTGGTCACTATGTCATTGAGGGTTTGTATGGCGTCTGTGGTTCCATTGTTTTTCCTCCCTCCATACATATTGTCTTCCAGTAGGTCCAGTTTGGCTATCTTTATTACTGCTACCCATTCTAGCACTTTGGCCAGTATCGACTGCAGTTGTATCAGCCTCCAGCTTTTGGCTTCGGTGTATGCTTCCTTCTTTTCCTTTTTTATTAGTATGGTGTTGCTTGACTTCCATCCGTCGGGGATGCCTTTGCTCCATGCCCTATTCATCATACTGAGGAACAGGGTATCTCTACACTTTCTGAGTTCCTTTATGAGGCGTGCTGGGATTTCATCCGGTCCTGTCGCCGCTCCAGTCAGGGTGTTTTTGAGGGCCATGTCCAGGATTCCCATGTCTAGTACTTCTGGCTGGGCTTCCACCTGCTGTTGAACTCTCCTGTGCTCTCCCCTGTACAGTGCGGTGTGTAGTTCATGCACTATATGTGGGTGTTCTGCTGCTAGTGTTCCATCTTTTCTTCTTAGGGTCGGGATAGGTTGTTTGGTTTGTCTTGGTCTCACCATTCTGAAGCATTCTGGGTCAGATTCTTCCAGTAGCATTTCTCTGTTGACTGCAGCTTTGGCTCTTGCTATCCCTTTCCAGTAGTTTCTCCTAGCTTCACCTAGTTCACTGCTTAGAGGGTCAGTCCTTATCAGTTTCAGGAGTTCTTTCCTTTTTTCCTGGAGTTCCTTGTTCCAGAAGGCTCTGCCGTTCCCTCTGGCCGCTGGTGCATGTTTCCGTATTATCTCCGCGAGTCTAAGCTAGATGGTTCCTGGGTGTATTTCCTCTTCCCCAATCAATAAAAGGTCTGCTCTTATGGCGTCCCAGTTTGCCTTGTCATATCAGAGGGGTCTCTCCATGGCTCTTTTCCACCCAATGTTCATCTTGACGAGGACCGCCCTGTGGTGCACTAATGGTATGAGGAGTTGCTTTACTCGGAGGATGTAGTACCTGTCTCCTATTACTAGGTCTATCGTAGTTCCTGTAGACTTGTTCCCTGTGGGGGGGTGGGTGACTGTGTGAGGGTTAGCTACCACTTGTCCTCTTTCTACCATCCAGTCTCTCAAGTGTCTTCCCGCTGTGTTTTCTCTTCCTTTCGACCAAGCCAGGGTGATGGCGTTGAGGTCCCCTATTACTATGTTTTTGCTTCCCTTATGCCAGTCATTGTCGTGGTCGAAGTCCTGAATGCTTCTTTCCTCAGTTTTTGTGCTTCTGTAGTTTGCTGGCCTCTGGTACCCCAGCGTTATTTCGGTGCCTTCTGTCCATAAAGTAGAGTATTGTGAGCTTATCCTTTCCACGACAAACATGTGAACGTATTCATTCTTAATATATGTGGCACAGCTGTATCGTACTGCCTTTGTGTCGGCGTAACATGTGTAACCTTCTATGTGTATCCAGTTGTTGTTTTTTAGTGGGCATTCTGCTAATGTTATAATTTTTGGTTTAAGTTTTTGTGAGGTCTTAAGCAACTCTGTGACAACGTTCATGGACCTGCCGACGTTGTGGTAAATTATATCGGTTGTCACCATAAATTAGGCATGGGGGTTTTGTAGGGGCGGCTCTGCCAGACCGGGAACTACTAAATTGTCTTGGGTGGGTATTCCTCCTGCTCTACTCCTCATGGGGCAGTGGTTGTCTCCTGCAAAGTGGGTCGTTTCTTGGCAGTTGATGCATCTTCTGATGGTGTGGGGGCAGGGTCTTCCTTTCCTGGCTGTGCAGTATAGCTCCGGACAGCCATGGTCTTTTGTGTGGTGGTCTCCTTTGCAGAATTTGCAGATGGGTGGGAGGCAGCAGTGTATAGCGTGGTGTCCCATCTGCAGGCACCTTGCGCAGCATGTGGATGAGTCTCTTCTTGCGTACCTGCCAAAGGTGCATCGTTGCCCAAAGATCGCTATGCTTCCTTCTGTTTTTTTTAACTGGGAGCTGACCCAGTCATTCATTTCCACTGTCGCTATGATTGACGATTTTTATTTGTTGTTGGCCTTGAGGGCTGTTGGGGACCTGATCCATTTGGGTCTGTCTATCACGTGGATGGCTGGGTTGTATTCTGAGATTTCTCTCTCTAGGTCATTCCAGTTGGGTGAGTCCGTATCCCAGTTGGTGAGCATCCAGTTTTCGTCGTTTCCTAACGGGACCTTGTGGATGAGGATGTTGACCATGGGGACGTCTGTGACGATGCTGAAGCCAAAGATGTCAATGCCGTTCAGTGCTTTTGTTATCATGTTGGAGTCTTGGAGGGCTGGTTCTGCTGGGAGGTCTTGGACCATGGTGAGCACTAGGTCGTCGTTGCGGTTGTACTCCGCGAAGGCGAATTTAACCCTAGAGGCCCTGTTTATCGTGTCCCTAATTTGAATGGTGGAGCGTCCGGCTGCTCCTACTCTCCTACCTTTCTCCACTGAGCGGATCAGGAGTCGTCTCTGTCTTGCGTGGGGGGTGGAGGGGGCTGAGGGTCCCTGTTCTTGGCTTTTCTTTCCCTCGGTCACGGGTCCTTTTCCCCTGTTCCTCTTGATGAGGACGAAGTTGTTGGTGTCTATTCCTGCCGCTGTCATTGCCGCGTAAGTCTGCTTCTTGTTGGCGGTGGTTAGGCCGTTTGTTTGGGGGGGGTGGGTGGCTCATGGGATGGCCAGGGCGGCTGGTCTGGCCTGTTGCTGTTATTGTTGCTGGGTTTGGGGTCTCTGTTCTTATCTCTGTGGAGGTGCTTGGGTTCTCGCTGGGGGGGGTTGCTGGGGTACTGGTGCGTTTTGGTGTTGGGGAGCATTGTTTGTTCGGATGGCTTCCAAGATCCTGACTTCCATCTGCTCCAGTTTTCTATTGAAATTGTCCTCCATTGCTGCCAGGAGGAGGGCCACGCCTCCGTTAGTGGGGGTGGAGTCTCTGGTGCTTATGTGTCTTATGATGTCCTCCGGGGAGTTCATCTCAACGTGCCCCTCAAAGAACAGGGCTAGGATGGTGTTCGGGCTCTCTTGGGTAGCTGTTTCCTGGGTGTTTGGTTCCTGGGTAGCTTTTCCTTTGCCCTTGTTGGACTCGGTGTTTTTCCTGGTCAGGATGCATACTGAGGAGGAGGAGGATGAGGATGGGGCCGGTTCGACTGTGAGGTTTCTGGACGGGGTTCCTGGGATCTCCAGGGGGGAGGAAAACCGTACCCCTCTGGGGAGCTCCTGGGAGGTGGGGGCGTGTTGACTGTCCCCTATGCCTGTTCTATCTGAGTTTTGGCTGTTTCCTAGTGCCATGGTGGTGTCTCGGGAGGTTTGGGAGTCGAGGACCTCTATTCTGGTTTCGCCCATTTGTATATCCGGTGGGGATGACTGGGGGATTTGGGAGACCGTAATAGAGCTTTCCTGGGATGGGTGGAATGAGGAGGCCATGGCTGCCAGGCCTGCAAGGGTTTCCTGGTCTACGGCGTCAACTGTTTCATTTCCGAATACCTTTTCGAGTGTGGTGCGGAATCCTGGAAAGGGGGCAGCGATAGTCGGTGCCTCTGCTATCTTGGCTAGTTGCACGAAGCAGGTGTCTAGGCACCCTAATTCTTTCCGCACTGTCGGGAAGCTGCTCCCTGGGGCAACTATCCTATTGCCGACGTTGACAGTTTTGTTTGTGCAGTTCTGGTTGTGCGATATGACCAAGAACATTGGGAGGAGGGATTGGAGGGATATTCCATGAGGGGAGCCCGGGGGCAAGAGGGAGGGAGAGTAAGGCCTGGGGCTCTTGGTGGGGCTTCTGTTGCCCAGGGGAGATGGTGGGAGGGGCGTGTTGAGGACTATGTTGTCCCTGGTGGCCTTGCTGTAAGGGTGGAAGCCTTGGGCCGACATAGTGGAGGAAATCAAGTTGGTCTTTGGGCAGAACTTGTTTCCTGGGGTGTTTGGAAGCCTTGGGGTGGGGGCCTGTGATTGGCTCTGCACCCAAAGAGAGGATATCGTAGGTGAGGGGGTGGTGTTGTAGAACCAGAGAAAACTCTGACTATACCGGAGAAATTGGTGTGGGTGGTGGTGAGTTGGCAAAATGCCGGTTTGCCAGTGGTGGTTGTGTTGCTATTTTCTTCTGTTTTTCTCAAAAAAGTGGGAATCTGGTAAGACTATACCATATAGGAAGAAAAGGGTGGCAATTGTCGAGATGTTTTCTATTGGTGAGGTCACAACAAGAGCTTCCCGGCCATACTACCGTTGATAAAGATCTGAGGCTAACCTCATATCATTAACCGCGCTAAAAAGCTGTGAAATCTGCACACAGATTAGGGGATAACAAACATCTCTACAGAGCAGAGATCTAAGTCGAGTTTTACCAAAACCAACGGACGCCAAAGTTATTATTTACATCTGATGTATGATACAATTATCTTTTCCACCCCACTCCATCCCACCCCATCCCATTTTGAGTTTTTAAAAAAGCTTCTTATACCACGGCTTCAAACTCTCCAACCGTTCCGCTTCCTCCTTCGCAGCCTTCTCTTCAGCAGCCCTCTTTGCCGCCTCCCTCTTCTCCACAATGGCCTTTTCCCTCTCAGCCTTTCTCCGATCAATGATCTCCACAGCCCTCTGCATCCCCGCCTTCTCCTTCTGCCTCCGGTATTGACAAACTTCATACGTAACTACACTTGTGCCAGCGAACGTTCCGGCGGCCCAATTCGCCGCATTAGGTACTGGCGCTGTGTAGTAAAGCAAAACAAAGTCAGCAGCTTCCTCCCCCCATCCATTTGGGAAAACGTAGAAGAAACAAACCTCTAAGCACAAGCTTCAACCCCCCAAACGCAAACCCCGCGGCAATCCCATAGAGAAAGGCATTCCGAACGCACGGCTGCAAGTGCACCTTCTTAAAGTCCTCTACGTGGATGGTCTTGACGGCCTCGGAGAGGCTGGCTTGTTGGGTTGCGGCATAGTCGTTTGGCGTGACCCTTGGCTGCGCTGTGGTGGGGTTTTCCGGGTCGAGGGGGATGTTCCGAATTTTGGTGGTTACTATTGGGTTTGTGTTTGCGGTTGTGGAGAGGTCTCGGGCGTCTTCTGCCATTTTTTGTTTCTTCCTCTCTGCTCTGCCCTGGTGGAATGAATGAATGGATGGATGGTGGTGGGTGGGTTTATCGGATGAGCTGTGATATCATTCCTACTTGTGGCCGCTCACGGGTTTGACCATACTGGATTCAGCCTCCAATTGGTTACATAAGCAACTTAACTGAATCAGGTTGCGTCAGGCGTGTTTGAAATTAAATTAAATTTCCCGACGCGTTGGGTGCGCGTTGTTCTGTCCTGTCTTGTCCTGCCCTACCGTATATGCTCAAGGGGCAAGGGAGAGAAAAAAAAGCTATACTTTAACGTTTTAACGACGAAAGGATAAAGCCTGAGTGCCTGAGACTCTTTCAATTCTGGTATTAATCATACTTAATTCTATCATACATACATACTTTTATTCTTCTCTTCCCTTCTCTTTCCTTTAAAGCATTGAACACTACGTACGATACCGTGCAAACGGATACACATACACACTCTCTCTTTAATACCTTCCTACAGTAACCGATTTCAACAATGTACTCCTCCCGTGGCGGAAGCAGTAGTACACACTTCAAACGTGGAGGCTACCGCAGGGGCGGCGGAGGAGGAGGAAGAGGAAGGGGAGGAGGACGCTTCCAGAAGACGAAGACCATCGCGGCAAACTCATTACTAGCTACCGACGGCACCTCCGGGGAGGAAAGGTTCGAGTTCACGAGACTTGCGAACGATATTGATGAGCGGATGGGATTCCCTAGGTTCGAGGCCGGGCCTAAGAAAGTTGGTTGGCTGGTTAACATGAAGTCTGTGAGTTTATAACAACAACACTACGGGGGGGTCAATTGACGGTGGGAGGGGGATATAGAGGAAGTGGTTTGCTGATTTGAGGGTTCGTTGGTTTTTTTTGCGCGGGGGTGGTGTTAATAGACTATTTTGGAAGACGATCAAGTTACCGGTGGGAAAGCAGGCGTGGACTTTTACTTTCTGGATGATTATGGGGGGTCGTTTAAAGCTACCCTCTTGTATGATCCGTATTTTTTAATCGCTACTAAGGTTTGGGAGACTTCCGATGGTAATTACATGGATGTGTGTGCTGATTAGTGGAGTGATGGTAGCATGGTAATGAGCCGGAGGTAGAAGAATGGTTAAGAAGGAAGTTTGAGGGCATAATTAAGAAGACTTCGAGGTTAACGAAGGAAGATTTACGGATGGTAGGTGGTGGTAGTGGAAATATTCTGGGATTGGGAGGAGGAGGGGAATGATTAGAGCTGACGGTATGGATGATAGCCGAACCATTTATTAGGCTACCGGAGAACTTTCATCAAGCTGGAGTTTGCGAACGTCTCCGATTTACTGGCTGCTCGAAAGGTGCTTTTGCCAATTGCGGAGAAGAATAGGAAGAATGTTAATGCTATGGATGCTTATGCCGAAGTTGCCAGGTATACATATGACATAGTCTGGGGTTTCTCTCGGAGGTGGCAGAGCTAATTTTGGGATAGTGCGAGCGCCGGCTTTGACTTCATTGATGAAGATAACGATGTACGAAGGTCTACGAATATGGTTGAAGCTTGCGATTTTATAATTGATATACGAGAGTATGATGTGCCCTACCATGTGCGGGTGGCTATTGATCAAGGTAATATTATAGAGATATATTTGTAGTACCTAAGGGTTGCTGATGAGTGAGATATAGGAATCCGTATTGGAAAGTGGTATACTGTTGAGGCCAAACATGGCATTGTATCACTTGCTTGCATTGAGGATCGACTGAAACAGGCCGAGCCGGTAGTGCTGGCGTGGGATATTGAAACCACAAAGTTACCATTAAAGTTTCCTGACGCTTCGATTGATCAGATTATGATGATATCGTATATGATCGAAGGCTCAGTGAGTTTACTAATGCTAGGAATTGGGAAAATGAACTATTGATGCTAAGAACATGCTTATAGGGGTTTCTCATCACCAACCGAGAGATTGTTTCCCAAGACATTGAGGATTTCGAATACACACCTCGACCAGAGTACGAAGGACGTTTCATGGTCTTCAACGAACCAGACGAGAAAGCCGTTCTCGAGCGATTCTTCGAACACATCAAAGAGGCAAAGCCTACAGTAATGGTAACTTACAACGGTGACTTCTTCGATTGGCCATTCGTGGAAACTAGAGCCTCCCAATTGGGCATAGACATGTACCGTGAAATTGGCTTCAGGAAAAACAGCGAAGACGTCTACTTTAGCAACTATTCCGCCCATATGGACGCCTTCGCCTGGGTGAAGCGTGACAGTTATCTGCCCCAGGGAAGTCAAGGTTTGAAGGCAGTCACAACCGCAAAGCTCGGATACGATCCCGATGAATTGGATCCCGAGCTCATGACAAGGTTAGTTTAATGCCCATCCTCTTTCCAGCCCGAACTTACTGATATTGTGTTTGAAGATATGCTATGGAGAAACCACAAGTTCTGGCAGAGTATTCAGTTTCCGACGCCGTGGCCACGTACTATCTCTACATGAAATATGTACATCCCTTCGTCTTCGCCCTGTGTACGATTATTCCGCTAGGCCCGGATGATGTGTTACGGAAGGGGACTGGAACTCTTTGTGAGATGTTGCTCATGGTGTGTGATCCACTCGATCATGATGTATCACTCGTTAACTTGAACAGGTCCAAGCGTATCAGAAGGAGATTATCTTGCCTAATAAGCATAAGCAGGTTGAAGAGGCATTCTTCGATGGCCATCTGCTAGAGTCGGAGACATACGTCGGTGGTCACGTCGAGTCTATCGAGGCGGGGGTATTCCGAAGTGATATCCCAGCCAATTTCGTCATTGATACGAAGGCTATTGATAAGGTGAGCGGTCTTCGAGCCTATCTATGTTTCTGGGTGGTTTTCTGACTTGGCAATAGCTCGTTGAGGACCTTGATTCTGCTTTAGAGTTCAGTATTGTTGTCGAAGGGAATAAGAAAATAGAGGAAGTGACGAATTATAATGAGGTTTGTATATTTTCCTCCGATCATTGGAATACCTACTTATGTAGTGGATAGGTCAAAGAACAAATCAGGTCGAAATTACAGCAGTTGAAAGATGTCCCTATACGAAATGAAAAACCATCGATATACCATTTGGACGTTGCTTCTATGTACCCGAATATAATGACCACAAATCGTCTTCAGCCAGATTCCATGATATCAGAATCAGACTGTGCTGCCTGTGATTTCAACAGACCCGGAAAAACCTGTGATAGGCGGTTACCATGGGCTTGGAGAGGAGAATATCTTCCTCCCAAGAAGGACGAGTACAATATGATTAGGCGTGCACTGGAAAACGAGGAATTCCCTCCCAAGTATCCAAAAGGGTCCATGAGAACATGGGATGATCTGGCAAGCGAGGAACAAGCCTCGGCGATCAAGAAGCGTCTCATAGAATACAGCAAAAAAGTCTACCACAAGGTTCATGTGTCTAAAACGATTGAGAAAGAGGCCATCATTTGTCAGCGCGAGAATCCGTTCTACGTCGATACTGTCAAGAACTTCCGTGATCGTCGTTACGACTTCAAGGGAAAGCAGAAAGTATGGAAGCGTAAAGCGGACGATCTTAAAGCCTCCGGTGCCACCGCCGCAGAGATCGATGAAGCGAATAAGATGACAATCTTGTTCGACTCTATGCAGCTTGCTCACAAAGTCATTCTTAATTCCTTCTACGGATACGTCATGAGAAAGGGGTCCCGCTGGTATTCCATGGAGATGGCTGGCGTCACTTGTCTTACTGGTGCTCATATCATTCAAATGGCCAAGGAGATTGTCGAGCAGATTGGCAGACCTTTGGAGTTGGATACCGACGGTATTTGGTGTATTCTCCCAGGGACGTTTCCGGAGAACTTTGCGTTCACGCTTGAGGGTGGAAAGAAGTTGCCGATATCTTACCCTTGCGTGATGTTGAACCATCTGGTCCATGCAAAGTTTACCAATGATCAATATTCGGAGCTTATGGATCCGGTCACTCACAGATATAAGACTCATAGCGAAAACACCATCTTTTTTGAGGTCGACGGGCCTTACAGGGCTATGATCCTGCCTACGTCTAAAGAGGAAGATAAGAATTTGAAGAAACGCTACGCTGTGTTCAATCATGATGGGAGTTTGGCGGAATTGAAGGGGTTTGAGGTCAAGCGTCGTGGTGAACTGAAGTTGATCAAGATCTTCCAGTCTCAAATTTTCAAATTCTTCTTGGAGGGGACGAGTTTGGAGGAGTGTTATGATGCTGTGGCGAAGACTGCCAATCGCTGGCTTGATGTCCTGCATTCAAAGGGCAGGACACTCGCCGATGAGGAGCTCATCGACTTGATTTGTGAGAACAGGAATATGTCAAAGACATTGGCAGAGTATGGATCTCAGAAGTCGACGTCCATTACCACTGCAAAGCGGCTGGCAGAGTTCTTGGGCGAGCAGATGGTGAAGGACAAAGGTCTTAATTGCAAATACATTGTGTCCGCGAAACCTCGAGGCGCGCCTGTTACCGAGAGAGCCCTTCCAGTTGCTATATTTTCCGCGGAGGAATCAGTCAAGCGCCACTTCTTGCGAAAATGGCTCCACGAGGAACCGAGTGATTTCGATCCCCGAGGTATCATCGATTGGAACTACTACCTTGAGCGTCTAGGATCCGTCATCCAGAAGCTCATCACCATCCCCGCTGCTCTCCAGAAGGTGCGTAACCCAGTACCTAGGGTGCCACATCCGGACTGGCTGCAGAGACGTATCAATATCAAGGATGACAGATTCAAGCAGAAGAAGATGACGGACATGTTCCAGAAACGGACCGAGTTGGAGATTGTCCCACCTGGAGGGTCTCAGCACTTGTTGGATATGGAGGACTTTGGTGGTACTACTACAATTCCTATAAATCGGCCTATACTTGGGACTGCGAAGCGTCTCGGGAAGAGGAAGGCGCCTGATACACCTGTTCCGGTTGCGGGTGATCCGTTTGCTAGTCTGCCTGCTGTGATGCCGCCGATAACAGAGGATTACAAAGGGTGGTTGCAGTACCAGAAGAAAAAGTGGAAGATTCAGAAGCACGCTCGGACTAGGCGAAGGCAATTGTTCGGAGACAGGAGCGCTCTTCAGACGGATTCTATTGGTGGCTTCTTCAGGAATCAGACGGAGTCCATGCTTTCGAATACCTGGGAGGTTTTACAACTTCGGCCGACTGATATGCCCGGTGAAGTTAAGGCTTTCGTATTGGTTGGTAAGAAGATTATCACCTTGAAGATCAAGGTTCCGCGCCAGATATTTATCAATTTTAAGAATGAGGAGCTTCCGGATGTTACTGTTAAGGAGTGCACAGTAGAGAGGGTTAATCATACCCTTCCAAATGGCCATCCTTCCGGGAATCTCTTCAAGTTGGTGGTACCCGAAGATACATACATATCTGAACACAAGGCTTTCTCGACTATCTTCTCGCATTCTAGTGTTGAAGGAGTGTACGAGACTCAAGTTCCTATGAGCATCCGGGTCCTTCTTGAACTAGGCAATTGTTGCACCTTCGACGAGTCCCAGCGAGGTGTGCTCGGGAAGGGTCTTGACCAAGGCTTCGACTTGTCTTCTTTGAAATCGAAAGAGACAAAGAGTCCTTATCTTAAAGTCGGGGACATGGACTACCTGTTTTTGTATCATGTAGTTGCTGGCGACCGCCAAGTCTTTGGACTCTTCCCACCCGGGGGAGAGGCACATGTTGTGGTTTTTAATACGACGCGGGAAGCCCAAGGGCTCCCGAATATGGACAAGATATACGCTGAGCAATTCACCAGAAAGATGGAAGCGGCCAACGGTCCCGGGGATAGCATGATCGAGTACCCAGCCACGTTACACTTTCAAACAGTTTATGTCAATACGAAAAAGAAGCTACAGAAGGAGTTGACTGATCTATTGAAGAAGATTCGGGGCGAGGAGTCGAAGCCAACTACGCTTGTTATTCAATCTCCGCAGCAACGGACTCTAATGGATACCGTGCCTATATTGAGCGAGTTCCCTATTCTCACCCTGCGCTCGGATCCTTCGGATAGTAATCTGCCGCCGCTTGGTTGGCAGACGTTCGTGGCTAAGCGGACCGTGACACATTACCTGGCTTTGGGGGCGTGGATACTGCACTTAGTGGAGCTGGCGCGTTATGGGAGGGTTCCGTTATGTAATCTGGAGAAGGATGATCCAACGTTCTTGATTGACATTGACTATGCTCGCCGGCTACAGAAGAATAACGTCGTGCTGTGGTGGTCACCTTCTCCCAAGCCAGACCATGGAGGGCATGAGAAGGATGATATATTAGGATCTATGGAAACGGTCGATATGCCTGCTATCAATAATCCTGGGTCATACTCCTCTGTCTGTATTGAGATTGAGGTCCGAAATTTGGCCATTAACACTATTCTTACGTCTTCTTTGATCAACGAGCTGGAGGGGAGTGACTCTGTCGCTATGAACCCGGCAGCACCTCAAGGCGACGATTCAGCTGACGGAACCAACATTATCTTTGCGAATAATGCGTTTGTTACTGCCGGAGTTGCAGTTTTAAGGGAGATGGTTAAGGCCTGGTCTGCTCTGGCTACTCGAGGGCAACCAGTGGCGGAACTTATGGTGGAGCACTTGGTCCGTTGGGTTGAGAACCCGGATTCATTCCTCTACGACCGAGCATTGCACTATTACGTCCAGACTATGTCAAAGAAGGCTTTCTTACAGCTTCTGACTGATTTCCGGAGAGTTGGGTCGCATGTCGTGTTTGCGAATGTCAACAAGCTTCTTATCCAGACTACTAAGGCGGATGTTGGGAATGCTTATGCCTATAGTGAGTACATTATCAAAGCTATCCGGGCAAAGCCGTTGTTCAACTTTCTCGATTTGAAGATCAATGAGTACTGGGATTATCTTGTCTGGTACGACGAGGTGAATCATGGAGGAAAAGCTTGCGAGAAGGTCGTTGAGGCGGAGAATCAGGATTTGAGCATCATCATGCACTGGCAACTTGCAAAGTTCCTCCCACAAGCTTTACAATCAATGTTCCATGATTGGGTAGTTGAGTTTATAGAGATCATGCATGCTCAGAAGAACCCACCTGCGTCAGGTTCCAACCCCTCTACACCAAGACCTACCCAGATCTTCTTCAAGATGTCTGAGGACGCTGGCGACAAGATCATCCTCGGCAAAGAATTCAAAAAGCCCCTCCGCAAGCAAATCGGCCAACTCATCCGCCGCCAGCAAGAATCAATGATCCACCCAGAAGTCAACGTCGACTTCGAATTCCCCTCCCTGCCTGGCGCCTACCGGGAGATGAAGAACCCCGTGCTACAACTCGTCCGCTCCCTGACAGCCGTCTTCGGCCTGGCCAAAGAAATCAACATAGAAGCGCGCACCCTCCGCAAGGAATTGCTAGCAATGCTCGACATCAAGGAATTCAGCAAGGAGGGCACGTTCGAGAATCCCAGCGAATCACTCAAATTCTCGCAAGTGATCTGCAAGAACTGCGCCCTCCCGCGCGACATGGACCTGTGCAAGGACGAAGACCTAATGCCGGAGGTCACGGCCGACGGCCAGCTCCGCGAGCGCGCCTGGAAGTGCAAGTTTGACTTTTGCGGCAGCGAGTTCGACCGTCTGGCCTTTGAGGAGAAGATGATCTCGCAGCTGCATCAGTTCGTCGCGGCGTATAATGTTCAGGACCTCAAGTGTGGGAAGTGTAAGACTCTTAAGGTCAATGAGTTTATGGAGCATTGCTCGTGTTCTGGCCCTTGGGTGCTTACAGTTGAGAGGGAGGTGCTTGTTAAGAGGTTGCATGTGTACAAGAGTGTTGCGGAGTATTATTCTTTTAGGATGTTGGAGGAGGTTGTTGAGGATATCATTGGGTGTGTTTGAGAGTATGACATGATAGTACTTTTTCTTTATTTCTTGTGTTTTCCTATATGGGTGTTGGGGGCCTTTGGGGTTAGAGTTTTATACACTTTTGTAGTTTTCTCCCTTTTGTGATGTAGAAATTAAGGTTGGAATATTAACATTGGGGTCTTTGAGTGTATGGTTGAGTTTATTGTAGAGATGTTTGTCAATAAGAGCGTTTCCTAGAAAGCATTATCTATGAATTCTTCAGTCAACAAAATATATAAAATCCATAATTACAGCAGAAGCCCACATCTTCAACTTGGAATCCAAGACAAGCGTAAGTTCACAAGAGTTCCTGACGAAATAATTTCCAGCAAACAATTTTGCGCGACACGCCCCCCCTAGCAACCGCGCTAGTCCAAAAATGCCCGAAGTGCCCATCAGCCAAACGCGTCTCCCTCACTTTCATTCCTTCACCTCGCGTAGCTCTCAACCTTCAACTCCATCCACAACACACCAAAAATTCCGCCCAACCTCAACCCTAACAGCATCCAATTCTCCCTCATCCCCGCAAGAAGGAGACATAAATAACAACCATGAGCGGTGAATCATCGAAAGCCGCGCAGAGTAGGGGAATTGCCGCAACGATTGCTACAAATACTTCTGGGGCTCCAGCGTATGAGTTACCATGGTTTGTGGATTCTTTTACTTTCAGATGATTGGATGAACGGATGGATGGCTAATCGATCAATTGTGAATATCCCCAGGGTCGAAAAGTACCGTCCAGTCTTCCTAGAAGACATAGTCGGTAACAGCGAGACAATAGAGCGCTTGAAGATCATCGGGAAGGACGGGAACATGCCACACTTGATCATTTCCGGGATGCCTGGTATTGGGTACTCACCACTATCCCCCCCCTCCCTCCAAGTACAAAAAAGCTAATTACATTTTCCACAGTAAAACAACCTCAGTCCTCTGCCTCGCCCGCACGCTCCTCGGCGACGCCTACAAAGAAGCAGTCCTGGAACTCAACGCCTCGGACGAGCGCGGGATCGACGTAGTCCGCAACCGGATCAAAGGCTTCGCGCAGAAGAAAGTGACACTCCCCGCCGGCCGGCAAAAGATCGTGATCCTGGACGAAGCGGACAGCATGACGGCCGGAGCGCAGCAGGCGCTCCGCAGGACGATGGAGATTTACTCCTCCACCACGCGCTTCGCATTCGCCTGCAACCAGAGCAACAAGATCATCGAGCCGCTGCAGTCCCGCTGCGCCATACTCCGCTACTCAAGGTTGACGGACTCGCAGGTGCTTCGCCGCTTGCTGGAGGTTTGCATTGCCGAGAAGGTGGAGCACTCGGAGGAGGGCCTGGCCGCGCTGATATTCTCGGCGGAGGGGGATATGCGGCAGGCCATCAATAATCTCCAGAGCACGGTCGCAGGCTTCGGCTTCGTCAGCGCGGATAACGTTTTTAAAGTCGTGGACTCGCCGCACCCGATCGCCGTGCAGGCTATGATTAAGGCTTGCTACACTGGAAAAGTCGACCTCGCGCTCGAGAAGCTGGAAGAACTGTGGGGCAAGGGGTACTCCGCCGTCGATATCATCAGCACTATGTTTAGAGTTACCAAGACCGTGGATACTCTTAGTGAGCATTCAAAGTTGGAGTTTATTAAAGTATGCTTTTACCCCCCCCCCCCCCTTCTTCTACCACCACTCTAGCAAGTGCTAATCATACACCTAGGTAATCGGCTTCACCCACATGCGCATCCTAGAAGGCGTAGGCACCCTCCTACAATTGAGAGGGTGCATCGCAAAGTTGACAAAGATCAATATGTCGCCCGAGTTATTTGTGCCGAAGGCTCAATGAATGAACGTTACGCCGCCAAATCAATTACAATACTGTAGAATCAATTCTTGCCTCTTCCTTTTTTGTCTTTTTTTTTTGCTCCCTACAAAACACGATACATACATGGCTGTGGGGGAGTTTGCTGGTTGTGACTGGTTGGGGAGGGGGGGGGTTGTACCACATCTATCTACTCGTTAGCTAGCTAGCTAGTTATATCTTTAGCTTTTTTTCGCCTTACTGTAACATTAGAGACTCTGGAGTCTGCATAACTTTGCTGCCATACTACTTACGCTAGATGTGGGGACTTGGTATAGTCTAATGTTGCTCTAATACTGTACCCATAGTTACATTAGCTCAATTCATTCTGCAAAGATTCCCATCTTCAATAACATCCCTTACTACAAGTCACTGGTATCATACGGTATCACGGCTCAACCCCCCTCTCACAAGAACAAAGTACGATATGATATATATGCATTTTCAAACAAATTGATTCCAACCCGAACAAGAAGAACCCTTCCTCCCCACCAACTTCAAGTACGAGAAAAGAATCAACTAATGAAGAAAAGAATATAAAAAACAACTGTACTATTTGTTCCCTCGCGAAACTATCCATATATTTATATGTAAAAGAATGAGAAAATGAAAAATAAAAGTGGAAAAAAAAATTCGTAATACCTTACTATCTCTCCTTATTTACTTAAGGATACAAACAGAGAAGGAAAAAGAAAAAAAATACAACGACTAATATGCAAGAAAAGGAAAACGAAGGACAAAACGTATTTTTTTATCACCTCTATTCAGCGCCCACCATGCCACCCGTCCATCGAACAGCCCCGCCCAACCACCAACATTACAACGATCCCTCGTAACCAGCTATTCGCCCCTTTATACACACAAAACCTGCGCTCAAGGGTAAAGTATCTGTATTTATTCGCCGCTCGAAACAATGAAAAGGAAAAAAAGAAAAAAAGGAAAACAGCCACCACCTCTGAATATGGACTTAAAACCTCAACTTGAACTTGCTATTCGCGTTCTTGTTTTGGTGGGCACCCTCTCTGAACTCCTTGCCACCATCATCAACCAAATCGGGATTAGCTTCCCAGTAAGCAGTATCAGTGTTATTGTAGTAAGAGTCAGGAGGTTGTTGGAGCCCCATATCAGGCATAATTTTAACCGACTTTGTAACACCAATGAGTATATTCTCTGTTGAAGTTGTTAGTGATCTGTTTTGAATATTATTAGGGAGGACAACATACTAGCTACAACAGGTCCAACAACTAGAGCAAGGAAGACCACAAGCATGAAGAAGTAGACGACAGTAAACCGGATGACTCTCTTCTTTCGGAGCTTCGATTGTTTGGAGGAGTAGATCGGAGGCCTAATTTGACGGGATGGGCGTAGCCAAAACAACATAGTGGAGTGAATGCGGTCCGCGTATGGGAACAGGATAACGGGCAATTGAACGAACAATATAACATGTCCAAGGATGAAATCTGCTGAAAACATTCCGAGTTCTGTAATCTTACAGAGCAACTCACGACCAGGCTGCGAGATAGCGTGAAGTCCTATAAAATGGTTAGTCTAGAACTCAGTAGTGAGGCTTTACTGATGAAAAAACTTACCAAGACCATACCACTTTCCGTTCCAGAAAGCCAAATTGCTCTGGTCGGTCTTGAACTCTCTGGTGAGAGCAAGGGAAATGATAAACTTATAAAACCATCGTTGGATGGCAACCATCGCAATCATTCCTGCCAATGCCTTGGTGAAGCTGAATCCCTCGAGGAACAACATAACTTCGAAGAACGCGAAGAGCATAATAACAGCCAAACCGTGGGCAACGGCGGCAAGAACTATCTCGGTCAGCTAAAGCAATAACATTTTGAAAGAAAAATAACTTACCACCACCAAACTTCTTGCAACACATGCTAAAAATAGGACCCATACAACATGCCATTCCGAACAAGCCCGCAAGAATACCAGCATTGACAGCAATAGGAGCAAATGCCACAACGGCAAGACGCATAAGGGCTCCAGTCGGAGAGGGGTCAGGCAGACTTTCGTTTCCGGGATTATCCTTTCTAACACCAGTCTGTGCGTTGATGAACAGGTAGGGGACAATACAGAGAATAGCGACAAGGAATGGCCCAACAATCTCGTTAAAGACGATGTTGGTGAACTTTGCACGAGCCATGTCTCCGGAAAGCTTCTCGGAGGGATCTCCAAGGATCTTGCGTTTATAACCAGTGATACGAGTTCGTGAAAGACGGCAGAAAGAAATCCACGATTGATGGTTAGCGCGCGAGTTTCCACGGGAAAGCCATCTTAGGTAGTCACGATAATCAATGAAGAAGTCGTCCCAAGCAAACTGGTGAGGATTAAAGATGAAGGGCGAAGTACAAAGAGCAAGTAAGGAAGCCCAGAAGTAGAGAAGATAAACACCCCAAATCGTCAAGGAAGCGAAAAGCACCATCATCAAAGATCTAGCACCAAGGTAGATCGAAGGTCCGGCAAAACGTGAATACAAGATACCAAAAGGTATACGAGCGGTTGCGAAGCCACGACCCGTACCTATATAGCGAGCACCACCAAAGGCGAGATCGTTAAGCAAGGAGTTTGCGTAAATCTGACACACAAACACCTCAAATGCAGGTGAACATGAGCAGAAATGTCTTCCAAGACGAGTGGCCGCACGCCAGAATCCACGTTCAGTGAGTTCCTGGACAACGAGAGGAACGAAAGAGATAAAAAACACGATGACAATAGACAAACTGCAACGAACAACCCAGTCCATAATCGGTTCGACATTACGGCATCCAGTGGGCTTCATTTCATCCGTAATTGGCTTATTGGGATTGTAGTCGCACGCAACAACCTGGTTCTTGAGAGCACCAAGATTGATCATGACAAACATGAAGAGTTGAACCGACAACATAATGAACAAATTGTTGATGTGGAAACCAGGATGCGCGTAATAGAAGGACAAGAAACGATCCAGAGGAAGCTGAGTACCAAGATAGTAGTACTCACGCGAAAGCATCTGTTCTCCCATACCAGTTCCAATCTTTGTAGTAAAGTTAAGAATAGATCCGAAACCCAAATCACGCCCCTTACCACATTGGTAGTATTCACAATGCTTGATCCGACCTCCACGCAAAAGGGCGTTCATTCCAGCGTAAATATCCTCGTTGAGATGCAATCCTTTCTGTGCCTTCGACACACCACCACGTGTTGTCATGAAGATACCATTCAAGAAATCGGGATGCCCGTAATGCAATTTTCCACCAATTTGTGCCAAAGTACGAGCAAAAAGGGTACCAAAAGTCTGTTCCTTACCGGCAGCAACGTCACCCAAGATACCGATATTCTCAGAAAAAATATATTCACGTGCTCCAAGAATAGCGACAGGATCGAACTTTGTTGGGGGAAGGCCAGGGGTGTAAGGTGAGACGTTATCAACAGTCATTTCCTCAAACTCAGCAAGGACGCTTCGAATCTTCAGACATTCTTCGAGATAATTATCCTGATTGGCATCAACAAGTTGGATATATTCGCCACGGTAAAAAATGATCGCATGATTCTGGTTGTCAGACTTTCCATCACCGAGGATCGGATTTCCAGAGAGCTGGACACGGAACTTGGGACGACGCATTCCATTTTCCATGAGTTCTGAATGTCCATCGATAAGAGCAGAGTACAATCTAGGTTCTTCTCCCTCAGCTAGTGGCGGCTCCTCGTCAAGATAAGCGATTTGCAAGTCAGGATATGCGCGAAGGAGAAATTCCGTATTTTCCATCTCTTCCTTCTTGAACTTGGCGTAACGTTGCATAGAAACACAAATCTTGAACTTTCTTCTTGCCATACGTTCGAGTTCTCTCTCCAGTTTATCGGTATTTCCGCCAAACATTTGAACAACTTCAGGGTTTTCGACGCGGTAGAGAAGCTTAATAGCGCGACTATAATTCATGAAACCAGAGATCGTGCGATATAACGTTTGGAAACGAAGTGAGGCCCAAATACGGGTTCGGAGAGTGTACTCGGGTGCAGCTGACTTGAAACCAATGCAGTAAAATGGGAGATCGTCGACCTTGCTGTTGGATGCTTCCTTTTCCTTTTCAGTCTTCTCAGCTTCACCATTGAACTGGGAAGTCTCATCAGCCAGAATCTTTGTATCTTTGACGAAGCAGTCCCATTCATGAGGATGAAGTTGTTTAAGGTACTCCAAAAGCGTAACACGGGAATAAGGATCGTCTTCTCGGATAATCTCACGAAGCGAAAGGAGAATCTTTTCACTGTAATGAGGGATAAGGACAGTAAAGGTAGGCATGTTGTCGACAGGCAGCGGTTCGGGAATTGGCGTAGATAATGACTGGGCGAAGAAAGAGATACGTCGTTCAGCCTCACTACCGCTTGGGAAAAACTCTGTTTTGAAAGAGTGATCCTCCTGAGAGACGAAAAAAGTGGGTGCTCGCAAGGTACGTTTGCCCTCCTGTTCTGATGGTACCTGTGAAAGTTAGCAGGAGAAACACAATAATATGTAAAAGGAATAATACCTGATGATACAACAACTTCTGAACATGATCAATCGCAAGAAGATGCTCACGATACATAGAAATAACAATAGCGTTCCAAATTTGTGAGATCAGGACCTTTGGTTTATACTTGATCTCCATGTCGGTAGTAGCCAAGACCTTGGAATAGATGCGCTTAGGGAGTCGGGAAAAAATGTTTCGCCATGGTGTCCAGATAGACACACCAAGGTAGAACGATCTAGCAACGGAGAAAACGGTATTCCAGACAATATACCAAAGATATGTATCCAAGAAGAACAAGGCCAGATCAGTGATGTACATAATAACAAGCAGGATCTGAGGTTGACGTCGGCACAACATCTTTGCAGCATCACCAGTCCCCAGAAGCTTCTCTCCAAGGCAATTGTCAATTTTCATGACTGACAGCACACGGATAGGATCTCTGAAAGAAAGAGTCAAGAAAAAGTACGACTCAATCAACTTAGTTGCAAAGATCAAGACCCAAATTCCGTAGGACATCCACATATCATTGCCACGTAACCGAGGGTAGCTGGCGGTGAACGTTTGGCTGGCAACATAACGACGCGAGTTTTTGGTCAAGTAGCTACCAAATAAACCACCAAGAGGCATGACAGAGAAGAAGAAGAAGGTGAACAAAGCAATGAAGAATTGCACGATACCGAGGATTTTCGCGATGCTTCCACCATTGTTCCCATCGATCATGAAGACGTAGACACTGGGTGCGACGTTAAGAACAAAGATGAATAAAATGAACAAGAGACGTTTGGTGAGATGTTGAGCTCCTGCCCATTGACGAGGAACAAAAGCCCATTCAGCACAGGTAGCAACAATCATGAGGAACGTAGAAACGGCACCACCTAGAGCAACCGCGGACCACCGAGCGGCCGCATGAGGTTTCTCATTGAGTTGTTGATGATACACCTTAGTGTAGAGCGTAGGGGAATTGAAGGCAGTGTAAAACCAGAAGGCACCAATATGGATAATCCAGACACGATTGAAGTTTGTAGCCATATGAAACCATGAACGTGTTTCTTTATATGTCTTGAAGAATACCTTTTTCCATTCCACCTCCTTGAGTTTCAAATACCTTTGTGGCCCAGGAACATCAACAAGGCGAGACTTATCAGTCATGACGATTCTCTCAATACCTTCGGGGTACCAAAACAATTGATTGCAGTCATCATAACCGATAAGCTGACTGTGATCTCGTTCTCGTCGGACGAACTTGCCATCAACAATCTCGTATCCTTGGTCGCGACAGTACTGATATAACGGAGTAATGACATCCTTGAGGTATGTACCTTCCTCAACTGGCTCAACCTTGGCCTGGCATTCGGGGGAGTGAAGATAATCATCCGCACACTTGAAGATAAAGCACAAGGCTTCTGGCATAAGACGGACCTGATTTGCTTCGCCCCAGCAGAGTAGGAAAAGACCAATTTGCCGTGCTCGGTCGTGTTGAGACATCCGGTTCATCTTAGTTTTCCATCGATACTCGGCAGCTTCTAAGCTGTTATCCCCCTCCATTTGAGCCAATGTCTGCTCCTCGTTTTCACCTTGAGGCTTGTTCTTTTTGGCAGCCGCTCTAGCCTTCATAGCACGGCGACTCGTCTTTCCTAGTTTCATGTTGGCAAACCCAACAGCGTCGTCCAAATCAAGATGAGCTGCAAAGTACCATTTCCTGAAGTTGGCGTTTTCACCACCAATGTAGTCAGCATGCAACGAAAGTAGAGCTTGATTCGGAGTCATGCGGGATGCCCTCGAGTCGAGGAGGGTCATAAAATGGTCATAGATATTGCGCATGCTATCGCGCTGAAAACCAAATTTGTTGGTGAGATCAAGGAAGATATCCTCAATCTCCTCTTTTGAGAGCGGTATTTGATTCTCGGTCGTCCATGCTGGGTATGGCTCCTTTGAGCGCTGGCCGGCGGGTAGGTTGTTCGAGTAATCGACGCCGTAAACGGGGGTAGAAGCACCGGATGATCTATTGCCGCCATAGGATACTTGAGAGGAGGGTGGACGATAACCGCGTCGACCGTCTGGCCCGATATCGTAGCTGTTGTATCGTTCGTCTCCGCGTCCGTAGTAATCCATATCCGCAGCCCTGGCCATGTCAGATCTCATAGTGAAGTCGCTAAAGGTCTCAGAGTCCTCCTCTGAATCGTGACCTCGACGTTTTCCCTTGCGGTCATACCCTTGTTGGGGCTGCTGGCCGGCAGCAGGAGCGTTCTGGTCATAGTATTGGTCTCCATAGTAATCATCTTCATATCCTTAGAGATATGTCAGTACTACATTTGTATAAAGAGCCAGGGACAAAACATACCACCTCGCGCATCGCCGTAGTATCCAGCATCTTGTCCGTATGCCCCTTGTTGTCCAGCATTGTAGTACTCCCTACCATACGTTAGCGGATTAAGTAAACCATTGGCAACTCAGATATCATACTGTTCGTCATAATAGCCTTCGCCTTGATTGTTATAATCGTAATGCTGTCCTTGCCCGGGCTGATCGTAATGACCTCCGTGTCCTTGATTATTATATTCATCTTGGTAGTATGAATCGGTTTGACCCGCATACTGATGACCCTGTTGACCTTGATGGTCGTCGTACGGCTGTTGAGGCCCCGACATAATGGGAAAAGAAAGATCTCAAAAAGACCTATGGGTGTCAGTCAGTATTTTGAATTTCTAGGTGATGTCTCAAGGAGTAAATATGTCACAACAAGCTTTGTTGTCTAGCTTGCTGTGTACAAAAGCACTCTGCTATAAGAGCTAGTTGCTATCGCAACCGACGACTTACCTCCAACAATAGTATGTGAAAGATTAACTATTCAAAGAAGCACAAAAGGACCTACAACTGGTCAAACCTACTGCAAAGAGGGGGTTAAATTGTTGAGCGAGTGCAATTTGTCTGATACAATCCAATGCCGCGTAAGAATGGGAGAATGGTGTTCCAAAAAAACAAAGATGGAAAACAACAAGGTTGTAAAAGATAAGCAGCAAGCAAAAAAAAAAAAAAAAAAAAACGAAGGACGGTTGGTAAAGATCGTTGGCTAAACTTGAAGAATTATTAGCAACGGGGAATGAAACAGTATACCCGCAAAAGCAATGCGAGGTAGATAAGAAAGATTGAGGGAGTTGATTTTTGAAGCTGAGGAGCGAGGGGTTTTGTTTATTGACTTTTTCAGGGGCTCGCACATTTAGGGTAGAATAGAAAGTTCACTTACTTTGGAGGCTCCGGTGGGAGGATGGCTGGTGCAACAACCAACGAACTCACTTTAGAATGGAGCTTCTAAGTAACGATACTAAAGAAGAAAAAACTATTTTGCACGACAACACACCTTCTGAGCGAGTGGAATGGGGAAGAGAGAGAGAGGAAGGGAAAGAGTGAGGAAAAATTGCGGGAGGAAAGGGAGAAGAGGGAGGAAGGTGATGCTCGCACTGCGATAAGGGCCGAGGGTGGAGAATGAGGGAGTGCACTAAGTAAGGGGAGGGGGGTGGGCTACAGGGCAAGAAGAAGGAGGGTGAAAGAACGGCGGAGACTAAGACTACTTTTGCAGAGAAGAACGTTGACAGGAAAAAAAAAAAAATGAGAAAATTGGTCTGGAAAAGAAAGGAAAAGAGAAAAAAAAAAGGAGAAACAGGAGGCAGGGGAGAAGAACCTGTTCAATGCATGACGGGTGGGCACTGAAGGCCCATCCGGGCCTCTCGTCACCGACAGCCACCCATGCAAGAGGGACAATATTCTACAGTGACAACCCGTGCACCCAGAGATATCCAGACACACTAAACGACTTAACTAACCTCCCGCTTAAAGAATGCGGATGCTCAACCAAATTCTGCTGTTTTTCACTCGTCAATTGTGTGAACTCCCGGCTTCGAGAATTCCAGGACACGGTTCGAGTTTCAAATCGTTATTTCTTGGGCTTCCCAATCAGTAAGGGCACCCCAGCGCTTCCATTTCCCGAAAGAAACACACCAAGGAAATTCCCTGTTTTAATTGGACAGCTCTTCCACTTTACGAGGATGAAAGCCTGGCTGTTTCACATATCCTCGCAGTTTTCTGAGAAGCTGTTGTGGCGGCCAGCAGAAAGTTCACTCCAGCACGGGGAGCCTAGCTTATACCCACACTCATAGTAGTGTACCTTCCCGAATGGCCTCGAATAAAGAGGGCGTTGTTCACGAGAATGCATTAGCCATATCGAACGGCAGACCTTGACCTCTGTTGTCCGACTGGCTCAACGAGCGAGAATAGTCTACCAGCCAGACAGACAACCATCCAGCCATGCTCAAGTGCATACGATACAACATGCACTCGCCCCTCCCCCGAATCTCTCGCCTATCGACTTGCTCGAGTACGATGGCACAGCTTTCATACTCTATCTTCGGCTTCGATTACTGGAGGTTCAAAGGAATGCAGAGTGCCACCGGTATCTTTAGAATAGAAACTTACTTGTAGGTTAAGTGAATAAATAAAAAAAAACATTTCCGTATATACCAACACAGTAGACTGTTCCCACCAACTCAAAACCATACACACATCAGCCTATGTTTAAATGTAACAGTGCCATACGGTGCTCATACCTGTACCGTTTTATCATACCAGCACTGCTGCCGTATTAGACCAGTTCATCTACAGCATCCTACCTCACGGCATACAATACCGGTCCTGTAGTACGGTATGGTAGAGGACTGAGTGATCTTGTTACCTTCTGCACCAGAAATGGACGTTCCCCTGAAGTTAGCAGTAGTCTAAAGATCTTACTTGTATTAACAATCAGTTTTCTCTCTATTAATAGTAAGTGATCTAATTAGGCCAGGAACCAAACCAACACTGCCACACGTCATCAAGGCAGGTGGCACGGGAAAACACAACTGATCTACGAACTGAACCACTCTTCGGACAACAACCGCCAAAATATTGTAATTAAAATGCCTCCGCTAAAAACATATCTGATATGATAGGCTTCGTACCAAGTATCTAATGTACCGTGGTTACGGTATCACTCGGAACTAAAGTAAGGTGAATCTTACCTTACTTTTGCCGAACCAAAGCGATCACAAGTATCCAATGATGAACCCGTGCTAGCTTAATATAGAACACTAGTATCACACTCTCAAGGTCGGACTACTGCTCCGTACGAGACTCTCTTGTAAAGTAGCTTTAACATATTACTATGAGCAAGGAGAATTAGGCATAGGGTAGAGAACAAAAAATAGGCCACTCAAATTACCAATTGAAGTTAGGGAGCGTCCTCATACAGATTTTGTAAGGATCATGCTGCTTGTAAGCTCATATGGTGCCTGAAAGATAAGTCCAACTTACTTTACCAGCACTCGTATCATCATACCCATAAAGAAATTGTAACCAGTACAGTTTGATACAGGGAATGGCAACGGTTCCAGAGACAACGTAAAAAGAGCACCACATTTCTCCTGTAGGAACACAAGCCCAGCCATAAAATGAGAAATGTAAATTCTGCACTTGCTATCTCTATTGAGTATCACTGGTACTGTACTGTACTAGTACAATGGAAAGGGGATCATAAAGCTTGTACGTTGTGCGGAATCTACGGATCCTATGAGCTGATCTCTGGCGAGGAAAACAAACTCCCAAAATATGCACTCGGCACCCTGGTACCGCATAAATTTTCTGTTAGAGAGGCTGGATAGTCTAAACAAGCAGTAATTATTCCCAGTAACTCCTAACCACTCCTAACACTGTACCCTGAGGCAGCCCTCAATTGAGTGTCGTCTTACGCGTCAATATTTCCGCACCGTTTTGCCAGAAGGCTGCAACCGCCCTTCCCAATCCGTCCAGCGCCAAGTCCCTCTTCTTTTTTTTTTTTTAATTCTCTCATTCAGTCCTTTTCTCTTCCCTTCCTCCTCACTCCGAGAATTCATCGTGTTTCCCTTCTCTCTCAATTTTTCATTCTTTGCTGGTCCCTCTCGCTCACCAAGCAAATATTACACTTTCGCTATATACCCTCTATCAGCCCTTTATCATTATCTTTCTTACCATTCCTTAGCCAAGGCGGTTTCATCAACGCTTGTTCCTCACCCGCTTTCTTGGCCCTGCTCGTCACTTCTCTTGGCCAACCCCTGAGAGCCTCAATTAAACCTTCCTACCCACGAGCCTTCCAAGAGACCAATACCAAATTTCCTACCGATAAGAAATATTTAGTGGGCTAAGATAAAAAATTATGTGGGTCCGATCGCTCACTTCGGTGGCTCTCATAGCCAGTTCTCTCCTTTCCACGGTCTCTGCCGCAGATCTCGATCCTATTGTTATCAAAGGAAGCAGTGAGTATTAAAATTCTGAATTTGATCTTTTACTGTGAAGCTTTTGAGACTGATTTCCACACAGAATTTTTCTTTAAGTCTAATGGCACCCAATTGTAAGTGTTTTAAACTATTCCCTTCTTTTTGTGGTCAAGAGGGCTAACCGACTATAGTTTCATGAAGGGTGTTGCATATCAGGCTAGCCCTACGAACAGCACTTCTGGAACTTTTGTAGATCCGCTGGCGGATGAGGCTGGATGCAAGAGGGACGTTCCCTTACTCCAGGAGCTTGGCACAAACACTGTTCGTATCTATGCCATTAATACCACATCAGACCATTCAGCATGTATGAAATTGTTGAACGATGCTGGAATTTACGTGGTCAGCGATTTGTCTGAGCCAACATTGTCCATCAACCGCAATTCACCTGAATGGGATGATAGACTCTATGAACGTTATACCTCAGTTGTTGATTCACTAGCTCCCTACTCCAACGTTCTGGGATTTTTTGCAGGTAACGAGGTTTCCAACGAGGCAAACAATACCAATGCGTCACCTTTTGTTAAAGCGGCTGTTCGTGATATGAAAGCCTACATCAAGCAGAAGAACTATCGTACCATCCCTGTTGGTTATGCTACCAACGATGATGAAAAGATCAGGTCCGAGCTTGCCGATTACTTTGACTGTGGGAGCAGTAGTGAATCAGTTGACTTCTGGGGCTACAACATCTACTCTTGGTGTGGCAACAGCTCATACACAGAGTCCGGCTACGATAAGCGCACCAAGGAATTTGAGAACTATAATGTTCCTTCCTTCTTTGCTGAGTATGGGTGCAATGTAAGTTCAATGAATATTTGCATTTTTGCTCATGTTAAACTGACACAAATATAGGTGGTTCAACCTCGAGTATTCACTGAAGTCCAGGCTCTCTATGGTTCTCAAATGACGCCTGTCTTTTCAGGAGGAATTGTTTACATGTACCACCAAGAAGCCAATAATTATGGTATTTCTCTATAATTCTTTCGTATATTACCAACTCTACTAACTTTGTCAAAGGTCTGGTTGAGGTTGGCAGTGACGGGAGGGCTACCAAGCTGACTGACTTTAACAACCTTAAGTCCGAACTCGAAAAAATCTCCCCGAGCGCTGTTCAGAGCAATAGTTATACTCCAACAAACACTGCTGCTCGTTCTTGCCCAACAGCCGACTCTAACTGGTCGGCCTCGACTGTGCTCCCACCAACCCCTAACAGGGGACTCTGTTCTTGCATGGTATCAGCCCTTAGCTGTGTTGCCGCCTCCAAGGTTCAAGAGAAGGACACAGGTGATTTGTTCAACTACATTTGCGGGGAGGCTAAGACCGACTGTACCGGAATCACTGCCAATGGCACTACTGGGCAATACGGTTCATATTCCATGTGTAGTCCTCTGGAGCGTGTTTCTTGGGCCATGAATGCCGTACGTATCACTTCTGGCTACAACACCTCGAAGCTTACTAATGAGAGAATGATATATAGTACTATACCAAACAAAAGAAAGCCTCGGATGCCTGCGACTTTAACGGAAGCGCAAAGACTCAAACCGCAGCCACTGCCTCGGGCACTTGCAAATCTCTCCTCTCTGAAGCCGGAGGAACCGCGGGAACTGGCACTGTCACATCTTCACCCAACAGCTCGGGAACCGGAAGCAAGGCGGCCGCTGTCGGCCTCACTGTTCCGGCGTTCCAAGTTGGTGCTGTCAAGATCGGTGCTGGGTTGCTTGCGGCAGCACTTGGTGGTGCAGCCTTAGTTCTTGTATAGAGAACTTGTTTTAGCCCTCCTAAAATAAATGGTAAACACCAGGTGTTGAGGTTTCTTTTTTTCTTTTTCCATCAATTTATTTTCTTATCTGCCTGCAGAGATATTGGGGTTTGTCCTGGGACGAGGGTCATGTACAAAATGTGGGGTTTGGCTTGGAATGGATGCGAACTAAAATCGAATGTTGAGAGCCTCAATTGGCAAACCTAATAATCTGCAGTGCTAGCTATGGTAGTTTTACTTGAACAGCTTTTTCGATTTGATTTCTCACCATACGATATCTTTATGGCCTCGGCCGAATAATGCACTTTAAAAAATAATGTCATTTGGATCCTCCTCCAGTCCCTTATTGCACTTTCCAAATACAGGTTACTGACATGAAGAACCAAAACATTTGAATTCGAATTTAGTATTGGTGCTCAGATACTCACAGACAATTTGCCATACAAATTGTAATCCCTGTGTCCAGG
This sequence comes from Choiromyces venosus 120613-1, assembly GCA_003788595.2. NCBI lineage: Eukaryota > Fungi > Ascomycota > Pezizomycetes > Pezizales > Tuberaceae > Choiromyces > Choiromyces venosus. The sequence continues at coordinate 570,438 of ML120389.1, forward strand.
TTCTTCATACCAGTAACTTGTACAAGTACTTGTGGTGATGATTGGATAGCGTGTTTCCCAGAATTGCACCAAGTTTTATGAACAGCTCGAGCAGACAGTTCTCAGCAGCCCTATCCTCTGCAGCGCTACTGCCGCAAAGTGCTATACGCTAACGTCAACCCAATGACGAGCGAGAGTTAATGCGAGAAATCTGGTGTGGGCGAGGTTCATGCAGGCGCGAATATGATTCCGATCAAGTGCATCAATTCCATCCATTCAAAATAGCGCCTTCCATCCTTCCCCTTCAATAAATTTTATTGTCTACCGCACCTCGGTCCCAGAGATAAAAAAGAAGTAACTTTTTTTTCTTTTTAAAAAAAGGAAAAAGGAAAAAGAAAAGCACAAGTGAGAAAGTAAAAAAAACTAGCCATCACCACCACCACCAGCATCCAAAACCTAAAATGCCGTGTTGTCCAGACATGCATCCTTCCCAGATTTTTTTCCACCCAATGAATTTTCTGAAAAAGCTCAGCCGGCCCGGAAGGAAGGATCTGAGTTGGGAGGCGGAGGGGAAGAAGTTCACTTCATCCCATCCATCCCATGTTGAGTCTAGATTGTTATGTAGCACTCCAGGTTCGTTCGTTTGCTTTTTGAGGTTATGCTTGGCGTGCGCATGGATTGGGGGGATTGCTCGAGGATGGATGGGTGGGTGGACGGATGGGGCTGGGGGAGGAAGGGCATTATACAAGTCCAGGTACTATAGATTATCATAACATCATTATTTCGTCAGGCGGGCTTGGGGGGGTCGGAGGGGGGCGGTTGTTGTATTATCTACTAGTACTTGTGGAGTGGATATTGCTACCGTATCGTATGGGATGGCACAAGTACCGTATTGAGGGATGTTGATTCACGGTGGATTGACCCGGCCTGTTAAGAGTGGTTAACTTCGCCGGCCGCATTCAGCTTGATATTGAACTTATCGATAAGTCAATTGTGCCCGTAGACTAGACCTTCCGGCCCTTCCATCAGTGGCGCGCGCATCCTGGGCTAACCGCCGTATCATATTCGAGTACAGTCAAACCTCGCTGTCCCGGAACTCGATAATACGGATACCTCGCTGTCCCGTATGAAATGCCGTGAATTCAGAATTTTCTTACAGCAAAACTTGACCCGTTGTCCCGGATCACTCGTTGAACCGGACAGATTCTTCGGATTTTGGTCATCCGGGATAGCGAGGTGCGACTGTACGAGTACATTTACTGAATATTAGGTCATCAACGTGATCTACGGATGCGAATGGGGACGGCGGATATGAGCGGAGCGTTCGTTGATTGATTGATTTATTAGATTATTTACAGGACACGAGTTATGGGGCTGTGTTTATTTTTGTTTTTGTTTTTTTGTTTTTTTGTTTTTGTTTGTTTTTGTTTGGGGTTCGGTTGGTTGGTACCGGATGGTTAGGGTAGCCCTAGCCCTGGGGGATGTTTATTTGTTTGTTTGGGAGTGAGGGTGGTTGTGGTGGTGATGCTGGAGGTGCAAGTACTGTAAAGGGGGGGGAGGGGGGGGCGAAGGAGATCTGTGTGGGGTCCATGGAAGTGGCGGCGGGGAGGTATGTAAGATTCGGACTTGGTATCGTAAGTAAGTTTGGAAAAGAACGGGGGGGTGGAAGGATGGAAGGATGGAAGGAGGAAGGGGGGGGAATGAATGAATGGTCATGAAATCGCACTCGAGATCCAGCGTTCAATACCGGTACTGTCAAGGGAAAAATCTGATTTTGCATTTTTAATCACGCTGTAGTTAGTTTGCTGGAACCGAATCATTATTTGTGAAGGAACTCTATTTAGCTAGAAATTGGGGGGATTACGCGGCCTATGTACATAGACTGGGGACGCGTCATCGGTGGTTTGCTAGTTTGTTTGTTAGCTTACGCGGCCTATGAGGACAGGCCTATATAAGGGGCTTATCCCCACACCTCACTTAGAAAAAACAAGAGGGAGGAGGAACAAGGGACGAAGAACGAGAAGAGACGACGAGGGAATTTGGTATTAAGGGAAGCTACGGGAAAATTGCCGGAAAGATCATAGGAAGACAATGGGAAAGTTGTATTTAGAGGAATTCAGCATAGATAGTTGGACAACTAGGATCAGTTGGACTTTCTTTGACTTGCATTGATTTTTCCTTTCAGGGTTTGATTGTGGGCCCCGGGCATGTCGTTAGGGGATTATTTCCTACAGAATTGATTGAGGCTTGGCTGTTTTCTTTTACATTGAGCGAACCTGTTTACCGTGGGCATTTTTTGTTTGGTTGTTGTTAGTGATCGAGAAGCCAGACCTGACCTATTCTTTTGTTCTCGTTTGGTGCTCTGAACCTGACCCGTCGAAATTTGTTTTTTCAGTACGATACCCGTACCGTACCGGGAGTTCCGGCCCGATCGACAGGCGACCAGCGGGCTGGAGAGGAAGCAAAGAGTTGATTCCCAGTGCTGTGAACTACGGTTTAAATACCGTGCCAAAAAATTTTATATTGAACTAATTAAGCTGTAACTTATCTCATTAAATTTCACCAAACTGTGAAACTGCATCGGTTGTAGATGCAGAAGTTTGAAACACCCTTAAGTTGCACGCTCGAGCGTTATCGCCCGTGCTGATAACTTACAAACTCTAAATAACTCCCCTATCCACCGTATAACTCCTCCCCCATCACGGGCTTCACTTGTAACTAAAAAAAAAAAACTAAAAACCGAGTGACCGCTCATGCCCGTCTGTCTCAATTCAGTCAACCACCCCCCCTTTTTCATCCCATCAAATAAACCAAAATTTCATTTCACTCGGAGGAACCTCCGTCCATCTTATCACTCATTCATTTACCTACACTATTAATAAACAAATAAAAAATCTCCTCTCTCTCTCTCTCTCTCTCTCTCTCTCTCTCTTTTGACAATCTTTCTTTCACATTATTATTATTATTTTTATTTTCATTCCCTTTCCTTCCCTTTCCTTCCCGCACGTACCGATCTCGATTCTCGATTCTTCATTTTATTTTCAGGGGTAAAATAAAATCAAACGGTTTGCACGACTCAATTGAAATTTAAAACTGTCGGAGCGCGGCTCGGGTGGTTATTCTTGCCGGGACGGAAATCTCCGGCGCGGGAGGTGGGGGGGTGTATAGGGTTTTTCCGGAATGGGTTTGGGTTAGCTTTTTTGGTGGTGATTGGGGGGGAAGGGAGGGGATTGGGGATCATTTGGTGTCACTCGGTTTTTTATTTTTATTTTTATGGGAGGAAGAGGGGGAGGAGTGAATGGGGTTTGGTTAAGAGATTGAAATTGAAGTGATAGGTAAGTAGGATTTGGGCACAACGTTCATTTATGATAAGGCACCGGTGTTTTTGTGGGACAGAGATAAGAACCTACTGCTTGATGTCGGAGAATTGATCTACCATATCTCAAATTTTGTTGGCATTGTTTCTCGTATGACAGATGGTTGAATTGTCTCCCGATCCGTCAGTGTCTAACATGCTAAGGCATTGTTTATGGCATTCTTTTCCTTCTTCCTCTCATAAGTTCCAGTAACGTAGAAGGGATGGCTCCTTTCTTAAAAGATAGGTCAAGGTTGGATGACCTGATATAATGTTTTGATTTTTTTTATGCTTAATCGCTGCAATACCATTTTTTCCTTTCCGTGTTCTTTGTAGGGATTATATCCACACCATCTGGGCTGGTTATATTTGTTAATCAGAATTTGGAGGAAATAACGAAAAGCTACTGAGCGTTAGTGTCAGTGATTACGGTATCTAGCTGTAGCACAACTGGCGGGAATGGGTTCTTTAGGAGGTTGAGTGCTAGAGTGTCATGGTGCTGCAAGTGTTAAAAGAGAATGACTAAGTAGCAGATAATCACCAAAAACAGCGCAGGTTTACAACAGGGAAGATGGGCTTCGAGTATAGGAAATGTAAGTTCTGATGATTGATGCTCTGGTGGAACGAGAAGTTGGGGTTTGTTGGCTAGCATCAGCAGTTCTCTACTTGGGCACTGCAGAGCCTCTCGGCAGGTTTGCTTTTTTTTATTATTTTAGCGCTTACCACCTCCTTTGAGTATTAGTATAGCATGCAGGATACAGTATATGGAAGAATTGAGGTAAATCGTTTCCAAATCCCTCGAAATCTTGAGGGTTCTGCACCAGCGAACTGTATTCGATTCCTTGAGTTCACAGAATCTGAATATGCCGGTGATAGCTAAATTCATGATAATTTTATCCAGCAGCGGATTTTTGTTATTGGAATAAACAGTTTTATAAAGTACTTCTATCTGCACTATTTGGAGTTGCTGTTTTGGTAATGATCCAAAAAGCGCTATTAGGAGAACTACCAACGGTATAAACCATGCCTATAGGCGGTGAAGTATACAAGAATATGAGAGTAGCACCCAAAAGAGACGATACGGCAGCCAGTGTATAGTGGGAGATCAAGCTTTCAACCCCTCTAACCACTGATTTAGTCTCTCTTCCAACCCGTTGTATCCTCCCAATTCTGCCTCCCTTGTCCCATAACCCCCCCTCACCGTTGTCCTAGTCTTGAAGCGCCAGTCTTTCGCAACAGGTTCACTAGTACCTGACCCCTCAGTCCTTTCAATCTCTCTGCTCAGATACGCATCGACAAGATATATCGTAGCACCCACCAGTTCGTCCCATCCCTTATCCGGCCGTCAATGATGTTCGGCCTGCTATTGAGCGTTCGCCATGCCTTCTCTTAGGCATCAAGAGCATATCTAGGCTTTTTCCTGCAAAGCGCTAGTTTAGCATGTATTTCCCAGAGGCGCTGGTCTTTGGTGGTCAACGGACGACGCCCTTGTGCATTGGTCCCATCACCATCTTTTTTGTGACCCGAGTTTCATGGGATCGTAAGCGGTAGGATGATTGCTTCCCATATCAGAGGTGATGATGTAGCGCACAAGCATTTCAAGAACATCCAAGCCAATCGATGTTTCCCCCTGCCGGATCCTTTCTTCCAAACACACGAGTTATAGAGATTGAACTCTGTGCGAGAAGTAGTACGGGCTTCTCTTTTGGAGATTGATGACAAATAGCTAGCAGTAATAAAAACGACTTGAACCATCACAAACACAAACACAATTCTCCCGATAAAGCAGAAAAAAAGAAGAAGAAAAAACAGGAATGGATGGGGATTACTTACTTAATCTGTGCTATGTACATGATAGTATTGTCTGCCCTGCAATAATCGTCAACCTATTTAAACAGAGTTGGGTGGCCGGCCTATAATATCCCCGGGTCAGCCATCACATATCAGGGAAATGGAAGAGTGGAGAACGTACGCCTATGTACACTGTGAACCTGCAGATAGATTCCGCGTTCACACTGTTACTCATAGAGGCATCAGCAATCATAGGAACAACTTGAACCATCGCAGGCACAAACACAGTTCTCAGGATAAGGTTAGGGAGGAGGGGAGAAGAAGGAATAGATGGGGGTTACTTACTTAATCTGTGCTATGTACACTTTATTGTCTGCCCTGCGATATCGTCAACCTATTTAAACAGAGTTGGGTGGCCGGCCTATAATATCACTAGATCAGCCATCACAATGTTATATTATCAGAGAGATAGAAGAGTGGAGGACGTACGCCTATGTACACTGTGAACCTGCAGAGAGTTTCCGCGTTCACACTGTTACTCATGGAGGCATCATATTAGCAAAAGTAAACAAAAAGCAAGACAAGCGAATGCCGTGGAAAATTGTGTTTGTGTTTGTGTTTGTGGTGTGTTGTGGTTGTAGAGGGAGATGGTGAGGGGAAGGAGGAGAAAGGTGGGTGGGGGGTGCCTTATATAGGCGGGGTGGCCAAAAAAGTTGCCAAGGACTCAGAAATATTTAGAAAAACGTGATTAAGAATTCAGGACTCAAAAATCCTCTTTACGATTTGTAAAAGATCTTAAATGTTATGTTAGACTTGGAAATGAAGAAGTCATGAAGTATCACTTGGGAAGGCCGTTTGCATTGGGGAATTCATGTCAACGTCGCATACGGTACTAGCCAAAACAGAAATTGTAGATTGTCCATAAACCCCCGGGCGTAACTGTAACCTCGCTCAAAGTTGAACAAAGTATACTGTGAGGAAGATACCTGCAGAAGCCCAAAGAAATCTCTTACAAGCTTGTTTTGCGGTAACTAGAGGAGAGGTGATAGGAAAAAAAAACCAGGTTCAGATTCTCCCTTTTGGTGGTGATCGGGGGGTTCATTTAGGTTTAAGGACAATTCGCACTTTCTGTTTTGGCCAGTAGATTGCCTTGACAACAGATGACAGGCTTGCTGGTTATTAGTGAGTTGACTCTATGGTTGTCAGGATTCAACTGATATGAAGTCCTCGAAGGCTTAGCTTATGTTTGCGAGTGATAATATATGTCGAAATCAAGATGAGCTAACTATAGGATTGAGAAAAAGTAGTAATCTGCAGCAGAATAGCCCTACCAATGATATCTTTCACCTAGAATATAACACAAGTTGAGGCGAGGCACATTGATCTTATTAATATATTTATAATAACTAGCTATGTTTCCTTGGTCGAACTATGATACAGAAGCAGCCCGAAATAACAGATTACAGCGTTAATAGTCCAATTCAAACTTTGGACCCCATTACGATACGGGCGGCGAGATACCCGCTCTGCTCAGGATAGTTCAATGACACTGATTTCAGATTTTTTTTTTAATGTGGGCAGTAACCTTATCCTCGATTTTTCCTGAAAGTGAAGATAGGGCCTCCCGGTATGATACCTAGCCTAGCTTTGTTAAATCTGCTACAGAGAGCCCAGGCTAAGCCCTTGGGTAGTGGTATGAATCATATCCCAACCTTCTCCCTCCCATTTTCAGGAACAGCGGTGTCAGTAGAGGGAGGCTATTTTTTGGAGGACAGTCAATCTTACTATATAGTGGTAGTGCTCTGTGTGTAATATAGCTATCGGGATTTTGCGTAGAGAAGTTTTAGCTGCGTTATTGGGTAGGGTAGAGTTGGAGATGATATGGGGTGGGTGAGAATTGCACTCTGAGGTTCAACCGGGAGCTTGAGGGCCGTAATGCGCTGCTGGACTTGCTGCAGTAGCGACAGCTTGTGATGAATAAAAAATATGGGGTTTCGGATTTGACCACTCAAGAGATTATAGTACGTATATTTGGCTAAGTGCGCCTGTCGGGAGTGTCTAGAGTCATGGAATACGTTCTTGGACAGCTTGATTCCGAGTGATTATTTATGAGTATAATCGAAAGAAAAAAAGTCTCGTAGATAAGAGCTTATGAATATTGTGCTATATAGCTCATCAGAAGGGCCGAGCAGATTGGTGACCCCTTCCCTGATCACTGTAAGCCCCCCAACGGGTAGAAACCCGGTGAACCTGGCGGGACGAGTGGAATGTAAGAAAAATACATATGAGGTGAGAAGCACCTTATTGTATATACAAGCAAGGTGAGATAAAATGAGGAAAGTAAGGAATTTATTCGCAGCAAAGTCCACTAAAGACACATTCAAACTTTGGATTTCTGTTTATCCCCGGCAGCTGATGATATGGAAAGAGTTTTTGTAAAGTAGCTGATCGGTAGTGTTCAGCTTTGGTACCCTTCTACTGTCTTTGTTTTAGGGGAGGTTGGAGATAGAGGGCACTAAACAGTGGAACAGAGAGAAAAGGTGAGTGGGAAGATTGACAAAACAGATTCGACAGCAGGGATAGTCCTCTTTACTGATTAAGAAACATCACACTGGAGGCTGGCAGGTACTGGTGGAAGAATGGGAATGGAGGAGAAATCAGCGTCTCGTTTTCATGAAGCACTTTTTGCCTGACTAACCTCACCCCGCCGCCCTCCCGGGATTGTTGTAGTGTTCTTTTCGCGAGGAGAAATTACTCTCCTCGAGGGAACTCGGACCTACCCGGGAGCTCCAACCCGCCGGGCCCATAGCACTCGCCAATTAGGCCATCCTGGCAATAATTTTTACGCTTTTTTGTTGACTTTATACGCAATGTGTTTCTGAGAAAATATTTCTGTAGGTTGCGCTAAGCAGTACGGGAACAAAATTGGTGACAAACCCTAACCCTGACACAAAATCAAAGTAACCGGAAAGCGGTATCACAACAGAATAATAATAGAAGAACCATTTGACGATACCTGATAGCAAAGTTACAGGAAAAAGTAAAGACTGTGTTATACATATTTACCACTGAGTGGGCCCCCCATTCCGGCGTAAACAAAAGTTAACCCTTTCTGGTATCCTATCGAGCCAGCCATATATCCTCTCCCATGGCAGTTCACTCCACACCTCCTGTGCCAACCCAATCAACTCCTCCCTGTTATGAGGGATTCTTTTTCTCTTCCATACTGCTTTCCGATACCTCCTTTTGAAAACCCCCCATACGTTCTCTATTGGATTCAGATCGGGCGAGTGGGGCGGGCAGTCCACTGGCAATTCTACCAACAGTTGTTCTTGATGCCCCAATTTCTTCTCCAATCTTGTGATATGTCTTTCCCTCTTTATAAAGAAGAATCACTGACACCCTCTCTTCTTCAGTCAACTCTCACCGCTTGCTGTTCTTGTGTTGTTGCATGGCTTGGTGGATGAAGTATGGAGGTGTATTAGGCGCCGCAGGGTTAGGGTTTGTCACATCAATCCTGTTCCCGTACTGTAAACCGGCAACCGAGTGACCATCGATGACGGCGTTGACGGAAAGCACCTTTCCAACGGGTAAGGAGATGTGATGCACAGGAGTGAACGAAAAGAACGGAAGGAGCGGAAGAGACGATATGAGGTTTATGATTTATGAGTTTCCTTTGTTTTCCTTTGGCTTCTTGTTTGTTGAAGGGAGTAGACGGAAGTGAGAGTACTTGTTTCCGTAAGGGTTTGTTTGGGGAGTGTTGCCGTGATGTGGAGTTTTGAATTTGGTGTATTTGCGTTTTACAATCAGTCATAAGCTACGAGTACATCATACTCTATAAGCTAGCCAGGTTCGCCTTTGGAGGAGGAAAGGATAGACAAGACAGTTTTCCTTACATTGCCTGAAATACCGTGAACGAGACACAGCAGGTTGTACCCGCCATTATAGAATTGTATAAGCTCTTTTTAGTCGGTAGGTAGTCTTACTCTACCGTATCATGCTCGGGCAGCCGAGTTGCTCTTGGTCACTTTGTCCGGGAATTGCAACCTGTAGCAACTCGGCCGCTCGAGTAGTTCGAAGTCAGTCGCTCCGGTACTGGGTGCTTGGTTAATGTCAGGCTTAAAAGAACAGTAAGAAAGATCTGGTCGGCTCTCCTCTCCCACATGATTGCCTTAAACATTCCTTGAACCTCAAGGAATCGAACCCGCTATCGATAAGCAAAGCTTCTTTTGACTTTGTATCCCCTAGCGTTGCCACAGCAACCATGCCTGTGGCCCAACAAAACCAACTCCTAGTTTCTGTTGTTGTTCACCATCCATCCCTCTCGCAACAAAGTCGGCCAAACACCCGAATAAATCCATCATCAACGCCCATTATGTCAGACTCTAGCGGTGAATTTGACCATGACCTTCCGGACTTGAAGAAGCTCCTGGAACGTTATACTGGACCTATTCAGGCTCAGAAAGAGAATACTGCTCCATTGGAGTTGTTTGATCCAGTTACTCCCCCGAAGGCAACAAAAGCGAAAGCCCCAAAGGCTACTGTAGGAGTTACGGCGGATAAGGCTGTGATTGGTATAGCTGGAGGTCTGGACGAGGGCCAAAATAAGATGAAAACACCTGTCACGGCTATACGGAAACCTAGAACCGTGTTGAAATCAGTAAATGAGAATCCGGAGGTGGTAAAGGAGAAGCCTGGTCCAACAGGGAGCAGAAAGTTTAAAGGTACTTTGAAGACGCCGGGTATGGTAGGAAGGTCGGTTGAGCCTACAAAGACAAAAAATCTGGCGAGTTCTTTCCGCGAGTGCTCAGCGATAGCTTTGGTTCTAGACAGCTCTGGTTTGTACCTTTGCCTTAAGTTTATTCGCTGAAGCAGTAGTACTAACGTTTATTAGATTCTGAAGAGGAGCGCCCTAAGAAATCGCGACCACCACCACCATCACCACCAGCGCTTACTAAGGTTCGGCGACGCCGTAAAATTGTCCTAGATTCAGATGATGAATTTGCACCAGACGAGGATAGCGGGAAGGAGATTGAGAAGGAGATTGAGCAGTTGAATACTAAGAAACTTCCACAACTTACGATAGATTTAACCTCTTCATCCGAATCAGAAGACGAAAGCCCTAGGAAGCCTACAGTCTCGTCTAACCGACGGAAGGAGGCATCATCCGAAGATGAAGGGTTCAAGTCGCAGGATAGTTCAGGAAGCTTCAAGCTATCAAGCGAGGCTATTCTCTCATAGTAAAAATTACTCCTTGTATTAGGCCGACCAAGTGCTAATAATATCTGCAGTTCTCCACCCAGATCTACAAAGCCCACCAAGGTTCTTAGGCCCGCCGGCCCAGTGCAAAGGAAAAGTACTACGCGTAAACTGGATCCGCGAAAGAAAACAGCGCCTTTAATACCCCCATCACCCCACCATCCAAGCAGTGATTTATTCTGGGACGAGGACGAGACAAGTTCTTGGATAGACACCCATTCTCCAACGAAGAAGTCCTCAGCCCGAACACCATTTCAAACATCCAACTTTAGAATACCAGAAGAGATGGTGGCGCCGCCAAAATCTCCCACGAAAGATCTGAAGGAAAAGCGTGCAATGAAGAAATCTTTCGATGTGAAGAAGAAAGCACTTGCCGAGGAGTTTTTGGGGGAGGTGGATGATAAGATCGCTAGTGGTCAGGTTAGGTTGAAATGTGCGGATACAGGTGGCATAAGGATTGTGTGGAGTAAGACCCTAAGGACAACTGCCGGGATGGCGAAGTGGCAGGTGCAGACACCTAAACTGTCTGATGGACAAGTCGACATGGATCGAGCAAAACACTATGCTACTATTGAGTTATCGGAGAAGGTGATTGATAGTGAGGGTAGGTTCATTTAATCTCTAGAAAACCATGGACAAGAGCTAACTAAGGTTGATGTAGAAAAACTCTATAATGTCATCTGCCATGAATGGTGCCATCTAGCAAACTACATGATCAGCAACGTCAAAAAGCCACCCCACGGTGAAAGCTTCAAGCAATGGTATTATACTTCCTCCCACTACCTTCTTCCTAGCCCATACTAACATAGTCCCCCTTCCAGGGCCGCGCAATGTTCCCACGCCTACTCCCACCTCGGCGTGAAAGTAACAACGACCCATGATTATGAAATTGCATGCAAATACGAATGGACCTGCCAAAACCTCCAATGTGGATACGTCTACAAGCGCCACTCGCAATCCATCGACCCTACCAAATATTTATGCGGAGTGTGCCGCGGCGGAAAACTCCTACAGACCCAACCTGTGCCGAGGCCAATCACAGGGTATCAGACTTTTATGAAGCAGAACTTTAGCAGGATAAAGACTGAGAATCCAGGGACGCCGCAGAAGGGGCTCATGGCCCTTGTTGGGAAGGAGTACCGGGAGGCTAGGGCCAAGGAAGAGGGGGCAAAGGAGGGTAGCGGGTACGTGGAGGGTGGGGAGAAAGAGGGAGTTCTGGAGGAGCTTTTGGGCGGATTGAAGGTTTGATGGTGATGATGGTGTGACGATGGTATGTGTGTAGTTCGGGTTCCTGTATAGATTTTTTATGGCCGAGTTTTATTTCATGCATGAGCGGGAGGCTTTGAGTGTATAGTTTAACTCATTTGTGGGGCGTCTCTTCCTCTCTGTTGGCGTGGTATTTGTATAAAGTCATTATCGTTCATCGACTATCGGTATTCGTGTTTTTTTTCTAACTTGAGAGTCTCGATAAAAAGTTTATAAAATAACTGGGTTTACTGTGTGGTGCTGTGATGTGCATTCTATCTCTTATACACCCACCAATTACCCCCGCCCTCTAAGAATAATTCCACTCATCAGCCCTACTCAACAGCTGAACTCTCAGAATCGCTAAGCTACCCCGTGCACCCCCCTCACCGCCCTTGGCCCCTTGGTGGCACAAACCCCACCGAATGACACCCCGTGACCGTCATCAGGCGTTGTCGGGTCCGGGGTGGAATTGGTATCCGGTTTCGGAGTTAGGTTTCTGGTAAGGCCGAAGTTGGTCCAAAGTATTTGGCATGCGGAGCAAGGATTTTGAGCCGTATCTACAAATTATGGAGAATACTTATTGCCTTGTCTGATGTGGGGGAGGGGAGTGTTGGGGGTAGGTTACTGGGTTATAGTTGATGTATGGCAGCGTGGTTTATATGTGTTGAGCTAGGCTGTGGGGAAGGCGTGAGTGAGAGGAGGGGGTGGGGTTGAGGTTAGATGGAGTTAGAGTCTTGTGGTTGCTTTGCCAGGGACTGGTGGGATGGTGGTACTATCATCTGCAATGTTGATAGTGCTGAATTCCCCTATATTCCATTGGATTTTCGGTGGTGATGTTTGTGTTTACACGGTGGTAGAAAAAGGGGGGGGGGGTATCGTATCGTTAGGGTTGGAAGTTTGGATGATAACGGGATTTCATATATGCTGCGACGCTCCGAAATACTGTAGGCAGGATATTAGGGCGGGCATCAACTTAATAGAACTTTGATGAATTGACAAAAGGTTTGGCGGAATTCGTGCGGTGTTTTTTTTTTCTTTTTTTTTCCAGCCTTTTGGGTTACTGCAACTCTGCAACTTTTGGATCCTGGCTCAGAGTGATACTGCTATGATAGCAAAATATTAGCGTAATATAGGGAGATTTAGCACTACTAACACTGCGGGGGATAAGGCATTGCCTGGCATGTTACAAAAAGAAAAGAAAAAAGGGTTTGGCTCTTTTAATTGGACTTTCTTTTCAAAAGATACAGAGGGGTTAAACGGGTTGTATTTGGAATCTACATGAATCTACATATCATAGCAGTAAATGAATGTTTTGTCTAGTTTGCCCTTTAAACCGCAAGCTTTAAGCTTAAATATTTAATAGTGTTTAGTCGTTGTCATCAGTGAAGCTTGAGCTGAAATCTGACCCTTTTGGTTTTCTGTTATTATTAAAATTTTTTTTTTGCCTGCACTTTGCTCAAAACTCTGTTCTTACTTGGAATATTGTATCTCGCTTTCATCAGAAACGATGGTTTTGATTGTTTAATGTAATGTGCTGGATAGGGACGGAATTAGGTATTATTCACTGGTTTATTCTAAAGTACAGGCGGCCACCATCAGATATCATACTGCGATGCGTTGCCCAGATATCTAGTGGTCTAGACTTTTCCCTCGAGAAAACTACTGCATATTATTATACCATCCCCATATGGTTCCGGACAGTAAAAACCAACCTTTTGTGTATTAAGCAGTCGATGATAAATTTGTGGAATTCGATTGTTTTCCTCTCTTTTTTCGATTTTTGGAAAGTCTGAGTCATGAATATAGGTTTTTAAGGATGAAAAGTTATAAGATACCCTTCTTGAGCGAAAATTGAAATCATTCTGTATTTTTACTGTCAAAAACTGTCACGTCGCGGTGATGACACTTGAAATAAACATGAAATGCCACTCACAGTTGCTCTTCTTACCATATTCTGGGATGTGTAATGACCCCAGAATTGCGAGAAATATTGCCTATTTCAAACCCTCCTAGAGAGCTTAACTTTGGTTCATTTATTTAATAAAGTAGGAAATGTATGTAGACTCATCATATCTATCAGAATACAACTTAAATGATCCATCAGTCATTGTGGTGGTTGAACAGAAAACTTTTCGTGCGAGGTATTTTATGGCAGATTTGAGGGTTGGTTTTTACTGTCAGGAACCATACCAAGTTCCACCAAGCTAGTACTGACGGATGACATAAATCTGCGACCAGTGACCGGCTACTGAACTGTAAAGTGGCAACCATCACAACCACAACACCTTGCCTCCCCTCATGACACCAAAGCAAAGCTATCTCTACTATTACTATATTTCTACTTTTACTTCAACTTCTACTATAATATTATGAGTACCATGAGCGAGAAAGAAAAAATCCCCTACATCCCTGGTCCATGGAATCTACCATCTATAAATAGTGTTCGTTACGGGGCCTCCGGGGCCCCGAAATCCACGGCCCCCCGGCCCCATTCCCTGCCCTGCCCTGCCCACCGGCCCGGGGCGGGGTATTTTTTTTATCATACCCCGCCCCTTCCCCAGCCCAGGCCCCTGTCAAATATGGGTGGCAAGAAACGGGGGCCTGTCTAGGGAATGAGTGGGGTCGGGCCCCACATGGGGGCAGGGGCGGGGATGACCCAGGAAATATCCCCCCTGGGCCAAAGTGACGGCAGGGCCAGCGAGTGAAAACCCACCCCTCCCCACCCCATAATGAACACTATCTATAAAGCCAATTGCCCATGAAGCTAGAATTGCCTTTACTGAATGGGAACAAGACTACCTCACAGGTCTCTTTGACAGTAGGTTTACCATTCAAGATATTCATAAGATGACTGGTGCATCGAAAGCCTCTATCTTGAAGTATGGGATGGGCCACCAAGTACTACAAATAAGCAGAAGACAAGGGGGAGGCCATGAAAGACAACTGAGGAGGAGGATAATTGGGTTGGTATTTTTTTTTCTTTTTTTCCATTCAGCTTGCATTATAGTCCTACATAGTTGTAATATTGAATCTAATTAAGTTATATGATGAAGCTATAGAAGTACCTCACTTGACCTTAAAAGACCTAGCAGATAAGGTCTTGCCCAATTGTGATATTTCTACCCATACATTGCAATGGTCATTTCAAGAGGTGGATATGTGTAAAAAGCTGGCTGCTGCAAAGAATGAATTGAGCAATGAGGATGCAGAAAAAAGATTAGATTTTGCTCTTAATCATAAATATTTGACTGAGGAGAATTAGATGACTTGGGTTTAGAGTGACGAAATGTATGTCTGGAGAATGGCTGGGGCTTTGTGAGGGTAATCCTATATGTTTTGTGCAGGTCAGTTTACTCCTGACCATTGGAGGATATTTAGAGGGAACGGAAAATAGATTGGAAAGCACAGTCAATGCTCGATATATATGAAAGGAAAGTCAACTTGAAGCAAGCAAAAGGTTAGTATTCATATATGGAGTATATTTTCTGGCACCTATATGGAGCCATTAGTTTGACTCTATAGAGATCCAGGTTCTTGAAATCATAGTGTTACCTCTCTTAAATATTTACATCTATTGAGAAAGTGGGTACCAGATATATTGAAGCAATTTTCTATTGGTTCTACTGTCTACTTTGTGCAAGATGGAGCAGGAATACATATGGGGGCAGTGGCATGTAATTGGTGGATTCAGGTATAGAAAAAGGTCTGATAGGACAGTTCATCAAGTTTGTTGACTGGCTGCCATACTCACCAGACCTTAATCCAATTGAGCATGCATGAGCCTGAGTCAAGAGTTTGTTTGAAAAGACATATCCTGATCTTATTGAGCTTAAAATGTCTGGTCCATGGTTGAGGAAGAAAATTGCAGATGCTGTTGAACACTGCTAGGAGCTATTGGGAAGTGATTTTTTTTAAGGCTTTAGCAAGAAGTATGCCAGCTCATATCAAAGCTATTATTGCTGCTGAAGGCTAGTATACTAAGTATTAGGGGCTGCTATTTTTCTTTTATTCCATACTTTAGTTTTTTTTCTTTTTTCTTGATACCGAAGAGACTTCTGGTTGTAATTAGTTGAAACTAAGGTTAGGTGTTGTGGTTGCAATGGTTGCTGCTTTACAGTTCAGCAGCCAGTCGCCGGTCGCAGATTTATGTCATCCGTCAGTATAATGTATTAATTATACAAGTTTTTAATAGAAAAGAACCACGAACAAGGGCTAGGGTTATCCCTCCAAGCCCATCTTCAACTCATCGGCATGGAGAAATTACATTCCGAGCCGGCAACATACCCACCCCACAACCAGCAACCAGTAATACCCCGAACCCTACCTAAAAGTCCTGTGGGTGGGATGTGGCATTACTGATTGTGGTCCTGGGTAAAATTTCCTTATCGGGTCGTTGTTGTAACCAATTAGTAGGGCTGGGCCTTAGAATGCCGTGATATTGGTACGTTTTCTTTTTCTCTCTCACCTTTTTTCAGTGCCTTAGAGTTGCACTAATGCTCGTGCATTGGGTTTGGGATTCCTGCAGAAAAATAGCAATATAGAGTTTCCTAATGACAATTGAGTCAGGAGTGAGCTGTCGGGTGGATATTTGCGCCGTGCGAGGTGGTCCGTCTTTAGATTGAATGGAGGATATCGGAGGAAGTAGAGGGGCGAGGGGAGGGGTATATAGCGAGTGAGATCGTGATTGAGGAGTATATATAAAGGGCATTAAGTCTCGCAAAAACTATCCGCATCAGCAACAAGGACGGCCCGAGAGTATCAACAACGGCAAATACAGGGGCAAGCGGAGCAAAGCAATTATGAAGCTCACCACTCTCACGGTCACCCTCCTTGCCCTCTACCATCGCCCTCGGGGCTACCTCGGTAGCCGTAGAGGAAGAACCAAGCCCAGTCCGTCCTCGAGCTGAAGCCAGCCCAAGCCTTGTAACTCGTAAACTAGCCCACCATCAAGCCACAGCGACCCTCAACCCCCGTGCTAACCCCACGCCAACTGGCTGGAGCCAGGAGAACATCTCCATAATGGTCGGCAGCGTCGAGCGCAGAGTCCTCGCCGACGGCCCCGGCTCCGGCACTTATACTTGCGAACCAGTCCCATATTCTATCATAGTCTCCTACCACGGCCGTGGGGCCACCCCAGAGCGCACGAGGGAGCCTTCGCACTTTCATCACAGGAAGTACTGCTCTGTTGTGTTGTACCCGGAGGGCCTGATGGGCCTTGGAAGGGATAGCACAGAGACTAATTTCGGAACACTCAAGTCATGCTGGCAAGATGCGCCCTACTGCACTCCAAAGGTGCCGGGCACGGGTCCACCAGAGACAATCCGCGGCGACGTAGCCCCCTTCGACGAGATGATCGCACATGTCAGAAGGGAGTATGGATCCTGGGCTGATATGAATCGGATATACGTCGCGGGCAAAAGCAACGGCACCGAATTCGCAAATTACCTCGCCTGCTACCACGGTGATCGGATCGCCGCTATCGCCCGTCTCCGGACCTTTCTACTATGCCACCGCTTCCCTCGACGTAGAACCTACTTGCTCGCCAAACCACCCTATCCCCGTCATCAACTTCCACGGCGACGTCGACCGCGCCGTGAAGTACGCTGGCTCCGGTAGATGGGAATCCTGCCTGGGCCCCCTGTGCGACCCACCGGGACGTGTAGCCCGCATCCCGAATCTTCCCAAGTGGGCCGCGGCCTGGGGTGCCCTTAACAGCTGCACGTCGCAGGACCTTGATGTTCCCGTTCCCGGAGCTGTACAACCGTCGTCTGGGCAGGAGACCTTCTTGTCCAGGTATTACGGGTGCGGGGGTGGCGTGGAGGTTTTGCACTACCACACTAAGAACGGCCTGCACGATTGGCCGTCGCTCAGTCCTAATAAGGATAATGCTCAGGATGATGTTACTTTTCTTACTGTGCCGGCCGTTCTGGGGACTATGGATGCGACGGAGGAGATTGTGAAGTTTTTTAAGAGGTTTACGCTTGTTCCTTAGGGTTTTTGTTATTTCTGAGTGAGTGAGGGGTTTTGGGACGGCTAGTTGAAGGGGAATGGGGGGTTTGATTGAAAGGTTGAAGAAAGTTGAAGGCCAGGATGGTGGCATTGATATGATGATGATGATGATGATGATGATGATGGAGGAGGATATTCTCATAACCTGTGCACTCGTTAGGTCGTTGTAACAACCCAATCTATAAAAATAAAATAAAAACTCACATGTGGGGACTTAGAAGGATGGTTGCGGCAGTTTCAGAGGGCGAGTGACCAAGTATGAGTATTTACACAAATACAAGATCTCCAAGCCACCAAGCCACCAAGCCACCATCTACACCCATGTGTTGTAAGTATGCTGTAGGGCATGATTGTATAGCTTCCTGATAGGGAAGGAAGAGAAGTGGAACGAACGGGACGGACCGAAAGCGGTGAAATGGACCGAACGGAATAGGGTGAGACGGTCATAGTAGATTGGGCTGAATGTGTCGGTTTGGGATGGAAGGATATTTATGAGATCAGAAGTACTTATATAAAAGGTAGATGGCTACCCGGTATCTTAAATAATAACAATAAGAAATTGAGGTACTCTTTGATCACTTGCTCAACTTGCGCTTTTCTTGCAAACTTTCCGTTCCGAACGTTAACGTATCCGACCGGGTTATTAACCATCCCGGGGAGTTTGACCACAACTGAGAACACCAATACATGACATCATTCTCACTATTTTCTCACTATTGCTCAACCATGCCTCACACCCAAACACAAACAAGAAGGTCTGCATTGAATGAGAGGGAGGCCCACCTTGCAGAAGCAATTTCCCATCTCAAAGGGCATCCGGATGCAACCTATCATGGGGTTGCTTGGTTATTTAGTGTGAATAAAGGGACCCTGAAAAATCGGTTCGAAGAATGGACAAAAGCCTTTAATCAAGCACATAGCAGTCAGCAGAAGTTTGATCCAGAGGAGGAGCAAAGAATTGTGCAATGGGTGGTGGAATTGGGTGACATGGGTGTTCTCCCAAGATGTTGGCATGTAGAAGAGACAATGAGAGCCATTTTGGTATGAAGAAACCTCCCCAAGAATATCACTCAGTGAGAAATCAGAAAACACCTAATCCAACACTTTGTGAATCACCATCCTGAGGTCGCCACATGATTCTCAAATACAATAAACTGCAAATGTTCTCTTGCAAGTGACCCCTGAGTTTTTACTTATTTCTTTAACTGCTTGAGTGAAGCACAGAGCCAATACAGAATAAAGCCTCAAAATACATGGAATTTCGATGAAAAAGGCTTTCTACTTGGTGTAGTAAGCAAAGAGCAGGTACTCTGTCGTTCTGGTAGAAAAAATCCACGAGTCATCTAGGAGGGGAGTCGTGAATAGATTACTCTTGTTGAGAGTATATCTACCGCTGGGGTTACTCTACCTCCATTTATTATTTACAAAGGTGAAGCCCAATATATGGGCTGGCATGACTATGAGGAAAGAGGAAAGACAGTCTTCGCTCTGTCTCCGACTGGCTGGTCAAATGATATGCTAGGTTTATGGTGGCTGAAAGAGAACTTTCATCCAAATACTTCTCTGATTGATCATTCCGAGTACTGACTATTGTTATTTGATGGCCATGGGTCACATTTAACATTTGAATTTGTTGAGTTTGCTCTTGAGCCTCGCATCAAACTACTATGTTTTCCACCTCACTCAATACACCTTCTCCAACCACTCGATGTTGGCATTTTTTTACCTCTGCAACATTATTTTGGCCAGGAAGTGGATCAATGGGGGCAAAACCATGGCCCCTATACTCGTCTTCACAAAGGTGACTTTTACTCAATGCTAATGAGTGCAAGAGAGCATGCACTTATTACAAACCCGGCATGGTTTGTAATGGTTTCACATGACATACAATTATATGTCATAGTATTTCATTTGTTAAAGGTTTCGCACATGACTCAATTGAGTCATATGATATTATGTTTCGCACTATGACTCACATACGAGTCATAGGGTTTCATATGATTCACAATTGTGAGTCATAGTTGTTTATGTTTGAATTTGATTGGTATGTTGAGCGTTGACTCATAGGTGCGCCTATGAGTCATGAGGATTAAGAGGCATGACTTCGTTTATACGAGTCATGAGGTTTCGCACATGACCCCTTTAAGGTCATGGGACTTTCGCGCATGACCAAGTATGGTCATGAGGTTATATGTTACGCGAGTGCATGAGTCACAGTTGTGACTCATTTGATTTGTAAGCGGGTTGCTGGAAGAACTATATAAGGAGGTCAATAGGACCTGACAGTTAGTTCTTCACGCAACCACCTAAGTTATTTCCTATCTTATAAGTTATCAATAAAACACCTTTACGCTCTTTACTACAAAGGCCAACAATCACGAAGAGGAACAGAATCAATACTAGTTAGCACTATAAGGACTTAGTATTGGCAACGGTCAATATCTAAGACGTAGTGTAAGATAACAAGTATTGAGAATTCTCGAAGGAAAGAGAATACAACAAGAGATAGGTGAGTATTATCTCTAAGGAAAAAGCTAACGATAGGCTCATTGCCTGTTGTGAGATATAAGAAAGGAGAGATCTTATAGCCGATCGTAAAATTTGGTTGCGTCCCCAAGCAACACCCAATGACAACACAGATTTTGAATACGAAGACCAATCCCTAGAACTCCCAGAGGTTGCACAAGAACTTGCAAGAACAGCCTCGGAAAGAGGGAGAACACCAAGTCCAGTTACACCAGAAGAAGGGTCACAACATAACGAATCTTCAAGCAAGGAGGAAGAAAGAACGGAAAGAATGTCAGGCCAAGGACAAGCAGCAGGACAAGCTGCAAACCTGCCACAAGCAGATGAAGAACCACTTGGACAACTAGCGCAGATACTACAAGCCATGAATGTTCCTAAACTGAAGATTAAACCACCAAGCACCTACACAGGCAATAGAAAAGAACTCAGGAACTGGCTAGCGGAACTGCAAATCTACTTCCAAGCAGTAGGATGGGCAGAAGAACACAACGAAGAAAAAATCACCTATGTATCCAGTCTACTAAGAAAAGAGGCAAGTTCATGGCTCACACCCTATATGGAAGGAATAAGAACTAAACTGTTAGGCATATGGAAAAAAGGTCCAAAGTTACCCGGCCTTTACATAGGATTATTTCTACCATACCCCTGCAGCCCCCATGTAGGGACCGGGCATCATTACGGTATTACGGCCGAGTTGCGTCCAGACACTTTAGCCACAATAAATGGCACCTTCAGCATAACACCATATACGTCGTCGCCGTCTGTCCGACCGGATGCTGTCCGTAGGATATATGAGAGGGCACCTTTGGCGACTTATAGGAAGTGACTCGGAGGAATTTGGTTGGGTTTTGAGCAAGCTATTACCTTGTACATTAGCAGTTAAATATTATGGCTGATAAGTGATGGGACGATTTGGGAAGAAACCTTAGCAACCGAATATTGTGAGCCTATGGCACTGACGGGTAGCCATAGAGCCGAGCCTCTTGCTTTGAAAGAAGTAGTGCCCCAAGAGGGCCTACTCGAGAATCGGTATGAGAGGTTTTCGCTGGATAAGCTATTGGCTCGATCCAGAGCAAAAAACCCTATATATCCGATGGGCCTTGTGATGCATCAATATGCAACACAATGGCCGCGCTCATTCATTAAAGCTGATCACTTTATGTTTTGAGGCAGAACAATTGGTATAGTTGCCATTAGGGTGGCATACTCAAATTAAGTTCATATAGTGGAGAGATCGAAGGCTACCTACTGGAGGGGCGTTCACACCCCCCAGAAACAATAGGAGTCTGAAGAGATCAAAGCTAAGCAAGGCAAATATTCTCAGGGTCAAGAGTGTTCGCACTTAGGAAAATTAAGAGGTTTTCGACGGAGGTACTTAGATAGTATGGGAGTTGAATGTAGCCCGCGATAACCCAGACGCGGAATATAAATATCGAGGTACTCCCAGCTATCAGAAACATCAAGCAATGGAGAAGAGATCTTATTAATATATTTATTAACTTACTCTTGAAAAAACTTTATTACACATATTCCTTTTGAACCTTTGGGAAACACGAACCTACCTTAACGATCTTCGTTTTATCCTACCTTACCTTATTTCAAGAAGCTTACGGCTTAGACCTACCGGCCCTATCTACGGTTGGACTACCCCATAACATAAACCCTGAAACAACTGGGAAGAATTCAAGGAAGCGATTAAAAACCAATTTGGGGAAATTGATCCAAGGGGAACAGCAAGAATACAACTCAAAAATATGGTCCAAGGAAATCAGACTATGACGGAATACTGGAACAAGTTCAAACTGGCTCTAACAGAAGTGGAATTGGACGACACGACAGCAGGAGAATGGCTATATGCGGGGATGAACCAGAAATTGCAAGAAGAATTTGATCACTACGATCAAACAATCACAGCAGCAGACCAATTAGCAGTATGAGCTATGAACAAAGAAATTCGACTGGCCATACTCAAACATCTGCGCCAGGCAAAGAAAGTTAAGACGGAGACATATGGCACCCCAAGAAACCAAGATGGCACTTTTAAAATGACACCCAAGGAAATCTTGCAAGGTGATCCCATGGACCTGGATGCTACAAATCGAAGGAGGTGCCAAAGACTACCCCAGGAAGAATAGAGAAAACGCATGAAAGAAGGATTATGCTATCAGTGTGGAAAAAAGGGACACATGGCAAAAGACTGTAGAGTCAAGAAGGCCAATATCAAGGGACCGAAGATTTGGGAACTGGATGTGGAAAAAGAACAAGAAGAGGCTTTAAACAATAAAAGTCCCCAGGAATAGGTGGTCATGGGGACAACAGAACGAAACCCATCAAAAAAGGGAGGACGTCCCCAGGAAAGGATGGGCCAGGGGATGACAAAGAAAGAAACATCAAGATCGCACACCTCAACACTGCAATAACCAACAAGGAACTAAGAAACCTCGAATCGGACCATATTATGGTCAAAGTACAACTACACAACAAGCAACAACAAATATCGACAAACGCAATGATCGACTCAGGGGCAACTGAAGATTTTATAGATTGCAACTTCGCTATAAGTCATCAGTTACCCTTGACAAAAATTGAAAAACCAAGGGACATATACATGGTAGATGGAATGGTATCGGATACCGGACCAATCACCCATATCACAGAAATCCCTATGGACATCAGAAGCCACAAAGAGAAAGCAACTTTCCTAGTGGCAAACCTTATCAAACATGAAATCATCATTGGTATGACATGGTTAAAAAACCACAACCCAAGGATCGATTGGCGAAAAGAAGAAATCACCTTCGATAGCGACAGGTGTAAGGCAGTATGCCTTGATGCCTCCCTGACGGTATACGCAGTACCAAAAAAGGAAGCAATTCAGGAGAATCTAAAAAGTAAGATTCTAAGGATCAGCACTAAGGAAGGACCAAACTATGAAGTCATAGTCAAAAGGCTGAGAGAAGATGTGAAGATACCTATGAAAGGTTCGCAAAAGGCTGCAGGCAGTGACCTGTTCAGCATAGAAGAAGCAACAATCCCAGCAAGGGGACAAAAGCTCCTTGGAACAGGAATCTCGATGGGACTTCCAGAGAATACCTATGCCCGCATCGCACCCAGAAGTGGTTTGGCAAGCAAAAACGGCCTTACCATTAATACTGGAGTCATAGATGCAAACTATACAGGAGAAATTCGGGTCCTATTGGTAAACCTGTCAGAAGTGGATTATGAAGTCCACAAAGGAGATAAGATCGCCCAGATAATTATTGAAAAAATAGTTTCAACACCATTCAAGGAGGTACAACAACTTCAACCCACAGAAAGGGGCAACCAAGGATTCGGCAACATGGATCACCAAGAGGAAGAACCATCTCAGAACAAGAAAAAACTATCGATCGCTTTCATATCAGCACAAGCATTCGGTAGGATGCACAAGAAAGGAGAAATCACTGGAATCCTAAAATGGGACGATGCAAGACTCACACTGGCAGCTACGACAATTAGCACCGAACTAGCACTGCAAAAGAAAGGAAAGGGTGGAAAAGAAACCTTAAGACAAATAGTGCCTAAGGAGTATCACAACTTCTTAGACATATTTGAAGAAAAAGAAAGAACCGAGTTGCCACCACATAGGGCAGCGAACCACAAGATCGAAACAGAAGCACCGCCACCATTCATGAAACTCTACCCCTTAAGAGGGGAAGCACTCAAGCAACTCAGAGAATACTTGGAAAAAAACCTAGAAAGATGATGGATAAGACCTTCATCCTCATCAGCGAGAGCACCCATACTCTTCATCAAGAAAAAAGATGGAGGATTAAGGCTTTGTGTGAACTACAGAGGCCTAAATGCAGTATCAAAAAAGGACCGATATCCATTACCGTTGATAAGTGAAGCCTTGGACTGACTGCAAATGGCGAAATATTTCACCAAACTCGATATCAAGGATGCCTATCAACATATAAGGATTGCCAAAGGAGACGAATAGAAAACAGCATTCAGAACAAGATACGGACTATATGAGTATATGGTCATGCCATTCGGATTAGCTAATGCACCGGCAACCTTCCAACGATGGGTCAATAATGCACTTAGTAAATATTTGGACGTCAACTGCATAGCTTACCTGGATGACCTATTGATATACTCGGATACCATGGAACAACATTGAAAGGACGTGGCCATGATACTAGCAAAACTCAAGGAAATTGGAGTATGCCTCAAACCTACAAAATGCGAATTCCACAAGGAAGAAACCGAATACCTACGATTCATCATCAACTCTGAAGGAGTCCGAACAGACCCTACCAAAACAGATGCCATAAAAGTATGGACAACACCAGAAAAGGTCAAAGACATTCAAAGCTTTGTGGGATTCTGCAACTTCTATCGAAGATTTATAGAAGGATTCAGCAGAATAGCAAAACCACTATACAACAGAACAAAGAAAAATCAGAAGTGGGAATGGGGAGAGCAACAGTAAAAGGCTTTCGAAAGTCTTAAAGAAAGACTTACTACAACTCCAATACTAAGCCACTTCAATCCAGAGGCACCTATTATGATTGAAACGGATGCATCCAATTACGTCTGTTCAGGAATAATATCGCAACAAGATAAGGAAGGACTGTGGAAACCAATAGCCTACCAGTCAAAAACAATGACCAAGGCAGAATGCAACTATGACATACATGACAAAGAACTCCTTGCAATCATGCAAGCCCTCAAGGAATGGAGGAAATATGCACAAGGAAACCCTCATACAGTCAAAATCCTCACGGACCACAAGAACCTGGTCCCATTCACAACTACCAAAGCCCTGAATGGAAGACAAATAAGATGGAGCGAAGAGCTAAGTCAATACAACATCAAAATCGAATATCGACCAGGCAAGGAAGGGGCAAAACCAGATACCCTTACAAGAAGAACAAATGACATACCAACGGAAGGAGACAATCGCATTACGCAACGACAAAGAATCCTGTTACCAAAAGAACAATTCTTTATGGATGAAGGATATGCTTCGGGTTCAGAAGAAATCAATACTATGGAACTATGGACGATAGAAGACCAAGGAACCGAAAAGAATATCAAAGAAAAGACATCACAAGATGTGTTACTCCAAGATATTCGAAAAGCCATAGAAAGGAAGGATAAAGAATACCCGAAAGTGGCACTAGGAGCATGCGACTGGAAGGAAGGATACATGTGGTATGAAGGAAAAATCTGGCTACCAGAGAACGAACCAATAAGAACTGAAGCGATAAGAAAAAATCACGACACACCACAAAATAGACATGGTGGAACAGCCAAAACATTTGAATTAACACAACGGACATACTATTGGCCAGGAATGCACCAAGATATTAAGCGATATGTCAAAAACTGCGACATGTGTCAATGGACAAAACCAAGTCGTCACGCACCCTACAGACTATTGCAACCACTACAAATACCAGAAAAACCATAAAAATCCATCAGTATGGATTTCATCACGGACTTGCCACTATCGAACAACTATGATGCAATATGGGTCATTGTGGATCGATTAACCAAGATGGCTCATTTCATACCCTGTCAGAAGGATATGAAAACCAAACAATTTATGCAATTGTTTATGAAAAATGTTTTCAAACTACATGGATTACCGAAAGATATCATCAGTGATAGGGGATCAATATTCACATTGGACCTATGGAAAGAGATGACCAAAGGATTGGACATCACCAGGAAGATAAGCACAGTATTCCACCCTCAAATGGATGGTCAGACAGAGCGAATGAATGCTTCACTGGAACAGTTCCTAAGGGCATATGCGGAATACTCCCAAAAAGATTGGGAAGGATGGCTATCATTTGCAGAATTTGCATACAACAACACGAAACAAGACGTCATTAAGACAACACCCTTCTATGCAAATTACGGACATCACCCCATCAATGAACCCATGGGATACATAGGCTTACCAGGAATATTGGAAAAGGACGATATCAGCCAACTACATGGACTCATCCAAACAGAAATACTAATGGCACAAGATAAAATGAAGGAAAACAATGATCATAACAGAAAACCAGATCCAAGACTGGAATCAGGAGATAAAGTCTGGTTAATCACAAAAGACATCCAGACCACGAGGCCATCAAAAAAACTAGATTATCGCAAAATAGTACCATACAGGATCATCGAAAAAATTGGAGAAAAAGCTTATAAGCTAGACCTCCCAGCCTCAATGAAAACGAAACATCCAGTCTTCCACATCAGCAAACTCAAACTTTATTCGAACAATCCTCTACCCTCACAAAAGAAACCTCCCCCTCCTCCTATAGAGATAGAAGGAGAAGACGAATACAAACTTGACCAAATAGTTGATTCAAGACTACATTACGGAAAACTACAGTATCGAGCCAAGTGGACCGGTTACTCTGCACAACACGACCGAGAGTGGTACCCAGCAGAAAATTTTAATAATGCCAAACATGCAATCGAACACTTTCACCAAGAAAACCCAGGAAAACCTGGTCAAAGAGGAGGAACAAATGAGTGACAAGGACTGGATCAACCTAGCCGATCTCCTCACATCCGAGCCAATTACACACGAACAAGAAAAACACAACCAGAAAAACTGGACTGGTTGCTTCGACAATGGATGCCAAGTACACTTTACGGAAAAAGAAGGGGCAGATTACTGGCCGAAGGAGCACAGAAACCCCCTACCACCACTCCAACTACCAATGACGACATGGGAAGAAATGTCACCATCCCCACGTACACCACCCCAGTCACCATGCGACAACAACATCTTCTTAACAGCAAAGCAAACAAAGTTTTCAGGGACAAAAACGATGAGAAGGGGGGGCAAAAAATCTTGGCCCAAGGTCAAGAAAGGTGGAGAATAGTTGGAAAAATGTCCAACAATAACCCATACCGATTCCTTCGAGACGAAGGAAACCTTGAAGAGAAAAGTCAAGGAAAAGGAGGAGCAAATTGCAAAGCTGGAGGCGGATAAGAGATGGTCAAAAGGAGAGATAGCAGGCAAGGATATCAGGATCCGAGCCCTGGAAAGAGAGCTAGCAAGAGAACGCTATGCGAGGAAGGAGGAAGAAAAAAGGTTCAGTAGGATTGCAGGGGATATGGCACACATCCGCAGAAACATAAGAAAAGATGTGTACTATGAAGGATACCATCATGAATCCTCAAGGGACTGAGGATTTAGGGAGAGGGGAGCTAGTATTACAAACCCGGCATGGTTTGTAATGGTTTCACATGACATACAATTATATGTCATAGTATTTCATTTGTTAAAAGGTTTCGCACATGACTCGATTGAGTCATATGATATTATGTTTCACACTATGACTCACATACGAGTCATAGGGTTTTATATGATTCACAGTTGTGAGTCATAGTTGTTTATGTTTGAATTTGATTGGTATGTTGAGCGTTGACTCATAGGTGCGCCTATGAGTCATGAGGATTAAGAGGCATGACTTCGTTTATACGAGTCATGAGGTTTCGCACATGACCCCTTTAAGGTCATGGGACTTTCGCGCATGACCAAGTATGGTCATGAGGTTATATGTTACGCGAGTGCATGAGTCACAGTTGTGACTCATTTGATTTGTAAGCGGGTTGCTGGAAGAACTATATAAGGAGGTCAATAGGACCTGACAGTTAGTTCTTCACGCAACCACCTAAGTTATTTCCTATCTTATAAGTTATCAATAAAACACCTTTACGCTCTTTACTACAAAGGCCAACAATCATGAAGAGGAACAGAATCAATACTAGTTAGCACTATAAGGACTTAGTATTGGCAACGGTCAATATCTAAGACGTAGTGTAAGATAACAAGTATTGAGAATTCTCGAAGGAAAGAGAATACAACAAGAGATAGGTGAGTATTATCTCTAAGGAAAAAGCTAATGATAGGCTCATTGCCTGTTGCGAGATATAAGAAAAGAGAGATCTTATAGCCGATCATAACAGCACTTACATCCTCCAATATTTTGGCTACCTTTCGAGCTACCGGTATATGGCCTATGAACTGCCTCCAACTTTTACGAAACTTCTCCCTCCAGATTACTGACTGTAGTACTGCAGTGGCTCATAGAACCCCAACCCGTGCTCCTGAAATGGATGAGATATCAAGACTGGAGGAACTGGCTCATCAATCTTCTGATATCAATCACATCAAAGCTACGATTACTGAAATAGCTATGATTGGTCGCAGAAGCTTGGCTACAGCTACGGTGAATGCAGAGCTCCTGGAGCGGGAGAAGGAAAAGAGGCAGGCAAGCAAGACAGACTGAAGGATCATTAGCAAGGCTCATGTTATTGGTATGCGTGAGCTTGCCCGACTGAGAAAAAAAAAGCAAGCTGATGAGGCAAAGAAAAGAAAATGAAAAAGAAAAAAGTTAGAAATTGAATTGAATACTGCCTCAGTGAGGAAGAAGATTGGTCTTATAAAAGAGCTGAGAAGTTTGGGTTGGAATGAAGAAATGATTGTTGAGGAGGAAAATCTTCCCCCAATCACCAAAAATCATCAAAATCACGATACACCCCCCCCCTCTTGTCCTTCCACACCCCTTCCACCCACAGCATGAAATCTCCACCCATGAATGCGGAGATCCAGGCCCCTCTACCCAAGCCTTTCGCAACCAGAATTCCCATGTTTAACCTGCACTACCACATCACCAACATGCCTCACTTTCTTCACAATTATTTGTATGGAATTTGTGATTTTCACTATCCTTTTCCCACTTTTTATTCCTGTTTTAACATTTTTAAGTGTGTTTCTATTTTACCAGCTTATCAATATTAGTTGAGTTTGAATTGTATTCATTTTGCTTTGTTTTGGTTGCTTTCTTTAGGTCATTCGCATTGTTGGTTCCGGTTGTATTGGGGTGGTCAAACTCCCTGGAATGGTTAATAACCTGGTTGGATACATTATTTATTTATTTCTGAGAACTTTTCTTCTTCGTTTTTCTACACCATGTCTTCTGACAATGACGAGTGACCTGCTGTGATGACTGGTTCCTGCCTATCATCCCATGCGTTTCACCCGGTTGACTCTTGACAAGCTCTGCCACTCCCCTATATATACGGATGGATTCCAAAGTTCTTCTGGACGGTTCCGGAACTGAAAGTAGCCGGAGCCAGGTACCTAACAAATCCAGATAAGTTCATGCCGACCCCTTGAAACTGGTATAATTCCTCCTCCTCCCTGATCCATTCGTCTGTTTTCAAACACTACACTATATGTAGATTTTACCTTGATGTGGATTAGCAAGCACCGGAAATTCTTGGCTGAGGGTTAGGGAACTCACCACTATGCTTAGACCACCATGCTTAGGTGGTATGTGTTAGACCAGCTGAACTTGAAGTACCCAAACTTGAAGTACCACCAGGGAGGATTGATGAGTATTCACAGGTGCTCAGATTCAGATACCAAGGTTAGCCCTCCATGAGTATTGCTAGTAAATGAGCATTACTGATGTGTAGCTAGACTTATTGTTTGCAAAAGTGAAGGAGTTTGTGAATGAGGTTGGATTTTTTTCCTATCCATTCCATACTTTCTACATTGACATACCCAAAACTCCTCTATACCCAAAATTTACTTGTTTCTAAAAGTTAATCACTAACAGTTAAAGTCAAATCAGTTGGTGCACATGCCTTGATGTCCATTATTTGCCTCTAGCAAAGATATCTAGCACATAATCTCTGTGTCATTGTTGGACTTATTGATAGAGTTGCTATTGTGGGAAAGCATATCTGGAGTAGTTTGACCAGTACCAATATTTCTGGATCCACCAATATTACTGGATTTACTACTGTGCTGGGTGTGTACTATCTATATTCATATAGTTATCTAATGGATATGCTAATAATAGATAAAGAAAGAGAAATAAAGGATAACTTGAATAGATATTGGAGATAATATTTTTAGTACCTAGAATCCTGCAGGCTTGCAGGCACCACCACTGAACCTAGATGATTCAGAGGATAAAATCGAACTAGAAGGAGATGGTTTTGCTCCTGAGTACTATAAGGCTTATGAGTAAAGCTTAAGTGGAGAGAGTGGTGAAGAGGAAGTACTAGAGAATAGAGGCAGTCATGCAGGAAGTCCTGCTAGTAGTATTGCTATGCCACTGATGAGGCACCATTATGGTGATATTTCTCTCCTGAGAGTTCCCCAATTTGAGCTATTCAAGTATCCTGTACCATGACATAATCATATCATATATCATACTTACCTGATTATTTGCTTAATGAATGCAATGGTAATGATCATTCTGGTATACAAAATTACCATTTAGTGTCAGGTGAACCTCCCCCAATAACCTACCTTCACCACAAGCCTTTTTTAAACTTTTCTTTACAGATGAAGGGTTTGAAATCCTAGCAGTAAACACCTATACCTATTTGAGACAGAAGGATACTGGCAGGTAGGAAAGACCTTAGTGGCCAATTTGTAGTGCTGAATTAAAGGTTTTCTTTGGTTTGATAATTTATATAGGTGTTTATTACAGTACCAATATTTCATCATACTGGAGTAAAAATTGTGAGCTTTTGGCTTATGATATAATTTATTATATGACTTTAGTACGATCTGAACAGCTAAAATAGTACTTCTATGTTGCTCCATCATGTGAAACTCCACTATCATCCTCAAAGTAGTCTCATAAAGTCCAACCACTTCCTTATAATTTACAGTACTATTTTCAGTATTATTATCTACCAATAACTGAGGTTTCAGTTGATAAGATAATGGTTCACTTTACTGATCAGTCTAAACATACTACAATAATTAGAGAGAACTTGAAGCCTATTCTGTAGTGATATAAGATGCTTGCTTTTTGTGAACTTAGATATACATTTAGTTTCATGTTTACCTCACGATCTGAATTATTCTCTGATATATTAGACATGTATCAGGGAACACAAATCTTATCACCAACCTCAAAAACAGTCTTCCAACTTGCAACTACCCTTCCAACTTAATGCTTTCACTTCACACTATATTGTGACAACTATTTTAGTAATATTCCCCACTTTTCAGTATTGTGGGAATACCAAATCAGTGCCTGTAAAACTGTTTAAACCAATTCTGTCTACTATTCTCTACAATTTAAAATCAATAAGAAAGCTCTACCCTTCCTATGGAATACTATTTCAGGTATTATATCTGGCAGTGTTCTTATTTTACTCTGGTAAGATAAGACTCTTGTCCATTTCCTTACAACTGCACATATGACTATACCAGTATAATGGGGGTGCCCTAAGGGAAGATGGATCCCAAGTTCGCCACTGCACTGAAGTGACTCAAGATCAAAAGCAATAATCTATAGTAGAGTAAAGAAGAATCAAAACAGCAAAACTTAATATCATTAAGCTGCAGCTTTACTCAGTAAGTTTCTCGAGAGGTAGTTGATTGCTAGAGTAGAGTGGGACTTGCATATAGTTTAAGTAGAATATCATATACTGCCAGTTCCCACCCATCACTACTCTAACTTAATCATGAGCACACCTGTCTCCTTTGGGCTGACCAACACACATTACTAAGGACATTACTCCTTTGCAGATGTTGACCCAATCTGGCTAAATCTCCTTCCAACATTAAGTGTTTTAAGTGTTGTATCTCTAATGTGACTGCAGGAGAAAAACTCTTCATATTGTCAACATGCTAGTAGTGAACTATTATGCAACTGAGGAGATATACTACTTATGAACTCTCATACCCATATGCATTTCATCTATGCAAGCCTTTAGTAGACATAGCTCTCACAATTAAGCTGAACCTTCTACTTCATTCTAATCAGGTCTTTGCCTGATAGGAAAGTCTACTTGACTCCCTCAGTGGGGTACCTTGGTGATTGGCTTGGTGGGCGCTACCCACAGTCAACTCCCTGAAAGTACCCCTACTGTGATAATAATCATGCTTTTAGGGTTTTCAAACAATCCCAATAGTCTTACAGTAATTGGGCATGAGTTGTGTCTATGTGCAATTCACCTGCCTGGAGATGCTTCAATATCTTCTGGGCCACCCTGGGACTACCCAGGAGGCTCTGGACCACTCTTCTGGTATTACCTGACTAACTTCTTCAGTTCTTGTCTGTTTTACACATATTTGGTACCAGAAGATAGCCCTTCTTCTGGAGCATACCCTATACCCTCTCATATATCCTATGGACAGTATCCGGTCAGACGGACGGTGACAACTTATATGGTATTACAAGAGTGCTTCTACTCAATTCCTTTTATTAGGAATTGAGCAACCCAACAACCATAAGCCTACAATGTCTGAACCTTCTGCTGGGGCTACAGGGGGGTGTTAGAAATATCTCTATAAAATTCTGGAGCATTCGGAGCCCTGTAGCCCCTCCTATAGTCCCCCAAAAGCTACCAGATTGTTAACCTTTAGATTTTATCAGAGTGCCCAATCCTTATAGGATCACCCCCCTGCCCCAAGTAAGTACCCCTATGTGCTAGGTAGGGTAATTTGGGTGCCATGTCAGGGTAACTTGGACCTTATGGCAGGGTAACTTGGGCCTCATGTCAGGGTAACCCAGGCCTCATGTTAGGGTAACTCAGGTCTCATTACATAAGCCTTTCCTGAGCCTGCCTTCAATACTATAACCTTATAGCATATGTAGTTGTCCACTATAGTGAACCAAACTACCCTTACCTGTTAACCTCAGGGTCTCTGGTATGGGTATAAGAATAGTTTACTGTAAGACACCCTCTGGTGAGTCATTACATGACTCCCTTCTTCTCTAAGGTCTGTTCTGGACCATTAGTCTCATCTCTTATTTCCTGACTTTGGTACATCTACTATATGGTAATCCCATGTCTTGGACAGATACTTTTGATGGAAATCATTTAGGACCTCTGTGGCCGTTCCTTCTAGCATCTCAAAAGGTTCCCAGGAATTTTCCTCTGGCCCATAACCTTCCCATGCTACTAAGTATTGAATGAATCAGTGGTAAAAGCTCATCTTTATCCTGTCATACCAATGACTATCCATGATAGCTTCAACAACATAGTGGCTCATTGTTGACTATCTCTGGTAATGGAACTTCCTTCTGGTGCCTCCCTACTAGGTCATCTCAATATGGTTCCAGTAGACTGACATTGAATACTGGCTGGACTGACTAATGAGCTGGGAGTTCAAGCTCCTATACCTGAGTTCCTACCTTTCATTTAACCATAAAGGGGCCAAACATTCAGTAGTCTAACTTCTCCATTGGCCTCTTTGTCCAGATGTTCTTTCAGTTTAACATTACCCAGTTGACCTTTTTTGCAACTCCATTGGTCACATCTTCCATTGTCATGTATTCTGGAGATGGTAGCCTTTTTTGGTCATGCCACTTCCATTGCCTTTCTTGTGCACCTTGTAAGGTTTCTCTGACCTCTTACCATGAACCTTTCTAGTTCTGTACTAGAAGCTCACTGCTTGGATGAATCTCTTTGCTATCTAGAACTACACCTGACCAGGTGGTATGAGGGTTGAATCCATAGTTAATCTCAAAAGGAGATGCCCTAGTGGATTCTGAGGTAGAAGTATTATATGCCTACTCTGCCAATAGTAACAAAGACACACAATCATCTTGCTGATATGAGCAATAGCTCTGAAAATATTGTTCCAAAGTCTGGTTCACACATTCAGTCTGCCCATTAGTTTCTGGGTGGAAAGCCATTGATATATTAAGCTTCACCTGTAGTAGCTTCATCAAGCTTGCCCAAAACTTAGAGGTGAATCAGCTATCTTGGTCTGAGATTATTGATTCTGGGAACCCATGTACACACCATATCTCCTTCAGGAATATTAATGCCAACTTTTCTTTAGACACCTCCATTGCCAATGGTATAAAGTGTGCTGTTTTTGAGAATTGATCAACAATAACACATATCTTTGTATACCCCTCAGACTCCAGTAATGCTACAATGAAGTCCATAGAAATTACATTCCATGGTCTTATTGGCACCTCAATTGGCTCAAGTAACCCAAATTTCTTATGCCAGACTGTCTTGCTCCTCTGACATGTATCACAAGTATGCATATACTTCATGACATGCTCATTCAACTTTGGCCAGTAGAAGTTTGCCATGATTTGTCCAACTATCTTGTATATCGCAAAGTGTCCTGCAATACAGGAATCATGTTCTACCTCCATGATTGTTTGCTTCAACCCTTTGGCCTCAGGCATATACTACCTATTCTTATAGAGTAGTAGTCCCTTCTCTACTGAAAAACTAGGGTCAACATCTTTCTGCCCATTGATGACTGACTTGAATATGCTCATGTACTTGTCATCTCTGCTAGTTACCTTTTTAAGTGCTTCTAAAAAGGAAGATTGCAACCGATAGCCTTGGTAAGATTGTAACACCTGTGGTCGCAAGATGTCCTGTTCCTCATTTACAACCTACTGACCAGGTCGGAGAAAGGTTGTTTCCAGGTTTGGTTGAGAATTACTCCCCCTTCAAGGTAGTAGTCCCTATGCCTCAACAATGCATCTGCCTTCTCATTCAACCTACCCTCATGGTAGATAACCTTAAAATTGAACAGTTGCAAGAACTCCGCCCAGTGGTGTTGCCACCTGTTTAGTCTATATTGTACTACACAAGTGAAGTCAATGTCAGATCTGATCATCTGATAACATAATAGATATTGTCAAGACTTTGATCTATTACTTTTTAACTGTAAGTACCAATTCTGCTCACCTATTTAACCTTCATTGCACTCCTTCTCCCTCTCTCCTCAATCTCTCCCCACTATTGTCATCAATTCATTTTGAACCTTTCTACTTCTTTCCAGAAAATGTCAATTCTAACCACCAATTTCTTTCTTGTTGTTCTCCCTAGCACACCTCCTCACTTCGATCTCTCTCCTTATCCTCTCACCTCCTCTCTTTTCACTCAATTATTTTCAACCTTTCGCAACCTTCATTCTCACAAGTACATAACTGTCTCAACTCTTCATCCTTCTTTACTTCTCCCTACCCCTGTTATATTTCTAATCAAGGAATATTTTCTCCCAGTCTTAACAGGAAGAGATCAAGGGTTTCTGAAATCAGAAAAGTAGTCTTGGCTTATTATTTTTACTATTTACACAAACCTTTTAGCACCTTCCAAGAGGTAGTTATTGCTTACCCACTCTATCCCCCTTCTTACTCTTTGTACTTTAGCCTTCTATTACTTCTATTATTTCCTCTTTGAATTGGTATCCTCTCTTTATTCCTTGCTTCCTTTCTTTCTTCCATGAAGTGTATACTATAAACCTATTGCTTAGGGTTGGTCGTATTCCCAAATCCAAAATTTTTATTTATTGATCATTATTAACAAGATAGAGAAACAAATAGAAGACAACTGTGTACAGTTTGCAAACTCAAATTGGACTAACTATGAATGCCAGTACTTATGCCAAGGTTGTGGCTGCCAGTCACAACCCACCATTGCTGACAAGCTCGCAACTATGGGCACTCTCAAGAGAGTTCCCGACAGGGCAACATAACAACCTAGCTCAATATTACTTTGTGGTTCAATGTCACTTTGTGGCTCAATAAACATAAAATTGAGGCTCAACTAAACATCATGGCTCAATGTTGGCTTGTAGTTTAATGTAACTTTGTGGATTAATAAAACTTTAAATGATTATGATATATTATATTCTACCTTGTAGAGGTTTTAATTTTCTAGACCTTACATGTTGCTTAATACCAGCAATTATTAATTTAGATGTTTTCTTTTTATACATCTGAATAGTACACTTTTCTTTTGCATATGCTTTAATCTTGTCTAGGAAAGGTTTGCATGCAGCTTGATCTGCTCTTTTCTTTGCATTCTAAGCTTGTCTTAACTGCCTTTCTGCCTTTTCTACCTCAATCTCTTCCCTTCTCATTACCATCTGACATGCTTCAGAGGCATAAATAACACCTTCTCTCTGTACCTGCCTTCAGTTTTGTGCTCTATGCCTAGCACTCCTTGCCTGTTGGCTTGGAGGTATGTGTGCCTATGACTCAGGCATGATAAAGGATGATAGAGGAAGTATTTGATGAGGAAATATCAAGCACAGGATAACTTTTATGGTTTTATATACTAAGTGCTGAAAAAGGAACCTAGTTCTATTGAATCTAAAGTTTCTTTCTGTACAAAATTCCTTTGAGATATAAAGTTTCATTACACTTCAAAATGCCATTACACTACAGTTTTCTATTGAGTTATGAAGTTTTCACTCTATTCAACTACAAAGTTACATTAAACTACAAGTCAACATTGAGCTGCGATGTTTAGTTGAGCCACAAAGTGACATTGAGCCACAAAGTGATGTTGAGTTAGGTTGTTATATTGGGCTGTTGGGCACTCTCTTGAGAGTGCCCATGATTGTGGCTGACAGCCACAACCTTGGTATGAGTATTCCTCTTTCATTTCACCAAAAAGTGTTTCCTGTTTCTTCAAAGTAGGTGTATATTCTTTGATCAATATTCTACTGCTTCCAAACTCTACTATTGAGACTTCTATCCATACTCAATTTGATCTAATATTTGATTTTACAATGTCCTCTCTGAATTCAGAACTCTATTAGTTTCTTGCTTTCATATTTATTGATTGGAATTTCTCAGAAATGCTAACTTATTATTTCATTGGAGGATAATATGGAAACACAGAGATGTAGTCAGTGTTACCAGTACCAACTTTATGAGGAGTTTGATGAAGATATCTAAGGTAACTGGTGTAGGTCATGCAGAGATTGTTTAGTCAGTTCAACACTTAAGTTGGTGAAGCAACAATTTACCTGGATTATATTGCTAATACAAATTGGTGATTACAGACAACATTAAGAAATGCTAGAAGAAGTCTGGCAGTGGCAGTACTGGATGACAATAATATAGTGATCTTACTAGATCCTATTCACAAGGTGGTTGAGGCTCAGCCCACATTGAACACAGCTTTTATTGAGCACCGAGAACAATGGATAACTCACAATTTGGGCCAGATGGATGTTCTTTGTAATGGTTGCAATGCTCAGTATCGGGCATCAGAGGGAATACACAGAAAAAGGACTGGTGCATCAGTCAGCTTTGAAACCTGCGGTAAACATAGTAATGCTATAGTGGAAAGAATGCATCCTTTGCCAGAGCTGCTTAATAGTTTGATGAGTGGTATTGATGCTTGATCAAGATCCTTTCGAGAGAACCTTCAAAGGTGGAACAGTCTATTTGCATTCATATCTATTTGGTATAATATGGATGATCGTCCAACAGCGATTGGGGGTGGGTTCCAACTTTTTCAGGTTCATGGTTCTATTTATTACCAGCAAGGACCTCTTGTGCCACCAGGGAATAGAGATGCCCTCTACTTACAGATATATCTATATGATTCAGTCATGGCAGCTCAGACAAGATCTGCTTGAGCTCCAGAGTTGGATGGTACAATTATCACTACCCTGACAGATATACTTCAGGATTCTTGCCCCTTTATCCAACTATATCTGACCACAAGAGAATGATTTGCACAGATATCTGACAATGTCCAAGATTTTCACATCATCCTGGATCCACAACTTAACTTTATTATGAAAACAGATGCAAATAAGTGATGCAAGAATATTCCAACAATGGATGAAGTCTTTATGATTCTACTATTAAAATATAGTAATGTAGGGTATAGAGACCTTGTTTTAGCTAAATGAGAAGAGGGTCAAGTTCCCTTTAATGGATTCTCTTCTATCAACCAGAATCATGCCTCTTATCTTCCCCTCCATTACATTCTTCTTTTCCCTTATGGGGAGTT
Organism: Choiromyces venosus 120613-1; assembly: GCA_003788595.2. NCBI lineage: Eukaryota > Fungi > Ascomycota > Pezizomycetes > Pezizales > Tuberaceae > Choiromyces > Choiromyces venosus. The sequence goes on from ML120389.1 coordinate 608,389, forward strand.
GGGTTGGCATTGGGCAAGGCCACTATATAATCTCTAGGGTAACTACCAAAATCTCAGGATACCTCAGTAGGTATTCTACCAATTTCGCCTTCGCACCAGACCTGATGAAACCTTAACTATCTTCTATGTACAAAGGCTTTTCCAGCAGTTTGTTGTTGATGCTTGGGCTGTTTATGAATAGAATAAGCTAAGTTGGTTTCGCTTCCATCAGTTAAGGGTTCATGCAGGTTTGTATAATGGTTTAGCAGATGTGATGCAAAGGGAAGATGTTAACCTTGATCAAATTGGAAAGAGAATTGTATTACCATCAAGTTACCTTGGAGGTGATAGGTTTATGTAAAAGTTATATTAAGATAGTATGGCAATTGTTTGCCACTTTGGTCATCCTTCTCTCTTCATTACATTTACTGCCAATCCCAAGTGGATTGAGATAGAGCAAGAGCTTTTACCACATCAAGTTGCTGCAGACCATCCAGATCTGGTAGCACATGTCTTCTATCTAAAGATGCAGGATCTACTTGATCAACTGAAGTGCAAGGAGCTGTTTGGTCCTTAGTGTGGTTGGGTTTAGACAATTGAGTATCAGACATGTAGTCTTTCACATTTACATCTTCTCCTATTTCTGAAAACTGACCCTCAGTTTCTTACTGCAACCAATATGGATCACTTAATTTCTGCAGAGCTTCTCTCTGAAGATAATGCCATTGGCCAGGAGCTGAGAAGCATTATTCAGACATCAATGGTTCATACACATTGTGCTAGTTGGAATGGTACAGTCTTATGCATGAAGGATTCAAATCTAGCCTTTGTCTCCACCTGTTTGAAGGGATATCCTCCACAATTTCAGGAGGATAAAGTAATCCAGGAGAATGGATATCCAATTTACCATCATCGAAATACTGGCCAATTATTCACAATCCCAATTCGTCACCAAGGACCTGGAACTACAGCTGTTATCAATAATAGAAGGGTTGTGCCATATAGCCCTTACCTATCCCTTCATTATAAAGCTCATATTAATGTTGAAGTATGTGGGTCTATCTGAGCAGTAAAGTATATTTATAAGTATATTTACAAAGGTGGGGATCGAGCAACAGTACAGATAACCTCAGAATATGATGAGATTCAGTACCATCTCCATGGATGGTATATTGGACCAAATGAGGTCATATGGTATTTATTTAAATTTAGTACTCATGAGGAGCAACCACTAGTCATGTATTTATCTCTTCATCTACCTGGTGAGCAACCTGTTTATTTCTCTGAATGGGAAGATCATGATATTCTCAGATAATGTATTGAAAACTCAGTTACAACTCTCATCAGTTACTTTGCCTATAACCTTGCAAATGAAGATGGTAGATATTATTTGTACCATGAGTTTCCTAAGTACTTTGTTTACATCTGTAATGTTGGCTAGAAGTATAGACAATGTGGTACATCGATTGGAAGGATGTTTTCTCCCAGTCCATTCCAAGGAGAAAGATATTACCTCTACTTGCTCTTGATGGTGGTTCATAGTGTTAGAGGTTTTCAGCATCTTCAAATGGTTTGTGAAGTTATTCATCCAATATTTAAGGGTGCCTACATTACTTTTGGATTGTTAGAAGATGATGGAGAATGGGTTGCATTGTTTAGGGAGGGTAAGGAGTTCATGATAGGTAGTGCATTACATCATCTATTTATTCTCACACTTCAATATACAACAATTACCAACCCACAATTAATTTGGGAAGAGTTTGCTGAAGATTTCTGTGATGATCTCTTACATCTTATCACTACAGGAAGAGCCTCTCAGCCATAAGGATGGGAAGAAATCCAAGATATACTACATCTTGACTATGGGCTTTACCTAATTCAGGAGAATTTGAATGAGTATGGCAAATCCTTTGTTGAATATGGGCTGCAAGAACCAGTATTAGTATGGGCCACTGGGTACAGGGTATGGGGCAATTCCTTGATGGTGGAGGAGTTGAATTATAACCATGCTCATGAATAGGAAGTGTATGAATTAATAAGAGGTCAGCTTAATGCAGAGCAGGATTACTACTTTAACATGATTGTTGCTACTGTAAAACAGTGAGAGGAGAACTATTACCAACAACTATACTCTGTGTTTTTTCTGCATGGTCCAGCAGGTACTGGAAAGACATTCTTGCACAACTGCCAGTGCAGTTACTTCAGTGCATAAGGTAAAATTGTACTTTGTGTAGCTTTATCAGGGATTGCTGCACAACTTTTACCAGGAGGTGGAACAGCTCACTCAAGGTTCAAAATTCCCTTAACAAATGATATGAATTCTGGGTGTAATATCACAAGTAATTCTTTCCTTGCTGAGTTAATCAAAAAGACAGTACTCATCATTTGCGATAAGGTCCCAATGCAACATAAGGTTTACTTTGAGGCTGTAAACTGTACTTTGAATGATATATGTAATGTTCATAATGATTTTCTATTTGGCAGAATCCCAACTGTCCTTAGTGGCAATTTTGCCCAAATATTGCCAGTTATTCGATGAGGTTCTAGACATGCCACTGTCTTGGCTTGTATTCAGTATGGTACTATTTGGAACCATCTGACAGTCCTGAAACTCAAGACGAGCATGAGAATCATAGCAAATGATGCAAATCAGGTTTTCATTGACTTCCTTAAATCTCTTGTCACTAATCAGACCTTATTTAGTAAAGTTGAACTTCCACAATATATTTGAAGGGTATTCACTATTGATCATCTATGTGATGAGCTCTATCCTGGAATACTATTAAATGATGCTGTCACAACTCATTGTACACTGATTAGTCATGCAATTTTGAGCTTCAAAAATGAGATAGTGAATGACTTTAATGATACCCTTCTGGATCAGATACCTGGGACTGAACACATATTTGATGCTGTCAACTATATGGAGGTCAGTGAGAATGCAGCAGCTGGTGAACCCTTTGTGGTGAAATATTTACAGAGCATTAACTTGCCATCAATTCCACCATCATGTTTGAGACTAAAAATTGGAGCACCTATTATTCTTATCTGGAATCTAAGTCCTAAGTAAGACATGTGCAATGGAATAAGAATGAGGGTCTTGGGAATCAGTCACAATTGTTTGCAAGTTGCAATTCTTGGTGGCAAGTGGGATGGTGAGATGTGCCTATTGCCACAAATTAAACTCACTACAAGTGATGAAAATCTTCCCTTCATTCTTGAGTGAAAGCAGTTTCCAATTTGACTGTGCTTTGCCATGACAGTCAACAAGTCACAAGGCTTGTCACTAGAGAGAGCTGGAGTAGATATCCATACTGATGCTTTTACCCATAGCCAACTCTATGTTGCCCTATCCTGAGTCACCTCATTAGATGGACTTACAGTCTTACCATCACTAAATGCTCCTACAGTAACAGATAATATTGTCTCCCTTGAAGTATTGCTTTTATTGTTGTACAGGCATAAGTTCCCTGACAATGTTATTAGTTCCATCTTATTTTCCTATTATTATATACTAATACTATTGATCTTTACTTAGGACTTGGACTCCACAATATTGACATAGATCATACAAATAATTTCTTTCTACTGCTTTCTTTTAGTTATTTTTAATTTCTAATTCATACTTTTCCTGGTTCTATTTGTTTTTTTACAATTCTCCACTCATAATCTCTTGTAAATATACTATTTTTGAACTCTACTAATATTAATTTGTTTTTCATTTTTTTTCCTCTTATACTCTGACCTCTCATGCCTACAACAGAGGACATATTTCCCTCTTTATCTTACATTTAAAACAACCTCCTATTAGCATTGTGGGTGAAGTTCTTCAACAGGTGAACAGAAGAAAGTAGGAATGCTCAAGATCTTAGAGGGGGTTTGCCAGAGTTATATACAAGGACTGTACTCAATTAAAATAATATTAAATTTCCTGCCTTTATTAACTATACAAGCTTGTGCTATAACTATTGAGGCTTTTGTAATACTGATCCTTATTTACAATTTCCAGGATAAATATGTCACTTAAAGTCAATATTTTCTGACATTAATAGGTTGCTCCTAAGATTTGATTCCAGTAGGTTCTAGACAAGAACTAAAGGAACATAATATCCAAATTTAGGCTCATTCTGACTGTACAAGCCTGAGCTATAATCCTTGAGACCTGTGTAATACAGACTCTTATTTACAATGTCTGAAATATATATTTTGCTTAAAGTAAGCTATTTAAGATATTAAAAACTTACTTACAAAGTTTGGTTCCATGAATTCAATCAATATGTTGTATTTTTGAAATATATGATCTAAAATACTTAAATATTAAGTTTAAACTGTAAATCTCACAAGGTAATGAGAGAGGTTAGACAACACCCCTAAGCTCCTGAGTACACTAATCACTATTTTATTTCACATCAATTAGGACAGTAGTTTGACCTTATACCATGAAACTATGGCCCTGGAGGTCTCGAGGGGGCTCTTGCTAGTATCTTGGTACTATTAAAGTATTCAAGATTCTTGTGATCAGTATATATAACAATCTGATTGGTGACAGACCTCAGTAAATGATCCCATTCTTTGAATGCCACCACGATCATGGTTATTTCCTTATCATGGACATCATAGTTCACCTCTGCTGGTACAAACTTCCTACTATAATAGGCCACTGGGTGCCATTTCTCATACTCACTAAGCTGGGATAGAATGGCACCTAATGCAAAGTCACTTGCATTGGTCTCTAACTTTGTTGGTCAGTTTAGGTCAAAGTGTGCTAGAATATGGCTAGATGTAAACAACTCCTTCAATTGTTCAAAAGCCTCCATGCAGGCTGGTGTTCAGTCCCACTTAATGTCCTTCTTCATCAGGTCTATCAATGGCCTTACTATCTTACTAAACCCCTTGATGAACCTTCAGTAGAAGTTAGCAAAGCCCATGAAGCTTTGTACTTCAATAATGCTCTTTGGACTCAACCAGTTCTTGATCAATTCCAACTTTTCCATTGTCATTGATATCCCACGATCAGATATCTTATACCTTAGGAATTCAACTTCCCTCTGGTGGAAAGTTAATTTCTTGATGCTAACACATAAGCCCAGGCCTGCTTCTCACAGCTTTTCCATTACTCTTCTAACTAGAGCAACATATTCTTCTATAGTCTCCAAATAGATCAAGATATTGTCCATATAAGTGATGACTCCTTCATCTAATAGACCTCTAAATACATCATTTATCATACTCTGGAAAGTAGATGGTACATCACATAATCTAAAGGGTATCACAGTATACTCATACAAGCCATACCAACAATGAAAAGCAGTCTTCCACTCCTCACCCTTTGCCATTCACAAAAAGTAGTAACCATTTTTCAGATCTAACTTGGTAAATACTGTCACTTTCCTAAGTCTATCCCTCAACTCATTCATTAGTGGGAGGGGATATCGTAAAAACTTGAATAAACAGACCATGTGCTAGAGAGTCGATTTAAAGTTTAGGACATGGGATTGTCTGAAATTACTGTCTCAGGAAAATTAGCAGAGTGAGACAACTGGAGATTTCAATGTCATAGGAGTTGAAAGTAAACATCAAGATGCGAAAAGACATCTCTTCACAATATGAACTCTGTAAAATAAAGACAAAAAAAATCCTGATTTTCTCTAAATCAAGCTATGAAGTCATAGAGCATAGTGTATATAAATTGAGGGCAACCAAATTTTCTAGGCCCCTCATAGAACCAAAAATATCTCTTTGATCCATCGAAGCCCAACCCAAAAGCCTGAAACTATGCCTTCCAGAGTGTCTGGTCAGTCAGCAGGACAAATCTGTGTGTAACCAAATCTTCCACCACTTCCAAGCAACTGCTTTTATGCCAGAATTAAGAAGAAGACTGGCCCAAAATGGAAATCCTTATCCAAAGTCCTTTGCAAGCCAAAAGAACCAACCAACAACCTACACTGAGCCTATACTGTCAATTACAAACTTTGAATTCTATCATATTAGAAAACAAGTTCAATACCTTATGGTCCATCCCGCTTTCGTGCACCAACACAGGCAGAAGTTGCAGCCTGCTTTAGACTTCCGGCAACCAACCTCTCAAGGTGGAAGAAGGAGGAGGAAGTGGGTCATTATATAGCCAGAAAGGGTACACAGCAGAGAATCCTAGGAGGAGGAAGGCAAAGGAAATGGAAGAAGATAGAGAAGGAATTGTACGAAGAATTCAGGCAGCAGCATGCAATGGATAGACCTGTTTGGAGGAGCTGGTTCTGGCATGTCAGTAAGGAACTGGTACAAAGAATATATGAAGGGGAGGAGCGTGAGTCTTTTTGCTTCTCTAATGGTTGGTTTCGTGATTTCCTATCATGATATCAAGTTAGCCTTCGTACAGTAACAAACAAAGCAAGCAAACTCCCAACCGACTTCGGAGATACAATATTGAATTGGATGCAATTTAATCAGCACAATTCCCAACTTTGGCCAGTCAACGAAAATGGCATCAGTGATGAATTTGCTACTATTGGTCGATATCAGCTTAGTAACATCTGTAACATAGATCAGACACCTATTCCATATGAGTTTATAGAAGGACGAACTCAGAATACTAAGGGCGAAAAGACTATCTGGATGGAGTCGAGTCAGTCTTCTGGTTGGGATAAGCGATAGGGTACTATACAGCTTACTGTGTTCGCTGATGGAGTACCGCAGGTCAAACCCTTGATCTTTTTTTGAGGGAAGGGACTAGGAGCAGCAATCCTATCCGAACTAAGAGAATATGATCAGCATGTGATTGTGAAATTCAATCTAACAGCCTATGCAAACAGTCAAAATATGGTGGAGTGGTTGGATGAGCAACTTGTACCAGTACTTAGAGACAAACCTACCTTGTTAGCTTTGGACTTGTTCAGCAGGCATAAAACAGAGGAGGTGCTAGATACCATGAAAGCCAATGATATCACTCCAAGTGTTATTCCAGGTGGCTGCACTGGACTTGTGCAGCCTTTAGATGTGTTGATAAACCAACCATTTAAAGATATCCTTAATGTGAGAAATATTCACAATCAGAAGTCAGAGTTGGGAAGGGAAACTTACTAACTTTAACAATTTCCACTTAGGAATCCTTGGAGATGAAGTTAGATCAAATCGAGCAAGAGGAGGAAGAAATAATCAATGGAGAGGGAAGGCTACCTAGAAGTAAGGTTGGGCAATGGCGGGTTGCAGTGACTTGGGCAGTGGGGGAGGCATGGGAGCAGTTCTCGGAGGAGAAGGTAGCAGTTGTGAGAAATGCATTCCATGTTGTTGGTCTTTCGCTGCCTATTGATGGGTCAGCAGATTATGAGATTTCTATAAAGGGGATAGAGACAAGCTTTCTTACCACAAGGTTAGAGAACTGGGCAAGGAGGATGGTGGTTGATGATGAGAATGATTCTGTAGAATTAGATGAGGGTGAAGATGAAGCGGAAATATTTTTTGAATAGCTACCAAGAAAGACTGAGACTGATATTGCATCTTAAGTGACAAATACCCTTGGCATGATTCACGTTAATTCGACTACCTAGCACATGGTCTATTTATTCGAGTTTTTACAGTAATAGCTCTTTACAGTTATCTTATTCAGTCCTCTAGAGTCGATACATAATTGTAATGTACCATCTGGTTTTGGTACAAATAATATAGGAGTAGCGGCCAGTACGCTAGATCTCCTGATCTTTCCAGTCACTAGCATCTCATCAAGGTACTCTCAGAGTGCCTTTCATTCCTTTTCGAAGAGGGGATAGATCAGACCAAAAGGAGGAGTCATACCTGCTTGCAGTTCAATCTTGTGATCATACTTCGAATGCTGTAGTAAGGACTCTATCCTTTCCTGACTAAAGATATTGCTAAAGTCCTTATACTCTGAATGGAGTTTTATCGCAATATCCTTCCCATCTTTATCTGAGAACTCAGCCATCCCCAGGAGATAGATAGATCCTTGATCCTCAGCCATCATTTCTTCCTTGATAATAAATCCTAATTACTGGTAACCACATCTGGCTAGGCAGTTTGCCTTACAGTATGATGACTGTCAGGCTGGTATACCATTTTCCTAATCAATGTCCGGGTTATGCTCATGGAGCCAGGACATTGGAAGATATCCATTGATTTTGCCCTCTAGCATTTCTACAATCTCAAAACTCATTCTATTTGAGTGGTCTCCTTTCTTCATCTTTACCACCTTGGTATAATGGAGACTAGATCCTGGGATATTGTTCCCACTTGCATCTAATATGGGGGAAGCAGTCTTCCTTTGGATATAAGGTATTTGAGTATCCTTTAACCATCTACTACTGAGTACTGCTCCTGTACTAGCACCACTATCTAGAAGTAGTACTGCTTCCGCACTACTCCTCTTTGCATTCAGTTGCTACTCGAGTCTAACTTTTACTTGGATAGACTTTATATGTTGCGATAGACCTGAGAGTCTCTGCCACTTTCTGGTTCTTTCATTGCTAGACATTTCTAAAATCAGATAAAGTAAGTAGTTAAGTAAGAATATGGGTTCTCTTGCCTTTCAATACAAGAGTGGCCATAATAGGTCAATAGCAGTTAAGTTATAAATACGTTTTGTAAACAGTTAAGTTATAAGGGTTATAAAATCATGAGTCAAAGTAGGTACTACTGTTTACTATTATACCAGCATGATTTTTGGTACTAAACCTTCTTCAGGTAAACTTGGAAATAACTTTCAATTGTATATAATCAAGTCCCACCTGATGTAAACATAACCAAACCAGATCCAAACAAACCAAGAAAAATGAGACAGAATATAATAAGAAAACTCAATAGAGGCATAACAGAGAGAACCCCTAATACTGAAAACCCATAAGAAAACCCTTTCCATCCTTGACTACCTTACTCCACTGAGTCTAGTCGATTTTTTAGCTTTCTATGCATAGTCTTTGGAGGGTGGACTTACCTTGTCCATCTCGAGTCCATCAAGTTCATCACCCCAGTACACCATCATTGGCCTAGAAAATTATTAGTTGCTAACTAATTTCTCTTTGGAGGGTTACTTACCTAGTCTGAAACATCTATATCAACCTCTATTATCTGAGGAGTTGATTTGCAGATTTCATGAATTTTCCTAGAAACAGGAGGAGGGGCCTCAATGTGCTTAACTTTGTTAGAGGGACTAGATATATGACCCACATCTTCTACAGATCACTTCCATGCCTTAGCTGGCTTGGAAGAGCTAACAACTGGAGTAACTAAGTTACAATTCCACTCGAAGTGACCTGGTTGTCTACATTTGGTGCATTAGCCTAACTTTCAGCACTTGTCAAGAAGTATGCTAGAAATATTCTTATGAGCAATTGAATACTCTGAATTTTCCAGCTTTGACTGATAGCTGCTGGAAGAGTTAGCAGGTTTCAGATTCTGCTTACCCAAAACCTTTCCCTTCTTCTGTTGCTTCTTTGAGGAATGCTTGTCCTCACTCTTATCATGACTGGATTCTTTATCCTTAACCACTGTCCAACTAAAGCATGTATTATCTTCCAGGTCATGGCCAGTTTTCCTTAAAAGATCGAGGTACTCATTTACATCCTCAGGATGGGGGTTCTTCTGAGCCCAGGCTGTCTGCAGTTCTGACATAATATCAATATGCACCTTGTACTTCACTGCTCATCCATCTATATACCCTAGTTTGGTCATTAAATCAATGAACTTATCCAAGTACTTATCTACTTGGCTGGGTTTTATCTCCAGTGAGGTCCACTCTGCTACAGAGTGATCCCGATCAGCATGTCCTCCAAAGCTGGTTTTCAGATAATGGTGGAATCCTTGCCAGGTACGTAGCTCATTGTCTAGGTTAAATGGGATTCCACTTCATTGGGTCACCTCCTCATTAATGTAACAGTAGAGACCCATATACCAGCTTTTGGCAGAACCTTCTAAGGGAGGGATGACCAAGCTAATCTTATCCTTGTCTTCAGTGACAGACTCACAGAAATAATTAAACTTGATTTCCACATTGCTAAGGAACCTCAGAGTATCATTAACATTCCTGGTAAAAGCCTTAACATCACCTAATTTCTCAAGTTTCTTAGGCTTTACCTTGGAAGCTGTCTCGCTTTCCTTCTTATACAACTGTAAGAATTTGGTCAGCTTACAAGTTCTGCAGTCATAGTGTCTCTTCTTTGAGTTATTCCAGTTTGACTTGCATTACACAAGGAATTGCCCAAGATCGAGGAGGGAGTCAGCATCATTGTCTGAGCTCCTCGAGGAATCAGAACTACCTGGATCTCCTCGAGCCCCAGTGTTTCTACCTGTAGGAGGACTATTACCTCCACATCTCCTTGGAACATCATATCCATCAAAGGATTCTTCTGAACTACCCAGTCCACTAAAGTAGGAACCACCCCTAGATGGTGGGACTGGGTTCGGTATCAGAGGGGGTAAGTGAGTCCTATCCAACTGACTCGTAGTTCCTGTTGCTTACCCAAGTTTGTACTGGGACTATTGGTATTCCAAACAGGTATCCGGTACAAGTGAGAGACCTTGGTGACAAAGTGAGCCACAGAAATCACAAGGGAGTTTTTCAACTTTAGCTCTCCTTTCTCTTGATGCATTCTGTTCCGATTGGTGCCTAATTACCTGTGAAAGTAGTTTAATACACTTGTTGACATGGTGGTAGCCTCTTTTGAAAATTGAACCTCCCTTGACCCAACAAACAGGGGAACAATCACTTGTAAGTGAATGCGCTCAAGCCCCCAGGACCCCAAAGTGCCTAGGGCCACTACCTGAAGGTTTAGGTCTTGGGGTTGGCAGAATGTTTATAGAAGTATTTTGCATTGGCATCTGTTGTATGTATCCCATAGGGACCAGTATCATACTACCAAAAGGTCTTTCCCCTATAGGTGGTTGGACTACAACTGTCAGGGTATTCCTGGCTCCTGAAAGAGTTGTTCATGCTTCTCTGGCTGGTGGTGTCTGCCTTGTCCTTCTCTCCACCCTCAACATCAGTCTTGTCATAGGAACTAGCACCCCGGAGGGACTATTGTCTCTACTTCTTCATGCTCATAGGGTGGGATTAGATGGAGCCTGTGAGGCTTCCCAAGAGAACTGCTCTTCCCAGTCATTACTGATTTTCTGTATCTCTAAAGGGTTGAGAAACTGCCTTTCTTCTACCTTCCACAACATTTCATGAAGCTTCAGAGCAAAGTTAGGTATGTGTTTTTCAGTAAGCACTAATGAAAGGGGAGGAGCATCTCTTATAATTGCATCATTGTCAGAGTCTATAGCATATCCACCTTGGATTGCTTTCTCTAGAGCTCCGATTCTGGCATTTAGTAAGTTGGTAGTTTGAACATACTTGTGAAATGCAGCCTGTTGATCCAACATCCAACTCTGTGCTATTCTCACTATATCCTGACGAAATGCAGCTTGCCTTTGCTCATTCCAGAAATGTAACTATTCCTGAGCTACATGAAACTGACGACTGATTTCCCGAAAGATATACAGTTCAACATACTCCTGTGTAAAGTCTGCAAAGCTGATACCCTGATTGTCAATACTCATCATCTCAGTAAACTCAACATCATGGGAAACGGATTGTATGAGGGCCCTCAGGTCTGCAACAACCAACTCTTGACATGCCTGAGGAACTTCAATAGGAGCAGCTTCAAGTAATAGTGGTACAGGTTCACACTCCAAACCCCATAGATCTATAATAATGTTGACTTGTAGAGTTCAGGTGGCATGTTTCTGTACTGCAAGGTCTGTAAAACCAACTTCAGAATACATAATTCTTTCCACCCAATGCTTCATGTACCAGACAAGTGACTCATACTCGAATATATCAACATAGAAAGGTTTTGTGGTAATAGTTTCAAGAGAGTTAAGTGAGGAAGTTGCTTAACGATATACTGTAATGGGGGCACCCTAAGGGAAGATGGATCCCAAGTTTGCGACTGCACTGAAGTGACTTAAGATCAAAAGCGATAATCAATAGTAGAGTAAAGAAGAATCAAAACATTAAAATTTAATATCATTAAGCTGCAGCTTTACTCATTAAGTTTCTCAAGAGGTAGTTGATTGTTAGAGTAGAGTGGGACTCGCATATAGTTTAAGTAGAATATCATATACTGCCAGTTCCCACCCATCACTACTCTAACTTAATCATGAGCACACCCATCTCCTGCAGGCTGGCCAACACACACCACTAAGGACATTATTCCTTTGCAGATGTTGACCTGCTCTAGTTAAATCTCCTTCTAACATTAAGTATTTCAAGCACTATATCTCTAATGTGACTGCAGGAGAAAAACTCTTCATATCGTTGACATGTTAGTGGTGAACTATCATGCAACTGAGGAGATATACCACTTACAAACTCTCATACCTATATGCATTTCATCTATGCAAGCCTTTAGTAGACATAGCTCTCATGATTGAGCTGAACCTTCTACTTTATTCTAATCAGGTCTTTGCCTGATGGGAAAGTCTACTTGGCTCCCCTAGTGGGGTGCCTTGGTGATTGGCTTAGCAGGCACTACCCACAGTCAACTCCCTGAAAGCACCCCTACTGTAATAAGAATCGTGCTTTTAGAGTTCTCAAATAACCCCAATAGTCTTACAGTGATTGGGTATGAGTTGTGTCTATGTGCAATTCATCTGCCCGGAGATGCTTCAACATTTTCTGGGTCACCCCAGGACTACCATAGAGGCTCTGGACTACCCTTCTGGTATTACCTGACTAACTCCTTCAGTTCTTGTCCATTTTACACATATTTGGTACCAGAAGATAGCCTTTCTTCTGGAGCACACCCTATGCCTTCTCATATATCCTACAGACAGCATCCGGTCGGACGAACAGTGACAACTTATATGGTGTTGCAAGAGTGCCTCTACTCAATTCCTTTTATTAGGAAGGGAGCAACTCAACAACCATAAGCTCATGATGTGCGGTCCTTATGCTGGGGCTGCAGGGGGGTGTTAAGAATACCTCTATAAAATCCTGGAGTATTCAGAGCTCTGTAGCTCCTCCTATAGCCCCCCAAAGGCTACCAGATTGGTAAACTTTGGATTTTACCAGAGTACGCAATCCTTATAGGATCATCCCCCTGCCCCAAGTAAGTATCCCTATGTGCTAGGTAGGGTAACTTGGGTGCCATGTCAGGGTAACTCAGACCTTATGGCAGGGTAACTTGGGCCTCATGTCAGGGTAACTCAGGTCTCACTACATGAGCCTTTCCCAAGCCTGCCTTCAATACTACAATCTTATAGCATGCATAGTTGTCCACTATAGTGAACCAAACTACCCTTACCTGTTGACCTCAGGGTCTCCGGTATGGGTGTAAGAATAGTTTACTGTAAGACACCCTCTGGTGGGTCATTACAACCAGAGCCATAGAATTTTATTTATCATGAATGACAGCATCCTCATATAATGGAAGCTAATACAACTCTTATTGAGGAGTGATGAGGTTTAGATTCCATTTGCTGTCTTTCATTTCCTTGGTTCTTGGTAGACTATAATGACTTCATGGGTAGTATAGATATTGCAGACCAGAGGAGAAGTTATTATGATACTTAACTTCCAGTTTGTCAAAATTGGCTTCTGAATTATTATTATTTTTTTGGCTTGTAGATACAATAATTATCAATTCATATCTTATTGCTCAATAAGCTATACTACATCCTCCCCACTCTGCAAGGTATTTACAACATCATTGTTACTTCCACACTTGCCTTGCCTGGAATCTAGTCCTTTCTGGATTTCAGACAATTAACCCTTTCTTTGCTTGCCAAATCCAGACTGAAATCAACCCCCATACTAGAGGCCATCATTGTCCTGGAGCTATGCCTCCTAGAAATACTACTCAAGCAAGGTGAGCAGGTTATGTTAGTAAAAATTATAACCTTCCACCTACTCACTTTACCCTGGCATCCCATTCTCTTCAATCAACCATAAAGGGCTCTTCTCCATACTGTCTTTTTTGTCACCACTTATCTAAATCCCCTTCCCATGCAGCACTTTTTAATAATGGAATACGAGGACCTAAGGGTAAAATCAGGAGGACTAGTTTTGAATGTAGTTAATGTAAAGTTCCTCTATGTCATGAGTTCTGCTTTGATATGTATCATAAGTATCAAGAATAAACTCTCTGGAGGGATACAATTAGTGATGTAACTCACCCTACACTTATACTGTAAAGGTTGCAACCATCACATCCAAACCGGTATAGAGTGCCACCACTAACGCCCACTAAAACCACTAAAAGTGTGTGAAAACCCGGACGGATGAAGGGATTGCACCAATGCCAATACCAGAGAAAGGAGTGCCCCGAAAATGTTGAGATTTTTTTTGTTCGAGGCGATAAAATCTATTATGTTTACTTGTAGCTATATAGGCCCTCCGGCTTTAATTTTCCCGCAGAATTTTCTTCCCAGGATTTTCCTACTTTCAAGCCCCAAACTGTGCGGTGCGGTCTTCGTGCCTTGTTCGCGGTGGTCACACATCCTTTGCATTTGCCTGCAAAGAAAATGGAGCGTGGTTGCAGTGGGTGCCTGGCATCAAGAGCCGAAGTTGGATGCTTACAACCATCACAGGTGTAGGGGATAGCTTGTGAAACGCCTAATTGGTTTAAACCTCACATACAGTCGCACCTCGTTATAACGAAAGCCAAGAAGACAGATTTTTCTTTTCGTTATAACGAGATTCCATTATAGCGAATAATGGGGGGTTTGTGAATATTAGTAAGCAAATGGTAAGGGAGGAAAGAGGGAACTGGATCCCTTGTTTACTCATGAATTTCACAGCTTTGAAGTGTAAAAACTCTCACCAAAGAGGCGCCATAGACCAGCAGATGTTTAAGAGAGGTGGTAGAACATAAGATTTTTACAACCCCCAAGAAGTCTAGTCAAGAACTGGAAGAAATCTTCTACTCATACATCCACACCCATATAGCACGGGATCCACAAATCAAGGGAGATGATGGAGGTTGGCTCAGCCAAACATGCACAAAATTACACCTTTAGTCAGCACCTTTTCCCTTATAGTGAGACCAATTTGTATGTGGGCAGGGGGGGTAAAATCTAAAAATTCTTTACAGATTCATTATAGAGTGTTCTCCACTATGTATTTCGTTATAACAAGGAAATTTGTATGGGGAATTTGAGCTCCGAAGGCGGGTTTCGTAATAGCGAATTTTTCAGTACAAAGAGGTCCATTATAACGAGGTGCGACTGTAATCTGCGGCTTTTGTAACGCGGTTTTCATAGCTAGACTTGTTGATTTGAGGATCATCAGGTCGCTGAGGGTCTCGAAATGCACATGCATACATTGATCAAGGGTGAGATGCTTCGCCTCCAGTAACTTACCCCCCAAGCTTAATCTTGACCGCATACAGAACTTGGTATGGGAGTTTTTTTAAAAAAAATAAAAATTTTTTATTGGTGTATTTCTCATTGATTTGTGATGGGAGCTATGTTTCCTTGGAGAAAAGAAACTCTAAAATACTGATTCTGGATATCTCTAACTAAAGGCACCTGGCCCACATTTGCAATGAAAAAAACCGTAAAAGAAGAGAGAAGAAAGAAACAAACAATAGTGAAAATTTCGAGGAAATCAATCAATCGGTTTATTTTCTCCCCGCAAGGTTAGGAGACTTCTTGCCGTTAGCATAGTCCTGAAGATTTTGGAGGGTTTTGTCGGCGATGCTCTTCAAAGCTTCCACAGTGAAGAAAGCCTGGTGCCCACTGTTCAATTTATTAGCATTGTGCCAAATATCAATAATTTAGAGTATTGCTGATTACCTGACAAACACGTTGTAGAAGGAAAGCAGACGAGCAAAATTATCATCATAAATGATTTTAGCGCTCGAGTCTACGAAAAAGTAGGCTGACTCTTTTTCGTAGACGTCAAGGCCAACTGCTCCGAGATGACCTGACTTCAAGGCTCTGTATAATTATATTGTCGTTAGGTGTTGAACATGGAAATCCCGTTAACATAGTCGAGGGGATCCTTACTTGATGAGGGCAGCCGTATCAATCAATGCACCACGAGATGTATTGATCAAAATGGCACCTTTTTTCATCTGACCAAGTGTGGTGCCATTAATCATATACTTTGTGCCATCGGTGAGAGGACAATGTAGACTAATAATATCTGATTGTCCAAGAAGTTCTTCCAACGTATCGACGTAGCGAATTCCATACTCGTCGGCATGTTTAGAAGGGTAGAGATCGTATGCAATAACATTGCATCCAAAGCCTTTTGCAAGAATTTTGCCCGTGAGTAGTCCGATCTTGCCCGTGCCGATTATACCAATGGTTTTTTGAAAGAGATTGAAACCAAGAAGTCCAACTAGGAGGAAGTTTCCCTCACGGACTCGATTGTATGCTTTGTGATATTTACGCACAATAGTCATGATCATCCCTACGGCAAACTCGGCAACTGCTTCAGGGGAGTATGCAGGCACCCGAAAGATTTCTATCCCAAGACGCTCAGCAGCTTGTAAATCAACATTGTTGAACCCTGCACAACGGAGAGCAACGCATTTCTAGAACACAATGGAAGATCAATTAGATGTGATTTGTCTTAATAAGATTGAATATCTAGTATTTCTTAAGCATACCACTCCGAGGTTTGCCAACCCTTCCAATACATCTTCATCACAACAGTCATTGACAAAGATGCAAACGGCATCATGGCCGGCAGCCAGTGGAATAGTGGGCTTTTGGAGTCTACTTTCCAAAAAGTTTAACTCGATACCGGTGTTGTTATTATCGTTTGCATCGCTAAATGAATCAATGTCGTACTGTTGTGAGGGATGAGTTAGATTTGGTAATTGTCAAAAGGGGGAATATAAGCTTATCGATAAAAGATGTCGGGGTTAGGTTGCCACTGTTAGCCAACTCACGTGGAAGGGATCAAACTGAGTCGGTGAGATGTGGGGTCGTTAATCAGGGTTTTGGTGAAAAAAAACGGGACTTACCTCCTTTGAGCTGTAAAATGCAACCTTCATGATGGAAATCGATATATGATATGTTCAGTTCGGAATTTGTGAATGCTTTCGGCGATTAGTTCTCTTGTTTATTTTGTTCTTGTGGGAAGGGGGTGGAATCGAAAGTCACAGAGGAACGTAGCCTGTGACTTGAAATATGGATTAAGAGGGGTATACCCTGGGCTTGAAAAACACGCTCGAGGTTTAAATATCGGTATTGAAACAGATGTTTTCATTGCTATGGTACAGCTTACCCAGGCACAAACATCCCGTGGGCCGATCCTCTGCATTTCTGACGCCGCTGGCGTTATTTGGTTCCTTTATTGCTTCAGCCGGATGTAAATGCAGCAATGAAAGCCACAGAAATATGAAGCCCAGACTTTTTTTTGTGATAACAGTGGCCTTGGCCCTTCAATCGTGCAATCATTGGTAGCGTTTGTTGACCGGCACTATCTTGCCTTGCCCGGGGAGAAAACTGGTTGGTGCAGACAGGGCTTCAAGCCAAGGATCTGGAGAAGTAGGATGGCCACAGTTTTACTCTAGCTACCATCACGCCTTATTGCACCATCGCCAAACCCGATGGGAACTCTCTATGGATTAGTGAAAGAGAAGGAGCCAGAATTTGTAGTGACAAGCGGTTCTCCGAAGGCTGCCATCACGCTGTCGCAGCCTATTGATGCCACTTTAGAGTCATCAAACGAGCTATTGATGTGCTCAACCTGCAGTGGTGGGTGTTTTTCGCTGTTGTTTCGGTTGTAAGGGCTTCATCACATAAACTCCGATAGATGCAAACAACCCCTGATGCCGTATAATGTCGGTAGAATTTGTGTGCTTGTAGGTAGTAGAAGCGGGCGAATGAAAGGAGCGGGGCTGCAGTACTGTACACCTATCACTTGATCCTGATATTGGTAGATTTGGTTCTATAACTTACCTTTCTCCAAGATGCGCTGATGGTATCCTACTGGTGCTTGCACTCTATCTCTGCTATAGAGTTTAGTTGCCTGGGTGGAGGAAAACACAAGTACAGTGTTGTATCATGCTGTGCTCTTACCTTACATGATATCTTTATTGAATATCCTGAGTACTTGTACGGCACAGTACAGTGCAGTACCAGTGCATACATAAAAGGACACCAAAGACAGCCTATCTTAATGCAGTGATGTATGCAATCGGAAAGCAAAATCACAGAGGTCATCTATGATTTGCGGTGAAAAAGCTCGGAACCCCTCGACTCGCTATATGAATTCCACGCCTGCGGGAGGAGGAGTGGATTAGGATATTGCCTGTACTGTACATCACCGCATGCAAAATTTTAGATGTGGATGGGAGAGGCTCATGTTCCAGCATCAGAGTATTATCCCTTAATCTGTGTGCAGATTTCGCAGCTTTTTAGGGCGGTTAATGACCTTAGATCTTTGTTAAAGGTAGTATGGCTGGAAAGCTCTTGCTGTGACCCGACCAGTAGAAAACATCTCGACAATTGCGACACTTGAACTACCCCTAATATCGGAATATTCAAAGGAACTAAAAAGGCGACAAATACAGACGAAGGGATAGGTTACAGTATCATGACCGTGAGTGATGCAGGCCGCCCCAACGATTTCACCATTAAAGAAATTGGTAGACATATTGGTACAAGTACAAGCTTCTTTTCCCGATATGTTCTTTCCCCCTTCTCCGCTTCCCACCATGTCCATCATACACACAACAGTATCTTACACCAGATCCCACAGTTTCTCTCTTCATCCTCGGTCGTCATAATCCCCTCCGCTTCTTCCTTTTAATTATTTTTCAACACCTCCGAGAAACTTCACCTTCTTACTTATATTATATTTTCCTACCGTACTTTTATTCGACCGTTTTTCTATTTCATTCTAATCGCTCGTCTTCGGTTGGTTGTATTCGCTGAAACCGAGGTCGACGATCCCGTGCCTGTCCCTGCTGATTCCGTCGTCAACGAGTACCGTAAGTTACAACTGATCCAACGGCCTCTTTGAGTTCCGGTGTCCTGCATCTCTCTTTCTGTAAGCATCAACAAGCGGTAAGGTAAAACGCAGCCACTCATCGCTCGCCACCCCCCCCCCAAACTCACGTTCCTGAAAGTTGTTTTTTTAGAAGGGGAAAAATTTGAGGAGATAGAAAAGTGTGAAGAGTCTCAGAGAGGGAGAGTCATCCTCAAAAGCCAGGGTGCCCCGCCGCGTGTTGCCGTCTCCATCAAGGAAGCTACCAATCCGACCACGAGCCCCATATACTTCAGCATTCAACCTTCCCCAAACTCCCCTCTCCCCCCATAACCCCCCGCCAATACCAGGCACAAACCCGATAACGTGACCATGGGCTCTGACGATGGGAAGTCGAGATCTCCCGCTCGTAAACTCTGCCACACTCTAGGCAGAAGCGGTAGCAAGAAGAAAAGATTCACTCCATTCAGATCTAATACTTCAAACGCTACTCAGTCTATGCAGCTTCCACCTCGCTTCTCCACCGAAGACGATTCACAAACCGACGTTTGTGTAGCTACAGAGGGGACACCCTTTAACATGAACCAAAGCTTCTTCCAAATCCTTACAGCGACAACTACTCGTATGAGCTCTCGGTTCGACGACGAGGATTCGGATGATGGAGGTTCTCCCCATTCAGAACCAACGACTCCCACTGCAGAGACCACAGGAAAAAACAAAGCAGATAAGCACTCGGTTGATAAAGGGTCTAAGCTTTTCCGTCTCGATTCAATAAAAGAGTCACGAAAGGGCAAGGAAAGGGAAAATTATGATGCGGATTCCAATGAAGAAGATACCTCCTCATTGACCCGTGTCGTCTCTAATAGCTCGGCTCCATATATGAGTCAAATTTTGCAAGCACAGGCGCAGATGAACTCTGCAAATTTTGCTGTTGCTGCTCAACTAAAAGAGGCTGAGATGTTTGAAGATAACGAAGAGGAACCCAAGGACCATCCAGATTTGGCGAAGAGACTTACGGAGATCTTTAGTCTTCCCGAGACAGAGGAAGTAATATCAGGTAGGCCCTTTCTGGGGAAATTAATTTCTATCCCACAAAAATCCGTAGAGGCATGAACCGAAAGCTAATCACTTCTGTAGAGTATCCCTGTTGGCTTTTGAAGAGCGTCTTGCTACAGGGCTATATGTACATTACTACCCGTCATATATGTTTCTATGCTTATCTCCCAAGGAAAGATGTATGAGCATCGCCCGTTCTCAAAGCCCCAAAATAGATCCGTGCTGACATTCTTCTCTTTTAGAACGTCGTCTTGAAATCGGGCTATCTAGCAAAGCGAGGGAAATCTAATGTCAAGTACAACAGATACTGGTTTATCCTGAAAGGGGATGTCCTCTCTTACTACACTGATCCCTCCGACCTATATTTCCTTAATGGCAATATTGACCTACGATACGGCGTTCAAGCAAGTTTAGTAGAAGGCAAAGACAAAGAGGGTACAGTCAACTTCTTTGTTACTACTGACCAACGGAAGTACTACTTCAAAGCCGATTCTGCGGCAAGTGCCAAGGAATGGGTCAAAGCGCTTCAAAAGGTGATATTTAGATCGCACAATGAGGGTGACAGCGTTAAAATATCAATCCCCGTTGAAAATGTGATTGAAGTGGAAGAAAGTCCTGTCTTGGAGTTTGCGGATACTTTCAAATTGAAGGTTGTTGATAATGACGACACCTACGCGATTG
The DNA here is from genome assembly GCA_003788595.2 of Choiromyces venosus 120613-1. Taxonomy (NCBI): domain Eukaryota; kingdom Fungi; phylum Ascomycota; class Pezizomycetes; order Pezizales; family Tuberaceae; genus Choiromyces; species Choiromyces venosus. Next base: position 629,039 of record ML120389.1, read on the forward strand.
ACGAGGTAATTAAATTCTTTTGACATAATGGTTCGCATTGGTGAAAGATTTATGCTAACCGGGTATGGCCCACAATTTAGTACTTCTTTTCATTCTTTAGTTTCGGAAAGGATGCGTTAAATGTACTCCGATCTGTGGTCGAGGATTCACCTGCATCAAAATTACCTAGGGAAATATTTACTGGCTCTGCACCTGGGTCACCCAAACTCAGTGCTTCCTCGGCAGCAACTCCGGTTCTAAAAGGCCATGTTCGTGATACCCTCTCTCCACTATCCCCAGCAAGCAGTAGTAGAGCGAGTCCAAGACCGAGCGGGGAATTTTCTCGTCCCAGCGTTGAGTTAGGTCGTCGTAGTCTCGATATTAGCCAGGAACCACTCAGACGTTCAGGATCACCCGCCAGGCACAGCATGGATTTGAATCGTTCTACCCAAACTTCCGGCGTATCTCAACCAACCTCCCCAAACCGGCCATTCTCTTCTGAGTCGATCATCCAATCCTTTGGAGAATCCTCGGACGCCGTCAGGTTATCATCAGATGAAGAGCGTGGGACCTCCGCTAGCAACATTTTGGATCGTAGCGATGTTTTTCAATCCCCCACTCTTAAGAAGCCAGGTCAAAACAAAGACCCCCAGAGATCTAACTCCACAAGAACGTGCTCGCCCCACCCCAAACTAAGGCTCGGTGGTAGAAAGAAGACCCTGGGATCTACCGCGGGGTCAGAATCCGACACCGAAGCTACTGGAAAGGCATCTCCAAGCCTTCAGGATATTGCTAAATCAGCCAGCTTTCCTCTACAACGTGCGGCCGATTGGGCCGATTGGATGAGGAAACGTTCTAAAAAGATGGGGGTTATGATAGCCACTCAGCCTATGAGTTACTTGGAGAAGGTGTCAGATATGTGGGTTGGGGGAAGAAGGCATTATGGCGGAGGGGCCATGGGTATGATGCCGAATGAAGAAGTCGAGGATGTTGATGATGACGACGATGAGACCCAACATGAAGAGCGGTTTAGAGCGCGTTTCTCACTTCCCCCCACTGAGAGGCTACAGGCAGTATACTTTGGGTATCTACATCGGGTCCTGCCGTTATATGGAAAAGTTTATCTGAGCAACCGCAATTTTTGCTTCCGGAGCGTCCTACCAGGGACTAAAACCAAGGTAAGTGAATTCACTTGTCGAAAAAGATGGATCTTTCTAACAATAGATTTAGATGATCCTACCCCTGAAAGACATAGAGAACGTAGATAAGGAGAAGGGGTTCCGGTTTGGATATTCGGGACTTGTGATTACGATCCGGGGTCATGAGGAGTTGTTTTTCGAGTTCGGGAACGTCGAGACAAGGGATGACTGCGCTATCACCCTGTTACAAGGCCTAGACGATCTGCGGTTACTTCAGCAAAGCGGGATTTTGACGCGTGAAGAGAAGGAAGGGGCGGAACAGGCGAAACAAGAGCATCAAATGTTGCAAGACGCACGCCAGATAGGTCACAACATCCACGATACCCAACTTCCGACTGGCACAAACGAAGCACACTGTCCACTCAATGCGCCACCTATTGTTTTCGATGATCCCCATGGATCTATAATCAATTTTAAGCCTGCAGAATCCATGAGGATTACCTGCTTAACAATTGGCACACGAGGTGATGTCCAGCCCTTCATCGCCCTTTGCAAAGGGTTCATAGCCGAAGGCCATAAAACTAAGATTGCAACACACTTGGAGTTTAAGGACTGGATCGAGAGCTTTGGTATCGAGTTTGCACCAGTTGATGGCAACCCCGCAGAGTTGATGGCGATATGCGTTGAGTATGGCATGTTTACTGTCGATTTCATGAAATATGCTACATCTACAGTAAGACCCCATTTATTATTAAATATGAGCCATTATTAATCATTTTTGCAGATGCGAGGCTGGCTTGATGGCTTACTCCTGAGCTCCTGGGCAGCCTGCCAGGGCTCTGATCTTCTGATCGAAAGTCCCAGCGCCATGAGTGGAATTCACATTGCAGAAGCTTTGGGAATCCCATATTTCCGCGCTTTCACTATGCCTTGGACCCGAACTCGGGCTTACCCTCATGCTTTTGCTGTTCCAGAACACAAGATGGGAGGAGCATACAACTACTTCACATACGTAATCATTGACAACGTGTTTTGGAAATCCACGGCAGGTCAGATCAACAGATGGCGGAAAAATCATTTGGGGCTTCCTAGCACTTCGTTGGACAAATTACAGCCCAACAAAGTTCCGTTCCTGTATAATTTCTCGCCTTCTGTGGTTATACCCCCACTCGATTACAGTGATTGGATCCGTGTCACAGGTTACTGGTTTTTGGACACCCAGAGTGATTGGACGCCCCCAACAGAGTTGATTGATTTCATTAGGAAAGCTCGTGAGGATGGAAAGAAGCTTGTCTATGTTGGATTCGGATCTGTCACTGTGGCCGATCCTGATGCAATGACACGGACGGTTGTAGAATCAGTACTGAAGGCGGATGTGAGGTGTATCTTGTCCAAGGGATGGTCTGATAGACTTTCCAAAACCAAGAGTGCAGAAGGGCCAGAGGTTCCCATACCTCCGGAGATTCATCAGATCAAGTCCGCTCCACATGACTGGCTTTTCAAACAGATCGATGCGGCCGTGCATCATGGTGGTGCTGGTACCACTGGTGCGAGTCTTCGGGCAGGAATCCCAACTATTATCAAGCCATTCTTCGGGGACCAATTCTTTTTTGGCAACAGGGTCGAAGACCTCGGAGTTGGAATCTGTGTCAAGAAACTCAACACTACCGCATTCTCCAAAGCGCTTTGGGAAGCAACTCACAACGAGAGGATGATTGCGAAAGCAGATTTGCTGGGAGCACAAGTCCGGAAGGCAAGTCGCACTTGATTAATTGGATTAAAATTTACAAAGCTAACACTTTTCTTTAGGAAAATGGAGTGGAGACTGCGATTCAAGCAATCTACCGTGATATGGAGTATGCCCGCTCTCTTATCAAGAAGCAGACAACGGAAACCCATGACGAATCAGAAGAGTCATGGACGTTTGTTGGGTCCGACGGTGAGCCTGAGCAGTCCCATCGCCAGGCAACTATTTAGAAGGTCCTTATCAGCAAGCTTGCTGATCTCGGACATCTGTTTGTTCTGTTATCTTCTTTTTCTTTTTTTTTTGGTGGGACATTGGAATTCGAGGATTGGCTGGTTGGTTGGTTGGTGGGGTGGAGGAGTAAAGTTCAGGGAGGATGTCGAGGGTACCGTCGGTTTTCCGGCGTCTCTTAATATTTATTGCCCCATTCCGGGCTTTTTTCTTCTTCCTTGCTTTCCTTTTGCTTTATTTTTTTTTTTGGTTGAAGGGTCCTCAGTATCCCTGACACATATTCTTCAGGTTTTCCTTTATTACACATACAATGGTTTTCACGGGCATTCTATGCGAAAGCGAGTTTTGGGAATAATCGGATTGTAAATTCACTTATGGCGCGAGAAATATTATGTAAACAATATGAAGGCAGAATTTCGAGATTTCCTCTTTAGCTTGCTATAATTCTGATAAGATGTTTGGATATTGTGAAACTAGAGTTAGTAAATGCACCATTATGCAGCCTCGGCGCTGCACTTTAGAAGCCTCAATGGGCTTCATATATAAGTGAATATTATAATATGGCAATATTATTTTGGAGACAATATCACTGTATAGTACGGGCACTTTTATCGTATCATTACCTACCACATCCTGTTCTCGGCAAGTATTTTCGATGTGATGTGACATGGGTGGTGGGTTGATCGCAAAAACAGGCTGCCGATATGACCCTCTGTAGAGATCTCCTCATTTATTTCAACCAAGAAAAAGAACTTTGCTTATGCAGTGTAGTACCTGTCTGCAGGCTATGATATTTAAAAATTGAGTTATGAGCCTGGAACATGGGAGACGACTTACCGTATCATAGCTCACTGTTGGTTGGCTGTTGGTTCACTGGTTGCCCACTGGTTGTGCATGAGCATTACTACAATACTGTACCCTATTCCGATGCAAGCGCATGGCACCCCAAGAATGGTAACAATGTTTATATGGTATCACCCATTTGGTAAGTTCGAAATCGGAGTTCTTTGAAAGAGAATACAAGATTCAAACAGTATAAAGGAAGGACTGTTTCCCTGTTTGGATCTTTCTCACCCAAAAAGTCGAGGAAACTTGAGGGGCAGAGATCAGAACAAAGCTACAACCATAGAATCCGTCTCACTTGCAAACACATGATAATAATTCCTGTCATAATTTATTAACTTATCCTGGACCATTGGGCACTCATGAAACAAGGGCTGAGGTTACTCGAAGGTATGATAGGATTATCTCTCCAAAGCTTTATTATTTGTTAACCTTTTCTTGGCACCTATTTAACCTATATTAAATTTAACATTTCATCATCTAGTGTTAGGCTCAAAGAAACATAACGTTAATTGACAACCGAATAATCCCCGTCATCCTTCTTCTTCTACCTGACATAACCACAATATTGCCCTTAGACCTTACCCGCAAACCACAGTATTAAATTTATTTTAACACGGTATCGACATTTAAGGTATAAGTTAAGCGGCGGAATCTCAGGTCCACCTTGTCGCGTGAATAGGAACCCCAGTTCACGAGACGAGATCATCGTCCGTCCGTCAAGGTCAACCCTCCAACGGGTAGAAAGCTTAAACCCACTTCAAGCAGCAGCCCTCCCTCTCTCCCCCTCACCCCACACATTCTTTCTCCAACCCTACTCAACCCAACACTTAACCACACCCCCCCCCTCTCTCTCTCTGACACACATCCATCCTCCCTACACCTCGCATCCCCCCACAGCCACAGCCACAATCGATAATCACGTTCTTTTGCTAACAATCATCGACTCACTTACGTTTGATCTTGTCGCCCTTTGTTTCCCTTTTATCGTCCGCGTAAGTGCGAGGAAACTGGGGCATGATTGTCCAGCTCCCCCGCTCAGTGAGATTTCCGGTAACTATCACCGCGTTTCTCAAGCGACCGAACGATGAGATTCCGAGACTTGAGGCCGTTCTTCTCTACACATACACAACCACTGTGACCGAATACCCGGAGTTTGGTGAGGAGCGACAGGTAGAGAAAAAGTTATCCGCACAGTTCCATGCCCCCGTGGAAGGCAGATTACACCGTTGGTTGGTGAAGGTGGGAACTGTTATTGACGGCCCTGGGTAGGTTTCTACACATTTCTCCAATTATTTTGAAGTTTGTTTGGGTGAGGAGGAAGAGGATCGCTAATTCTGAGGCTCTGTAGTGTCAACATCATGGAAATTGACGAACCTTGTTCCCACGAAGTGCAGTTCGCTGGATTGTGCAGCATGTGCGGGCAAGACATGACCCTGTAAGCAACATCTATCCGTCATATGTTTTCGCTGTTTGTGCTAACGGTAATACATTTACAGACAAGACCATGGCCACTTTTCTAACAAGGATCGCGCGACAATACACATGGTTCATGATAGTATGGGGCTCACAGTTAGTCAAGACGTACGCCATTCCCTATTCTAACGTGTAGCTGCGAGGCTCTTGATAGTATTTATAGAGTTTGTTTCTAATATGTTTGCGCGTTAACAGGAGGCTACCCGACTGGAGAAGGAGACGAAAAGGCGACTTCTAGAGTCGAAAAAGCTATCGCTCGTTGTCGATCTCGACCAGACTATCATCCATGCTACGGTTGACCCTACGGTTGGCGATTGGAAAAATGACCCGTTCTGCATCAATCACGAATCTGTCAAAGATGTTCAAGCCTTCAAGCTGGATGAGGATATAATTGGTGGCCGGGGCACCTGGTACTATGTAAAGATGCGCCCTGGTCTAAAAGAATTCCTAGAACACATCTCCGAGCTCTACGAACTCCATATATACACTATGGGAACCCGGGCGTATGCAATGTCGGTCAAGAAGATCGTTGATCCAGATGGTAGAATATTTGGTGAGAGGGTATTAAGCAGAGATGAGAGCGGGAGCATGACTCAAAAGAGTCTTCATAGAATATTCCCGGTTGATACGAAGATGGTTGTTATCATCGATGACCGAGGTGATGTTTGGAAGTGGAGTGATAACTTGGTCAAAGTACGGCCGTACGATTTCTTCGTCGGGATTGGAGATATTAACTCTAGCTTTTTGCCGAAACGTCAAGAATTCCTCCCTCCAGCGCCTGCTGCAAACGCTCCGGTCAACCCGACAGTTTCCCCTGCCGATACGGAGGCAATGCCGATAGACGAGAAGGTAGAGAAGGGTGATGATGACGACGACGATGATGATGATGTGGAGGGAGTTCTCACGACCCAAAGTGCAATCGGAGCCAGTAGTAGTGCAACTCAGCTTGCGGCATTAGACCAGCTTGTTACCATTGGGGAAGGTGTCTCTGCTGAAAATCTCCTCAATGCCCAGAGTAAAGAACTCGACAAGGCTCTAAGTGCCCAAAAGACCGATCGCCCACTAGCCAAAAAGCAAGAGGAACAAGATAAGAAAGACGAGAAAGCCGCTAACGAGTGCATGAACAGTGAGAATGGAATAGAGTCAACGACACCAAGTGAAGCTGGGAGGGCCAAACATAGCGTACTACACGACCAAGATGTTGAACTAATCGCCCTTGAACGTCACTTGACAGAAGTGCATCGAAGTTTTTACGAGTTATACGAAAATAACAGGAGTGTTATATCTGCTAGGGTTTCCGAGCTCAAGGACCCGAAGAAACAGGTCCGCAAGAGACGTCTCAGTGATACTAATCTACGGGCTGTTCCCGATGTTAAAGTTATAATGCCCCAAATGAAGATGCGAGCCTTGGGAGATGTTGTTCTAGTTTTTTCTGGGATTATCCCACTGGGAGTGGACGTTCAGAAGTAAGTCAATCAATATCCCCGTCACGCAAAAACCTTCTAACCAAGTCCCTTTTCCTACAGCTCCGATATCGCACACTGGTGTAGAAGCTTTGGCGCAATTATTGCGGATGACGTTCATTCTAAAGTAACGCATCTAGTTGCTGCGAGGGTATTTGATCCAACGAGACGGTCAAAAGTGCCGCGGGAGACTAACGATTACCAGAGCCGTACTGCAAAGGTTAGACGCGCAGCGTCAAAATACCCTCATATCAGAATAGTAACGCCACAATGGCTTTACGATTCGATTTCAAACTGGAGGAAGGAGCCGGAGGACCCATATCTCCTCCCAATTCACCCCGAAGATCGTCATCCGAGGGCGCTCAATGGTGTCAATGATCACTTGGATGGCCCAATGCTATCCTCCGAAGACGATGACTCAGACGACGACGAAATGCAGAGCGTTCACACAGAGGAATTCTCAGCTGCTGATATGCCAGATATGACAGACGTAGGTTGGATGGACGTAGACGAGGAACTGAAAGAATGGCTAGGTTCCGACGACGATGAAGACACCGAAGCTGAAGATAACAACGCGTCTGATGACAAGGACACAGACAATATCCCCAAGAAAGCTAGCAAGCGCTCAAGAAGCTCCACTCCAGACGAGGAAACCGGCGAGCTCTCGCTGGAAGACTCAATTCCAGGCTCCAGGTTATCAAAGCGCCAAAAGATGGTTAGGAACCGTCCTGGTAGCGGGCTGAGAATCGTCGAGGGCGTCGCTCCATCCACTTCCTCCTATGCACCCCCCTCTGGAACCGACACTCCAGATTCTTCATCCGCAACCCTTGACGGGATCTCAGAGAAGGGGCTAGAGCAGGAATTTGATGAACTAGAAGAGGCGGCAGGGGAAGAGGACGAAGAGGACGACTTTGACGGCTTTGCTCAGGAATTCGATCGCGAGCTTGCGGAGATGGAGGCTGACGAGAATGGCGACGACGAGGAAGACACTGTGGGGGATGAAGGCACTATTGTGGCCGGTGCTCAAAACGAGCATTCCCAACCTGAGTCGTCGCACCATCTCATCGACCTCGGGTCACCTATAACAGATAGCTTTAACAGCCTTTCTGGAGCTGGAGGATCCTTGGCCGAAGCAGGAGGAGGTGGAGGAGGTAGCACCAACTCAACTTCATAAAAATCCCAAAAATCTCTTTCCCTTTGCTTTCTATATTTTTTTCCCAGCCTTTTTTCGCTTCTTAAACCAATTTCCCACAATGTCTGTCACGAACACTGCATATCATTACACGTCTCTATTCTCTTCTTCCACAACTACCAACGGAGTAATTTGCATACTGGGTATTTCTTATTCTTTTTTTTTTTCTTTTTTTTTTTCCTTCTTTCAAGTAGTAGTACTGTAGGACGGTAGCAGGCATTAAGGAAAGCGAGGGGTGGGGGCACAAAGTTGCAGATTTGCAGAGAGACAGAGTAAGGAAGGCTTCTTCGATGTTTGTATAACTATATCCTTTTTTTTTCCTTTTTTTCCCATTGGCGGGAGATCTTAATTGGCTGCTAGAGTTTTTTTTTTTGCAATGTTTGGCTAAAATGGGTGTATGATGGCTTGGGTTGGGGAGGGAAGTAGGTGGTTGGTTGGAGAAGGGGTGGGGGTGGGGGTGGGGGTGGGGTGGGATGTATGTTAGATGGCTAATGACGAAAATTTGATTGATGGGGGCAAAATATTCGAGTGATGATTTGTGGTCTTGTGCCTGTGAGTGATTAAGAGGTTGTGAATCCGAGGGGAGAGTTTCGATGAAGTTTGCTGTTTTTTTCACCCTCTTGCTTTGATGTCTAGTGTTTTACGGGTTGTGTTTGGGGGGGGGGGGGCATTGAGGAGGATGGTATCTAGGTGCTTGTATGGTAGCTGACTACTTCACTCAATTACTCTTGCTAGTGAATCTTGCAAAAATTTCAATAGTACATCTACTGATCCTCATTATCAAAGGATTGAACTGTACTGAACATCGACACTAGACTACCAAATCCCAAACCCAGACCGATTAAGTTAAAGTACTAGGACAAAAAACTCGGGCCGTTCAGTGCTTGCTCCGTGACAACACAATCAACCCCACATCTTCGCCAACCAATTATTCAACAACAATGTCTTCCCAGAAAACTGGCTTTTTATCAGACATTGAGAAGGGACAAATAATTGCCCTAAGATTCAAAAAAGACTCTTTTTCCTCTATTGCTAAGTAACTTGACTGTCCTCTATCCACTATTAAAAAAATTTACAAGTGCTATGAAATGAGGGGTACTAGCAAAAACCTTACCTCCACTAATAGGCCCAGAAAGATTGATGACCAGACTGAGCACCAGCTAGCCAGAGCCTCAAGGGATAATAGGCAACTACAACTATCTGAATTACATAATAAAATTGCTCCCCAAGTCCCAATAAGGACAGTGAAGTATAGTCTTGCTCTTGTCCATATTAAAAAGTGGAGGGCAAAAAAGTGAGCCCTCCTAAATGAAATGCATGCTGCCCAGAGGCTTGCCTGGGCAAAGGAGTATAAGGGTTGGGCAAAGGATGATTGGGAAGGCATTATCTTTAGTGATGAATATTCAGTTGAAAAGTCTAAGGATCCTGGAGGTATTTGGGTCTTCAGAACTCCTGATGAGAAGTGAGAAAAGGAATGTATTCAAGGAGTTACAAAAGGACCTGGTATCAAGTTGATGGTCTGGGCTTGCTTTTGGGGGTGAAATAAGGGTGGTTTCATTCCTATTTTTGAAAAGAATGTCAATAGATGGGTCTATATCCAGGTTTTGGAGGATGGCTTGCTAGATGCTTTGCAGGAGGTTGAGGATACAATTGGAGATTTTATTTTTCACCAGGATAATGCGAAAATACATACTGCAAGAGATACAATGACTTGGTTTGAGGAAAACAATATACAGGTCATGCAATGGCCTGCTTGTTTACCTGATCTCAATCCAATTGAGCACTGCTGGAAAAGACTTAAGGAAAAGCTGCATCAGCACTTTCCTGATATCCATAAGACACTAGGAGGTCCAGATGCAGTAAAAATAAGTCTTGCAAAATCTCTCTCTGAAGTTTGATGCAATGATATTGAGGGGGACTTTTTGGAGAAGCTCTGGGAGTCAATGCCTAGGAGGGTAACTGCTGTGCTGGAAGCGAAGGGATGGTATACTAAGTATTGAGTATTTTTTCCTCAATTATTTTTTATTATTTTATTCAGCATTTATAGGATATGTACTTAAAGTTTTATCTCTGTTGGTATTATGGTTGATTAATGGCTCATAAATATAAGATCTAAAATTCACCGTTGTTCCGCTGCCGGCTCGAGTTTTTTTGTCACCTTACTTTACCAACCAATCCCTCGTTTTTTTATTTTTATTTTAGAAATCTACGATCCCCCGATGCCGCAAACTAGCCTACATGAGACCTAAAACTCCCTAACAGACCTTTACCAACCCACCACCTTCCAATATCCGCAGTACGGTATTCTAGAAACGAAACTTACACACACACACACACCCGTGCATCCATTCATTTACCCTTCCATCCCCTTCAGAATCGGAGTGAGTCCTATACTGTGGTGCCGCACACCACATTAGTAAAATTTCGCCCCCGAGCTTTTAACTTGCAAAACCTTCCTCGCAGCCTGCGCGCGTTAAGGGAAGTGCAGTCACAATTCATCACTCGAGATTCAGGCCGTCATTTTATATATAGAAAGTCCTTGTTCGTAACCACCGCTTCCTCGCCCGTAACTATAGGTTCGCCATAGTGATAGATTGGCAATTACGGTACCGTATCTTGGAGTAAATGACCTTTTCGCCAGGATAAAAAAAAAAGAAAAAAAAAGAAAAAAAAATCACTTTCCGCTCTAACTTATTATACCATGTTCTCCGAATGGCACAGCGTGCCTGACACCGAGACCAGAGAAAGAAGAGAAAGAAGAGAAAGAAAAAGAAAAAGAAAAAAAAGTGGTTAGCCAGGCTTTTTTTATTATTTATTTTTGGGATTGCCCAAATACTCCACCAAGGGCCATGCGTCGAATTCCAAAGCCTTACCTGCTCAAATTAGTTACATAGACCAGTTCCTTTAGCTTATTATATAGACCATCGGAATTGGTCGATAATTACCCTCTCTTCCCCCCCCCGGAAAAATTTGAAAGGTCAAGATTTACCAAGCATAACCCGTGTGAGCTAACTTCATTATATTGTACCGGAAAAGGGCTCGCATAAGATAATGGCTTCTTCCCTAAATCCTATAGTAGTGTGCGTTGATTATTTGTTCCTTATCGTGATTCCTTCCAATCCGCCAATAACCGCGCCCAGTATAGCCTTGCCGCCCAACTGAGTACGTATCATACAAGTAAGCATCTTGTGTGCATTAAAAAGGAGCGGGAAATTTCAATATTGTTTTCAACAAAACATCAGGTTAGTGAAACGGTGATTTTTGGGTTTCTCCGCCAATTCCTAGTTTTGAGCACCAGAATCTTTTACAGATCGTTGGAAATTACTTTAAGGTCACTCAAAAAGATGATTTATTCCTTCTCCTAAAAGCCACGCGGGGTGCTGTAGTAAATTGGGGTAATATTATAATAGTACTAGAGTAGTGGACGCTCATTAGTATTTTCCTATAAAATCTCCATCACACCACGAAGCTCCCCGTTACCACTAATATACCCAATGATAATGTAATGATCCTGACCACTGCAGTGATTTGATATAGTCTATCGAGATCATAAGTATTAATTGAGCTCCGGTTGGAACGCAGCGGCTTCAAGAGTTTAAGTATAGTAAGGCAGAGTGGGTTTCTTCTTGAAGTTATGATGAGCATGCATAGTTCTCAAAATACGAGTGATCCAGAGTGATACAGGTGCTCCTGATGTACCGGTATGCTATCTCGATTTTGGTTTTAAGGGGGCAGGTAAATTATGGATTTTGTTCACAAATCTGCCTCAATGATATCAACTTCACGACTGAAGCTGATATCCCTTGCTATGATGACACCTGGATCAGATGTAAGCTAAATATCAGCATCAGGGAATCAATTTTCGTTAGTTGTTAGTAGTTCAAATACAGACTCAAGCTTAATGTGCACTCCAGGAAAGTATCTGGTATCACACCTAATTCATGCCGGACTCTCAAGTATTGAGTTTGTGTCTCACTCCATCCACCCATCCATATGGCAACAAACACCACGTTACACCACTCAACTCAAGTCAGCCATTCACAATCCTATCTATCTTTCGCTACTTAAATACGCCTCAAAGTCCGCAAGTTTCATCCTCCCGCAAGGCCCCCTTTATATGCCCCAAAACCTCCATGCCAAAAAGAACAGTAATCAGCTCATCAAGAACAGCCGGAACTGCCGGCACTGTCACAGGTATACGTACTCCAGCGACCACAGACCACCCAGCCGCGAATCTCGGAGCTTATCCGGTGCTTCCAGAGTACCTGCCGAACCGCCGCCGAGTTGTCCCAGGTACCGTATTCTCGAGACTGAAGGAGGCGATGCAGCAATGTATCATACTCGCTTACGTTCTTTCGGGACGGCAGGTGGTACGGAATTGGTGCCGGGTTGGTAATTGGTAGTTGGTTTCTCGCGGTTGTTCTTGTGGTAGGATATGAGGTGGATACGTAGACCCTAGATAAATTAAAAGTGAGAAGAATTATATCGGCTGATAAACAATCGTCTGTGCTCTCGGGAATCTCCTCAGATGTTTTGCCTCCTTCTTCTTCGCGGCTATGGGACGCTTGGATCCTGTTCCAGGTGTTTTCGACGAGATTGAAAGCTGGGTTAGAAAGGTCTGACTGGGAAGGAGATGATTGCTGAGAATAATCTGGTGGTTAAGTATGAAATGAGCAAGTTAGTTGATATGGTTATGGGTATGATCGATCGGCAGTAATTGGTTGTTGTGATGGAGCAGTTACTGAAGTGTACAAGAAGGAATAGAGGGGTCACAAACGATTAAATACGAAACAAACTTCAGACGGGTTTATGTGATTTGCTGCGTAAGCCGGAATAAGTATCGTCCATAACCTACGCAATTGATAGCAAAATCCGAGTGATACTTTGACCACCATGGCTGTACACACCAAAGAAATCAAGGTGAAATAGAGCATTTGAACAAAAGTCCCATACCTCCGCCCGTCAACCAGAAATCCCAACCGCTTTTACCCTTACCAGACCACTGGAGCCAAAACTAGAGTGATAAACCATGATCCGCGCCGGTGTCAATATTGGGCACCCCGCCCAGGAAATTCTTTCCTCTCGGAAGATCTCAAATATCCCTCCTAACGCTCTGCAATGCGCCCATCTATCATTAACGAGGTAATGACAGTAGGAGGGAAGGTGATATAAGGCAGCAGACACAATACAGAGGGACTAAACTTAAATTGCCTTACAGTAAACTTGTAGTGTTATATCATGACATTGTGTAGACCACTTAGGGTCATAGGGTTAGGGGCTTCTCTGCCGGAAGACACCTGGGTATGATAGATGGCTTGTAGCTAGAGAGGGGAGGAATCCTCAACCAACGCATCATCAACCTTCGAACTGCCACCATTTCCCTTTTGTGCATATCAAAACTCCTCTATCACGGCTTTTGTTCCCTAACTCGACGCACGCTTCTCTAGAGACTGAAATGTTGTGTTCCTACAGCAAACCGTATCCAAATCCAACCCCAGTTCCGCCGGTGCTCGTGATACCGCAATGGCTTGGGTACCAAGGGTGCCGCAGGATTACCGCCGAGCCTTCCCTTCCCTTACCACAAAGCATAACACACAATGTCCAAAAGTAACCACCGTATTGTTCAGTATGATACCCGCTCCGACCCACCCAACCAGCGCTACCGCACAACCGAAACGAAACCAAGGAAAACAAAAATAACAGTACCACACTCGTATCATATCAATCTTTAATCTCCCATCAAACAAACCCACCAGCCAAGATCCAGAATGTCTCAAGTCAGCTTTTAAGTTATGGTGCAAGAAAATATGGAGGGATGAGCGTGTAAGCACCCCCCCCCAAACGGAATAATTGGCGAGAAATAAAAGTTTTCAACAAGTTCTAACCAAGTTCTACACTGTTAGAGCCTGTTAGAGCGTATCTGCTGGGGAAAACAGCCAATTGAAAAATCGCTGTGAAAGTGTTTACTCTAAAGATTCTTGCACTATAGCACCAACCAACTTATCTACAACTAGGGGAAAAAAAAAAACCAACAAAAAGCACTGCGACGTGTATCGTAGCGAGACATGCAGTAGAGAAGTACTTGGGTACCAGGGGTGGTCCGTGGACAGGTGGCTATGGAGGGTCACATATTTACTTGATAGGTAAAATGCACATGCAGGGGGTAAAAGTTGAAAAAGAGGAAATTCCGTGAACACCTTGGACTTAATAATTGGTAGAAATGGATTTTCCATGACGATGAATGGCTAAAATACATAATTCAAGAACAGACAAATGAGAGATAGTAGAAATAAATACCCTAAAGTAGAAGTATAAAGGCTTAGAAAGGTAGAAGCATACCAAGATAACCGTGATCCTAGATCATAATCATGACATTTTCCACCCCCCTTCGACCATTAAGACCGGCAGACGAAAACCGGATTAGAATTAACTCTACTTCAAGCTCTAGAGTTAAGAAAGCCGGTGTTCCTTTGCCCTATGGTGACCATGTTCGTATTCATTCCCTAGTCCACAATGCCAGCTGGAGTATTCGCAAAACTGCTGGGAGAATTGGATGGAGTTCCTCAGCTGTTCATAAGACAGCACTCGGACCTGTTGAAGCACCAAAGACCCTGTGAGGAAGGCCAAAAAAATTAAGCCTTGGCGATTGAAAAAGGCTAGTTGAGATGGCCACCTCTTCCGCCGAGAACCGCCGTTGTTAGGCATATGGAATAGTCTAGGCGGTGGATCACATGATTCTAGGGATAGGTCACGTGTTCAAATCCCCAACATGACATAGTTATTTCTAGTTAATAAAACATTCTCGTATGAGATATTTTCTACCAACTAGATAACGACCTGAGCATCGTGATCTAATAACACCAACGGGTAGTTATTAGGCCAAGCCTCTTGCTTTGAAAGAAGTAGTGCCCCAAGAGGGCCTACTCGAGAATCGGTATGAGAGGTTTTCGCTGGACAAGCTATTGGCTCAATCCAGAGCAAAAAACCCTATATACCCGATGGGCCTTGTGATGCATCAATATGCAACACAATGGCCACGCTCATTCATTAAAGCTGATCACTTTATGTTTTGAGGCAGAACAATTGGTATAGTCGCCATTAGGGCAGCATACTCAAATTAAGTTCATATAGTGGAGAGATCGAAGGCTACCTACTGGAGGGGCGTTCACACCCCCCAGAAACAATAGGAGTCTGAAGAGATCAAAGCTAAGCAAGGCAAATATTCTCAGGGTCAAGAGTGTTCGCACTTAGGAAAACTAAAAGGTTTTCGACAGAGGTACTTAGATAGTATGGGAGTTGAATGTAGCCCACGATAACCCAGACGCGGAATATAAATATCGAGGTACTCCCAGCTATCAGAAACAATCAAGCAACGGAGAAGAGATCTTATTAATATATTCATTAACTTACTCTTGAAAAAACTTTATTACACATATTCCTTTTGAACCTTCGGGAAACACGAGCCTACCTTAACGATCTTCATTTTATCCTACCTTACCTTACTTCAAGAAGCTTACGGCTTAGACCTACCGACCCTATCTACGGTTGGACTACCCCATAACAGCCGTAAACCTTTCTATGAAATCGCTCAGCTTTGTGGGATCACAGCATCCAATGGTGTATTATGCAAAGCCTTTGAGGAGGAAGGTTATTTCCGTCGAGTAGCATGCAAAAAGCCATTTCTGGATACGAGATCAAAGGAATGAAGGCTGGAATGGTGCCAGGCACATCAACAATGGACTGTAGCAGACTGGATGTGGGTAATCTGGACTGATGAGTCTTCATTCGCTATAGGAGGGGCTCGGGGCAAGATATGGGTTACTCGAACACCTGAGGAGGAGTACGAAGAATCCTGTCTTGTTCCCAAATTCAAAAAGCTTGCTGGGCTGATGATCTGGGGTTCCTTTATTGGTACTACAAAGGGTCTGTTAGTTTTTTGGGACAAAAATGTGTGGGGAAAAATCACAGCTCTCTCTTACTCTACTCATATCCTTCCTTATCTCTATCACTTTTGGCAAAGTCACTCACTCTCTCCCACCAGTCAATTTTTCCCTGCTGCCTTCATGGAAGATGGAGCTCCTGGTCATAGAGCAAAGCTTACAACACAATACCGTGAATGGATAGGACTGCAGCCCTACAAAGTCTCCTGGCCCGCAAGCTTGCCAGACTTAAATCCTATCGAAGCAATTTGGCATATCATGAAGGATAGGCTTTTTGCTGCCAACCGGAATGGACAACCATGAACTATTGAGGCAACACGGGAGCTTATTATGAAGATTTGGGATGAGATCTCAGAGGATGTGTTGCTGAGGCTGGTGGAAAGTCTTCCAGAATGGGTAGAAGCTGTGATCGCAGCTGGCGGTGGGCATACAAAGTATTGAGCTTGGTGTTTTTTTTTTCTTTCTCAATCATGTACTCTTATTCATTACCAATTGATTCTACATGTCCATATGGTTACCAATCAACACCCCTGTGTTCACGGATTTTACCCCCGCCCCGAGTAAGGAAAGACATACATACATAAGATCCGCGGCATACATGGCATACGGTAGGTAGGGTGGAAAATTTTCTGGTGGGAGAAATGATTGTGCGATACGATAATATGAGAGATAATACACACTGCATCACTCGATAGCCAATAATTTCTCTATCGCTATCGCTCGCTGTCGTGGTCGAAGGTATACCGTAGCTATACAATACCACCTAAATTACTTGAGCCGCTGCTGGGTGTGATGCGATGTGCTCATAGGTAGTGCTAGGCATCACAACAAATATGCACTCACTGAAGTGAAGCGGGAACATCATCACCGCAAGCAGTAAACAAGCGAGATAGACATCCATTCGCTCTTTGCATTTGCGAAAAAAGGTGAATACCGCTCCTTCTTCCATCCTACAGCTAAAACATCATCTTCTTCTTCACCCGTTTACGATCTTTCACCGCTGCAACGACGGCTGCATCCTTCATCCAGTGCGGAGAAGCTACAGTCCTCTTCTCTCCAAACTCTGTACACAAGTAACATACAGTACGCTAGATCAAAGACGTAATCTCCCCTTCCCTTCCATTCCCACACTTCCTCCCTTCATCCCTCGTGATACCCTCCACCATCTCCCCTTCAATTCATTCGCAAACCCCAAAATACGTGTTTCCAATAACGCCAGCAAACACTATCAATCACAAAGTACTCCAATAACCACCCCCCACCACACCCACACTACCCACGCGCCAAGAACCACATTCTGTTCCTGCAGTAGGGTACAGCAGCACTATTCGGCAGACAATCGATAACAGATAGATACTCCATCTACCGTACCTGTACCGTACTGTACTCGAGTACGTATCGCTCATCACATCCATGACCATCCTGCAGAGTACCGTATGCAGCGCAGGCAAGGGGGAGGGTGAAAAAAAAAAAAAATTAAGCCGGTATGGAAGAGACACGTTTCCGTTTCTTCCTCTTTTGTTTGTTCGATTTGTTGGGGGTAAGTGTACTGGTAGAAGTAGAAGTAGAAGTAGAAGTATTTTTTTTATTATTTTTTTTTGCTTGCTTCTCCCTTTCTTTTCCTGCAAGTACAATAAAAGAGGCTCTTGGTGGGGAGATAGAGATAGAGAAGGTCGGAAGCCCCCTCCGATGTATAGCATAGCATGCTGAGTTTTTTTTCCACGGCTTTCTGGATGGGGGGATGGATGGATGGGTGGGTAAAGGGAAGTGCAATTCGGATATTTCCTTCCTTCCTTCCTACAGCGGTACCGGTAGTAGCAGTACTCCCCGCCGGCGGAGCTCACGGTGGAGGGGTTATAACAAGTGGGGTATTAACTTACCAACAAACAATCGAAATATATTTTATCCGCGGAGAAACGTCGGTGCGGGTTTTCTCTCTTTCTTTCTTTCTTTCTCTCCCGCTTGTAGTCGTAAGCAGCGCTGTACTCTATTCCAGGACAGGACAAGATGGTATCTTCGGCCTTTCCTACTTAATAAGGGTTTTGTTTTGTTTTGTTTTGTTTGCTTCGGTGGGTGCATACGTATAGTACTGTATTATACAAGGCAGTGAGTGGGTAAAAGGGAATTTGTTTTCTGGCAGAAGTAGAGTAGTGGGTTTGGTGATGACTTGGCCTGTGAGTACAGTTACTGTACTGTACATAAGTAGACTGTGTCGGGGGGGTGTATTAGATGACATTACATCAGAAGCTACCTGACTACGACAGATGAGGCAAACAGCACAGCACAGTAAAAAGTAGACACTTCCTTCGCGAAACCCGAGTGACGAACAGCCGCACATTCTATCACCACATCGGCTCGAGAATCCCCTTCTGAAGGCGTTCCCTTTTGGAACGTACAGTACATTACTGCATCGCAATGCCGGTGCGGGATGGTATCGAGCCCAGCTGAACTGAATACCTACAAGTAGATAGAGAATACTGTAGGGAAGAAAAAAAAAATTTGTGAGAAACGAGTTTTATGTCGTGATTCGGGATTCTGCATGTTACGTGCCTGGTTAGGTGGGTTACTCTACAGAGAAAGAAAAAAAGATACCGTATCCAGAGCGTAAGACGGACAGACAAACGAGATGAACCAGCTACTGTTGCCCGGCGCCCTATATGCACAGTACAGTATGAGAACTTACAGTTGTCTGTGGTGGTGATACAATACAGGATTAAGGCTGGGAAATATATTGGGATGTTCCGGGTCTTGGCTGAGTACAGTATAATAATATGTTTAAACCTCTTTTATCACTAAATTTTTATCGCTGTGGGTTTTTGACTGTGGTGGTATTACGGTATGGTATGGTGCTGCTGGAGTACCGTATGTGCCAGGAACCCCCGACACAGGTAAGTTAGCTACTATCAGGCGAAAAAGCAATCTCATTCAGGAACACTGTGCTTTGACCTTTGTCCCAGGCCTGACATGGCTTGACTGACAGCAAGGAACCATGTTAAACTTCGAAGAACCAAAGTGCCTAAAGCGGTAGGTAGGGTACATTACTACCTACCACGCAATTCTCTACGGTATGGCACTGTATATGGATCAATACAGGGAAACGCTTCCTTCTACTTGTACTCTTCAGCTCCTCGGCTAGAATATCCTGGGGTTTCAATAACCTTCCCTTCTCTTTCCCACGACTGACTGGGCTTTGGATTGGTACAATACTATCATAGGAAATTCCATTCCAATCCTCCAAACCGTTGTCAAACATCCTTCTTTCTCCCTTCCCTTGGTCTTTCCTTCCTTCCTTTCATTTTTGTTTGTCTTTCTTGTCTTGTTTGCGCCGCCCGCTGTGTTGTACTGTAGCCGTAGGCCACGGGCTTGTATTGTACTGCACTTGTAATTATTAGGTTGCCCGTTCCAAGACAGAAGTTACAACAGATGCCGATATGTATACTAGTGCAGCTTTATAATATGGTCTGGAAGGTTTGTTTCTGCCGCGGGCGCCAGTTGTTTGATAGGCTGCTAAGGTATCGATAGCGGGACGGTAGGAGTTGGTTAGGTTGCTGCGGGTGTTGGATAGTGTGGTGTACTGTGCTATAGACCATTTTTAAAGTAATCGGAAGGTGATTTACCTGACTCTAGGGGTGGGTTACAGATTTACGCTCGAAATTAGGCCCCAGCGGACGCATTGCTTATACCATAACTAGATCACCTACCTTTTGCCACTCCGAATACTTAAAAAATCGCCTAGTAGTCCGGCGTAGTGGTTGGACTAGCTGGACCGGAGAAGGCTGAACACATGATTGGGAGGGCTGATAGGTAGCCTGTGAGCACAGTAGCAGCGGAGTTCCTCCGAATGGGATGGGGTTTTCGACATGCTACTGTAGCATACGGTATGCACGAGTAGGGGGGGGGAAATGCTGTGGTCGAGTGGGTAGTTAGCTAGCCAGTGATGGTTAACTATTACAGTGCACAAACCTCACAGTTGTCACGATAATAACAAAGAATGAAGGAAGGAAGGAAGGAAACTGTGTCGGTATCAGACATAGCTTTAGATTTATTGTATGATGATTGGGCATTTCGAATTCTCGTATGCTTCCAATTCCTGTTCCTGTTCCTGAGTTACCCACCACCACCTACCAGATATGCAACTCCACCCCACAACGGAAGACTATCTGACCGCGGAAGGTACAATAAGAAGAACCCACAGGGTCACAGCGGACATACCGGTACAACTCTACAGCCTATCTACAAACAATTTGAAGTATAAAGAGAAAAAAAAACCCCACAGTTCAACACTTACGTGGCCCAACCTAACTCCCCTGCCATGGCATATTCTTTTTTTTTCTTTTCTTTTTTTTCTGGTGGCATGGGAGGCTAGAAGATGTTATGAACCGAAATAAATAAACAACTATTACTCGTTGCGGTACTTGTACCTTATTTTGTACCACCACAGGCGCGCGGATTCTTTTTTTTTTTTTACTCTTCTTCTTTGACAGGGGAAAGGAAGGAAGGAAGGGAAGGAAGGGAAGGAAAAAGATGGCGGATCCAATGGGGGACCTGAGCCGGGGTTTCGGAACTCGATTTGAAGATCAAAGAGCACAAGCTGACACGGCTCGCTCCCTCGTTACCGATTGAGGTGTAAGTTGAGGTGATGAAGAGAAGAGAGGGGTTTTCTTTCTTTTTTTTTTCTTTTCCCGAAGGCTCCTCGCTCGCTCGCTAGGATCATCATCAAAGAGGAAGAAGAAAAAACGAGGAGAAGAAAAAAATGTGTGCCGGTATGTTTTTTTCGCTTCTTTTTTATCCTTTGTCGTTTTGTCCTGTCGATGATATGCAGGAACAGAATTATTTGTGAGGAATTATTGGTTGATAGGAGAGTGGCAGGCCCGAGATATCAGTTGGTATCGCTAGACCGAGCCCTAAAGAACGGTAGATGACAGGATCTGCGAGTGTGAGACTACCGGTAGACTTATCTGTACTGTACAGTAGCAGGCAGCGAAAAAAATCTCCCACGTTGCCCCTGGTCAATGCGTGCATTTTAATTCTTGCTCTTTCTTCTTTCTTCTTCTCCTTCTTCAATACGATAATAATTCTTTTTTGTCCTGTCTTAAATCTCGACCTCTCCCCCTGAGACGACGGGGTTCGCAAATTCTTTGTCAATGCGATGGCGCTACTGCTCGTACGAGTATGGTAAACAATACCATTCAACTTGTTTATTCATCAATGTGATGAGACTGACAATGCATTATTACCATGTTTTTTTGATTTCTTCGGGGTGAAACCTCTTTTTGAACAATAGTATTAATACCTCACAAGGCGTTTATCAAAAGTGGCATTTGGCGCCAGCCCTATTGCTTTCTAAAAGGTATGATGTAAGTAGGTACGCATATCCAGAATAGGGTCCAACTCGAGAGTTTTGGGAAGTTGAGCGCTTCGTGGATGGCAGGAATAGTCGGGAATTCCCGCCCAGGATTTCTCAACAACAACCATGCAATTTTTGGCCTATTATGGCTTGGCGTTCAGGTACCGTTTTTTTTTCTCCAAAAGATGGTGCGACGATCTATTTTATCGCTTTTCTAGTAATAGTGTGACCGTTATATAGCGAAATTCGTAACTGGCTCTTTTTTTTGGACCCGTTTGTTACAAGTTCGAGTATAATACCTTGCTGATTGTTGCAAGGATATGTTTCTCAACTGACTAGGGTCTATATGCTTGCTTGTGTCTGACTGTAAGTGGACTTGCTGGACTAACTGTGAACTAACTGACAGATGCTTGCTGGGGGAAGAAGTACTGTAGCATGGCTGGCTGCCGCCCTTGTCCCGGCATCCTGCGATGAATCCAGACGCCAGAATGTGAGCTTTCTTCCAGCCGGTCCGGGAGAGCGCTGCTTGCCCCCCCTCCGTCTCAACTGGGACGTTTTGTGAGTGAGTGACAGTGAATGAATATGTTAGTATCATACCTGTATGATACCATATTATGGACCACGACAATTTTGGGTGGGTGGATGTGATTGTCACAGGCCTGAGCCTCGTCCTCCCAATCTCCGTCTAACTGTGTACGAGTACATTAAGCCCTACCCCACGACACTTCCCTAGTAGGGTTAGTGACGGGCGGTTGTGGTTTTCAAGTTCCAACCTTCCTTCGTCCTCTCCGTCAGTCTTTCTATTTATCTACCTCATCCTCCCACCTCCCCCCCAATTCCATACCCACCATTCTACACCTCGCTGCTGAGACTGCTTGTTCGTCGCTCACTTCCCTCCCCCCTTTATCAACTAGTCATTCCTTTCTTTGCCTTCGATTTAAATCGACGTGCACACTTTCCTTAGCTTTTATAGCAAACAATCCACCGGTGAACGACACCAGCCTCCGAATACGCACCTGCGTGTCTAAAACCTGTCTCTGTCTCAATCCCGCAGTTCCTCGACCGAAACAAAAAAAAAAAACCAGAGCCAAAAGATAACTCAGACGCAGCTAGCTGCCGGTGAAGATCAGGACATTTACATCCTCGAAGGATTCCCATTATAAAAGAAAAACGAATAGGATCTCTTTTTTTATTATTATTATTAACAAACTAGCAAACAATCTGTCGATATGGTTTTCGCACGTTTGTCAAATATTGCCCTTGCGTTGCTTGTAGTATTGCAGCTTAGCTCTGCCCAGCCACATGGTATGTTATAGCAAATTCCCATATATCGGGTTGAAGGTTGGACTAATTATTTCTATAGGAAGGCGTCATGGTAGAAGATTCGCAACTCCTAATGAGGTCGTGAATGTCATCGAGACCGTCTACGTTGATCAAGATGGAAACATAATTGATCCGACTCGCACTGTCGAACCGGTTGTTGTTAAACCTACCCCTACACCATCATCTACACCTGTTGTCGAATCCTCGCCGTCCCCCTCTCCCGTAGCAGAGAAGAAGCGGGTTGAGACTACCTCTGACACCACCACCGTTACTACTTCTTCCACCAAGTCCAAGGGAGGAATTGTCTACTCTCCCTACAATAACGATGGTACCTGCAAGGACCAGACCACCTTTCTCGCCGATGCTGCCAAACTTTCAGACTTCAACTTCCTCCGTCTCTATGGTACCGACTGCAGCCAGGTTGTCAATGGTATCGCTGCAGCAAAGAAGTATGGCTTAAAGCTCTTCCTTGGTATCCACAACATTGCCGATAGTGACAATGAGATCAAGAATCTTATCACCATGGTTGGGGGCGACTGGGCACATGTCTACACTGTTGCTGTTGGTAACGAGGCTGTCAATTCCGGTCAGATGAGTGCTACAGATGTTGCAGCTAGAGTCAACAGTGCTCGCGTTCTTTTGAGAGCCGCTAAATACGATGGACCAGTTGTAACTGCCGACACCTTCGTTGCCATCATGGCTAATAAGGCTCTTTGCGATGCTTCTGACTACGTTGCTGCCAATTGCCACCCATTCTTCGATGGAAAAGTTGTCGCTTCTGCCTCTGGTGACTTTTTGAAGACCCAGTCCCAGAACGTTAAGAACATCTGTGGTGGGAAGAAGGTTTTGATCACCGGTAAGTTTTGGTTTGTCCTGCTCACTGAGAAAGATTAATTGCTAACAAACTTTAGAAACCGGCTGGCCTTACCAGGGTAATCCTAACGGCGCTGCTGTTCCTTCCGTTGCCAACCAAGCTGCTGCCATCTCCTCCATCAAGAACGCCATGGGACTCGAAGTCGTCTACTTCACCGCTTTCGATGACGGCTGGAAGAAGGATAATCCCGCTACTTTCAATGCTGAGAAGGTTTGTCTCTCATCTCATCTACAAACATCATGGCCCATTTACTAACCTTGGTTCTAGCATTGGGGTATTCAAAATCTCGGTTTCTAAGCGCTGCAACTAGCTTTCCGTTGCTTGGTATATAATAGTTTTGTGGTGCGGTACATATGTGGAATCCCGGGCGTTGGTAGCGAGCTCCGGCTCTAATGCTTTCTTCATTAAAAGTTAAAAATCAAGGCAAAACAATAAGGGAAAAAGCAGTCTTGAAGGCTACTGTTACGATATTTACGATACACATTGGGGTGGGATGGTATTTCATCGGTGCTACTTGTAAAAGTTGGATTACCCTTTAATATCCAAGGTATATCGATGTTGGGAGTAAATTAGATTGGTTGTAAATTTGTTGGAGGGATTTTTCATTTTCAATTTTCTTGTATATACTTCCACTGTGGGTTAGAAATTGAAAGGTCTCCTGAACCGAACCGAATTGAATTGACTTGAATTTCAAAATGACCCTTATCTCACATCAGCTGCTGTGGTACTCGAGTTCTGACAAGGTGATTGCAACCATACATTCCGAATACGAAGTTTGGTAGTAATCAGTATTAGGCTCTTGGCGCTAAAAGTACGATGGGATAAAGCCTGCTCTTTTCTTGGCTTTTTTTTTTCCTTTTTTCCTTTTTTGCTTTCTCGGTTGACATTGATCTTTGAATGGGATGGCTGAGAGACAGGTTGGGGAAATGTGGTTGTGGATTGACTCTGGGGAGATTAGTGGATGATTGCTCAGGTGCATTCCGTTGGGGGTTGGAGAATGTTTGCTTGAGCGGGGCCATCTAGACTAGTGAAGGTAGGGTTCAGCAGTTTCTTTGATTCTGAAAAAGTGATGAATGAGATTCATAGGTGGAAATGGTGCTGGTTATTGGTTAGGTTTTATGGATGGTTGATGATCGCTGATGATCCCGAGGAGAGTGTCCTAAATCATAGAGAATCACTCGGTGGAAGATATCGTGACGCTGGAAGGTGAAGAGCGGAGAATGCAGGGAAAGAAAGGGATGGCTGACAACATGTCTTTAAAGGCGACGGGAATCTAAGGAACGAGATATACCCACATATACATAACACGTGGGCACGCCATCCTCCAGGCGCATCTCCCTCTCACCCCTCGGAATGCATCCTCCATTCCGCACTAAGCGAAAACAAGATAAATGCCTATATACACCCTCAGCCATCCAAGTTTCCCTCCCTTCCCAGCCATCCACCACCCCGCCGCCCCGCCACAGTTTTATCACCCTACAGTAAGCCTACGAACTAACTTAGTCCCATCATGCTCCCTGACTTCCTCCAGCAGCACCCGTTGAACCTACGCCCCTTCAAACCACCGCCCTACCTCACGGAGGAGGTAGCGTAGTCACGATGAGATACCTTCTCCCCCTATTTTCACTATTATTCCTACTACCACTATCACAGTTCGCATCTGCAAGCATATTATCACAATACACACCCGCCAGCGCGCTCCTGTCGAAGGACTCCTCGACACTCTACCTCTTCTTACCATCACCGCAAGCATCAGAGTTCAAGTTCGTCTCGCTGAACGTGAGCGACCGGGTTTCCGCGAGGAATATGTCCAATGCATTCAGAGAATTACCGGCCCCTCCACCGCCGAAGAATCCGGGATTGGCGCACATCTCGAGGACACCGTTGCTCTTCAGCGAGAAGGGGACGGACAAGAAAGATGTTATGGTGTTGTTAACGGGGTCTTGCGATTCGGATTTGGGGCTTTACGAGTACAACGTTTCGGACCGCGCGAGTGTTTGGCAGAGCCGGGATATGAAGTCGAGTTTGGAAGTTGCGCCCAAGGGAAGGAATCATGCTGCGGGCTTTTCCTACGAAGTTTCGGCAACGACGAGCTCGATTGCTCCGGGATCGACGTTCATGAGCGGTGCTGCGCCGAGTGATGAGGAATTGCACGAGTACGAGCAGCGGAACATCGTCGCGACGGAGATTCAGCGAAAAGCGTTCCTATTTGGTGGAACGTGTCCCGGTGAGACCGGTCCTGTATATACGAATTCCATGCTGGAACTCGAGTTCCCTACTATCCGCGAGTTCTCGTACACTCAGGGTAAGCGGAAGGGGCTTTCTGAAACTATGCCGGGGACTGCTTCTGTCGCTATCACGCTGGTGGAGCGTAGGAGTGGGGAGAATAATAGTTACGATTGGCCCATTCCTGAATCGGGGTTTTCGTTCACGACTATTTCTAAGGGGGGCAGTATGACTGCTGTAATGATTGGGGGACACACCGAGAGGGCGTTTGTGGATATGCAACAGGTGGCTGTGTATCTTGTCCCCGAGGGCCGCTGGAGGTTCGCGGACGTGAGTTTGCCAAGGTCGTTCCCGCCGAAGCTACCGACTAGCTCAACAAAGGTTGGCAATGCACCGGAGCCTACCCCCGGAAGTACGAAAGAGGATTTATCTACTATTGTGGAGCGACGGGACGAAGTATTTACCAGAAGGATCGATTCCCGGGCTGGGCACACTGCCGTTGCGACGAAGGATGGGAAGCGAGTGATCGTCTATGGAGGATGGGTTGGGGATGTTAATACCCCTGCTGAGCCAAGGTTGATCATGCTTGATATGTCAGGTGAGATTGGTAGAGATGGGTGGAAATGGGAAGTCCCGCATACCTTTGGAGGGGAACTTGGGCCTCCTGGCGACGGTCACCAGGATGGGTTAGCAGGACATGCAGCGGCGATGCTCGACGGTGATGTTATGATGATTACAAGCGGGTATAAGATCTCTCCATTCGAAGCCGGGAAAGTACCACAGGTCAGTGAGGGCGCTTACCTGTTTAACCTCACCTCGAGCACCTGGACGTCTACATACAACCCCCCGAAGGTTGCAGCCTTACCAATGGAAGAGAGAGGAGAGGGGGATTGCAAGGACAACAAAACCGCCACCGTCCTCGGCGTCTTACTAGGCCTCCTCTCGGCAATCGTAGCAGTAGCAATATTCTCCTGGTACCGCCGCAAAAACAAGAACTCGGACGAAGAAGACCGAATCGGCATCATCGAGAAAACACACATCACCCGCATGCTCGGCGTGAACCAATCCTCCAGTTCCCTCTCCCGCTCAATAATCCCAGACGGCGGTAGTTCCTCCCAATCCTCATCCTCAACCTCCCCATCACGCCCATTCGCACTCCAACCACCCCCGCAACCCTCCCGCCAAACACAAGTCTACCGCGGCGCCGCCGCTCCAGCACGAGTATCCACAATCCTGGAAAGCGACGAAAAAAGCATTCGAAGGCACAGCTCCAGTAGCGCCGGAGCAACAGATGGCTCTACGAATCTAGCAGAGATATACAACCGTTCCTTCGCCTTCGCCGAGAAAATTGCCCAGCAGGAAGCCATCTACGAGCGCACGCGGGAGAACTCCAGAAGCGGAACACCGACATCAGACGGGTGTACACCTGACGCCTCTGCTTTTCCAAAACCCCGGGCACCAACAGCACCAGCGATGGTAGTGCCCACGCTGGGCGGAAGACCAAGACTCGTCGCAGCAACACTATCTTCGGAGAACCTAAACTCCCTGCCGAAAGCCCCGCTGCGAATTCCCTACACGAGGAGTTACCCGCCCACTCGCGCCCGGACGATCGCACCGTCGGTACGAGCACCGAAGATACGGACGTTGATGAAGCCAGCGCGCTTCTTCCCGTCTCCGCCTAGGCCGACAATCACACAGCGGAGTACCTCCCTGGACGCCCACACCCAATTCCTCACCACTACCGCTACCTTTAGCACTGTTTCTACCGCAACACCACCCCCCTCAACACCCTCTTCGAACCCCTCCATCACTCCTTCGTCAAATATCCCCCCCCCTCCTCCTCCAACACCTACCCCACTGCAAACAAGGGGTATAAAACGCTGGCTCAGCGTGAGTGCCGTGGGCAATGCCCTGCCGCAAATCAAACCTTCCTCACCACTATCCTTATTTGGGAGTACTTCTTCCAGGAGTGTTTCCAGCTCTGCCTCTTTGGAAAGGGACTCGGACGACGGGGAGGATGATGAGGAAGGCGGGAGTAGATATGTTTCTGTACCCATTATGCTAGACCGCGGGGGGGAGTGGGATGTTGAGGCGGCGATTGGAGCTGGGAGGGCTGTGCAGGTTATGTTTACGGCGCCGAAGGGCGCGTTGAGGGTTGTTAATTATGATGAGCCGATGGGTAGTTAGTCTTTTTTCTTTTGTCAACGGGGAGGCGGAGGGGGGGGTAATTGGGAGCTATATTTCATTCTTGTATACATAAATTTGGCGAATCGAGATTTGTGGGAGGGGATTAGCCTCTTTGGCGTTTTTGTTTTTTTTGTCCCAAATCTGGAATTGTATAGGAGTGGTTTGTTTAGCATTGGGATGTTGTATTGTGCAGTACAGTACGGTATTTTTTTTTTTTTTTAACGTAGTATGGGAATAACTTTTTTAGTAATCTACTTAATTGGCCGACGTGGATCAATAAATACCGGCATCATAACACTTACTTTGGAATTCATCGACGCCTGCAAGCAAGCGAGGATTTTTTTTTTGTAACAAAACAAAAACTTATAACGACAGCAGTCTAAAAAAAAAAAAAACCAGTGAAAGGAAAATCGAAGCGGAAAGATGGGCAGCGAGATTGGAAATAATCACCTTTTTTCTTGTAGAAAATATGGTTATAGTAAATTTGAGCATATAAATGCACGCACCTGGCCTGCGCCCTTTTTTTCCCCTTCCTTCCCCTTGCCTGAAAAAATGAAAAAAAAATGAAAAAAAGGATGAGGTTAATTATCGACCCGTTCCGATAGCTTTAACGAGCTAAAAGGAACTGGCCTTGCTAACCTGAGCGGGCAGGGAAGGGCTCCTGGAGTAAGTAGTTGTGTGATTATATATAAAAAAATTCTGACCAGCAAATCACTTTTCCCTTGCCGGCGTCCCAGTCTTCTCCCTGGCCCGAGGCAGATGGGAATAAAAGGCGCTGCAGGTTTGTGGGGGGGGGGGGGGTTAAGTGAGCCCGTGGTCGAAGAAAAATGAAGACCACCACCAGGCTGAAAGTGCGAACATGGTATCGACCTTCGGCAACCAAGGGGCATGGACAGCTATGGATCCCACATCAGCAAAATGAGCTCTGTCTAAGTGGGTATTAGACTCAGGAGCAACTCACCATATGACATCTGATAAGAGTTTTTTCGAACACCTCACGAAAACCTGAAGTCCAATACACATCACAAATGGTACAACGATGTTCACTGAAGGTGAGGGAGACATCATCAAAGATCTTGATGTCAATGGTCATGTAAATCAGGTATGACTGATGAAGGTACAATACGTACCAGAGATAGGAAGTAGTGGACTTATGTCTGTCCACTGTATCCAGGCCACAGGATGCATGGTGAGTTTTAGAGTACCAAAAATAGATATGGTTAGTATCACCTATAGGAAGAAACTATTTCGAATTGCACGATTGGAGAACAATGCCTATGTTCTCCAAACATGAAGAATT
The DNA here is from genome assembly GCA_003788595.2 of Choiromyces venosus 120613-1. NCBI lineage: Eukaryota > Fungi > Ascomycota > Pezizomycetes > Pezizales > Tuberaceae > Choiromyces > Choiromyces venosus. The sequence goes on from ML120389.1 coordinate 658,303, forward strand.
GAATCCCACCAAGCAAGCATCCAGAAATCGCATTTGACATTCCTTGAGTGGCATAAGCGATTAGGTCACATAGGTTTTGAAAACATTAAACAATTAGCAGCCCGAACACCTAGTATGGTGATTGATGGGAGCTGCACTAGTCTGAGCTGTGCTAGTTGCACATCAGTAAAACAAACCAGCAAACCAAACTCCACTCCTGCAACCAGAACAACCACTACCCTATTATAACTCATCCATACTGACATCACTGGACCAATGAGAACTCTCTCACTGGGTGGGGCCTAATACTTTATTTTATTTGTTGATGACTATTCTCAGTTTACCATTGTTTTTATGATAAAACAAAAATCCAAAATGTTTGAACAGTTTATGGAGTATAAGGCATGGGCAGAAAACTCTCAAGATGGAAGGATAAGAGTAGTGAGAAGTAACAATGGTGGTGAGTATACAAGTATTAAATTTGCCCAGATGTTTGAGGCAAATAGAATAACAGATGAGAAGACAGTTCTGTATACACCTGAGCAGAATAGTGTGAGTGAATAGGGAAACAGGACTTTAGTTGGTAGAGCTAAAGCCATGATGCTTGACCATAATTTAGGAGAAGAGATGTGGGTCAAAGCAATTCAAATTGCCATATATCTAAAAAATTGAACCCTGACTTCCAGCATTGGAAAAGACAAACTGACTTTTGAGTTATGGACTGGCAATGGTTAGAAACCAGAGCTGACCCACCTGATTCCCTTTGGCACTCTAGCATTTTATCACATACCCAAAGAAAATAGAACCAAATAGGAACCAACCAGGGAAAGATGTATCGTGATCAGATATGGAGGGACAAACCAGTATCGTGTGCTAATCAGAAAGAAATTTCTCAGTGCATGAGATATAAGAATTGTCAAAGAGAAGGAAAGCAGACAGATTGGAGATGACATAGGCAAATGCACAGCCAACCCAATAAATACTATCAAATATGAATCCGATGATGAGGCAACAGTAGATAGCCTAATTCTGAGCCTGACTCCCAAACCTGAACCTGCGGAGATGGTGATAGAAAATAATCTGCAAGACCATGAGCTACAGGACAGCATCTGAGTAGCATGACTAGTAGTGGGAACACAACTTGGGACAATTCAGCAAACAGTGCTGGCAATGCCTCAAAGGGCAACATGAGCACCTGGATTGTTTCCTTCCAATACACCAAAGCAACAAGTTCCCCACCAGTACCCCAACTATCCCAAGGAGAAAATGCCAGACATTAGACCTCAAAGAAGTTCCATGAAGAACTATTTCGAGGCACTGCAAACCTTGACATAGAAGAGACAACAGACTATACTACTGTGATCTCCTCAACCTTTCGAAATGAGTGGGAGAAAGCTATACAAGAACTACAATCTGTTGAGGAAAACAAGACTTGGGAAATAATATAATTACTTCCTTCTTGTACCCCCATCAAGTGTAAGTGGGTATTCAAGGTGAAGAGAGGAGTGGGAGGAGAAATTGTCAGGTATAAGCTGAGTCTAGTTGCTAAAGGCTTTACACAGTGCGATGGAATCGACTACTGAGAAACCTTCATGCCCATTGTGAAATTAACCTCCCATTGAATCATACTCAATCTTGTTACTGCATGAAATTATGAAATCGACCAAACTGATATAAAGACTACCTATTTGTTAGGCACACTAGACAAGGAAATCTATATGGAAATACTGGAAGGTATATCTATCGACAAGTAAGTGGGAGTACTGGAATGCCCTAAGGTCTGTTGATTGTTGAAAGGATTGTATGGATTAAAACAATGAAGAAGGATATGGAACCAAGAATAGGACCAATACCTTGTAGCAAGATGTGAATTTACAAGATGTCAAGAGAATCATGCAGTATACCATAAAGGCAAAGATGAAGATATTTATTGGGTGCTGATATGGGGCAATGACATACTATGGATTGGACTATGATATCATTCGATAGATAATGCTAAATTAGATTTGGCTAGGCACTTTCCCATTACAGTTCTAGGAAAGTCACATTTCTTCCTAGCCATCGCATTTCAAAGAACACTGAGAACAATCACACTCAACTAAACAGTTTATGCCAGAAAGATCTTGGAGAAATTCCAGCTCCAAGATTCCCACCCAGTATTGACCCTGTTAAACCCTAGAAGGAAGTTAGTTAAAATGGAAGAAGAACCTGAAAATGGATCAACCTACAGGAGTCCAATCAGATGTATGATGTACCTCATACTGTGTACCTAACCAGACATAGCTGTTACGATCCGCTATATGATCTCTCCTTTCTTATATCTCGCAACAGATAACGACACTATTGTTAGCTTTCTTATAGGGATAGTACTTACCTATCTCCTATTGTATTCTCTTTCCTTCGAGAATTCTGATACTAGTTCTCTTATGCTATGTCTTAGGTATTGACCATTGCCAATACTAAGTTCTTATAGCGTTAACTAGTATTTGTTCTGTCTCTTCTTCGGGTTGGTTGGTCTTTGTTTGTAAAGAGTGTAAAGGTGTTTTATTGATAACTTATAAGATAGGAAATAACTTAGGTGGTTGCGTGAAGAACTAACTATCAGGTCCTACTGACCTCCTTATATAGTTCTTCCAGCAACCCGCTTACAAATCAAATGAGTCACAACTGTGACTCATGCACTCGCGTAACATATAACCTCATGACCATACTTGGTCATGCGCGAAAGTCCCATGACCTTAAAGGGGTCATGTGCGAAACCTCATGACTCGTATAAACGAAGTCATGCCTCTTAATCCTCATGACTCATAGGCGTACCTATGAGTCAATGCTCAACATACCAATCAAATTCAAACATAAACAACTATGACTCACAACTGTGAGTCATGTGAAACCCTATGACTCGTATGTGAGTCATAGTGTAAAAACATATCATCGTATGACTCAACTGAGTCATGTGAAAAACCTTTTAACAAATGAAATACTATGACATACAATTGTATGTCATGTGAAACCATTACAAACTATGCCGGGTTTGTAATACTAGCTCCCCTCTCCCTAAATCCTCAGTCCCTTGAGGATTCGCGATGGTATCTTTCATAGTATACATCTTTCTTTATGTTTCTGCGGATGTGTGCCATGTCCCCCGCAATCCTACTGAACCTTTTCTCTTCCTCCTTCCTCGCATAGAGTTCCCTTGCTAACTCTCTTTCCAGGGCTCGGATCCTGATATCCTTGCCTGCTATCTCTCCTTTTGACCATTTCTTATGCTCCTTCAGCTCTGCAATTTCCTCCTCCTTTTCCTTGACTTTTCTCTTCAGGGTTTCCTTCGTCTCGAAGGAATCGGTATGGGTTATCGTTGGACAACTTTCCAACTGTTCTCCATCTTTCTTGACCTTGGGCCAAGATTTTTTGCCCCCACTTCTCTTTGTTTTCGTCCCTGAAAACCTTACTTGATTTGCCATTAAAAGGATGTTGTTGTCGCATGGCGACTGGGGTGGTGTTCTCGGGGACGGTGATGTTTCTTCCCATGTCGTCATGGGTGGTTCGAGTGGTTGTAGGGGGGTTCTGTATTTTTTCGGCCAGTAATCGGCCCCTTCTTTTTCCGTAAAGTGTACTTGGCATCCATTGTCGAAACAGCCCGTCCAGTTTTCCTGATTGTGTTTTGCTTGTTCGGGTGTAATTGGCTTGGATGCGGGGAGATCAACTAGATTGATCCAATCTTTGTCACTCATTTGTTCTTCCTCTTTGACCAGGCTTTCCTGGGTTTTTTCGGTGAAAGTGTTCGATTGCATGTTTGGCGTTATTGAAGTTTTTTGCTGGGTACCACTCTTGGTCGTGTTGTGCAGTGTAACCGGTCCACTTGGCTCGGTATTGAAGTTTTCCGTAATGTAGTCTTGAATCCACTATCTGATCGAGTTCGTATTCGTCTTCTTCTTCTATTTCAATAGGAGGAGGGGGAAGTTTCCTTTGTGAGGGTAGAGGATTGTCTGAATAAAGTTCGAGTTTGCTAATGTGGAAGACTGGATGTTTCGTTTTCATTGAGGTTGGGAGGTCTAGCTTATAAGCTTTTCCTCCAATTTTTTCAATGATTTTGTATGGTCCAATTTTGCGATAATCTAGTTTCTTTGATGGTCTCGTGGTATGAATGTCTTTTGTGATTAGCCAGACTTTGTCTCCTGATTCTAGTCTTGGATCGGGTTTTCTGTGGTGATCATTGTTTTCTTTCATTTTATCTTGTGCCAGTCATATTTCTGTTTGGATGAGTCCATGTAGTTGGCTGATATCTTCCTTTTCCAATATTCCTGGTAAGCCTATGTGTCCCATGGGTTCGTTGATGGGGTGATGTCCATAATTTGCATAGAAGGGTGTTGTCTTGATGACGTCTTGTTTTGTATTGTTGTATGCAAATTCTGCAAATGATAGCCATCCTTCCCAGTCTTGTTGGGAGTATTCCACATATGCTCTTAGAAATTGTTCAAGTGAAGCATTCATTCGTTCTGTTTGACCATCTGTTTGGGGGTGAAATGCCGTGCTTATCTTTCGTGTGATGTCCAATCCTTTGGTCATTTCTTTCCATAGGTCCGATGTGAATATTGATCCCCTATCGCTGATGATGTCTTTCGGTAATCCATGTAGTTTGAAAACATTTTTCATGAACAATTGTGTAAATTGTTTCGTTTTCATATCTTTTCGACAGGGTATGAAATGAGCCATCTTGGTTAATCGATCCACAACGACCCATATTGCATCATAGTTGTTCGATAGTGGCAAGTCTGTGATGAAATCCATACTGATGGATTTCCATGGTTTTTCTGGTATTTGTAATGGTTGCAATAGTCCATAGGGCGCATGACGGCTTGGTTTTGTTCGTTGACACATGTCGCAGTTTTTGACATATTGCTTAATATCTTGGCGCATTCCTGGCCAATAGTATGTCCGTTGTGTCAATTCAAATGTTTTGGCTATTCCACCATGTCCATTTTGTGGTGTGTCGTGATTTCTTCTTATCGCTTCGGTTCTTATTGGTTCGTCTTCCGGTAGCCAGATTTTTCCTTCATACCACATGTATCCTTCCTTCCAGTCGCATGATCCTAGTGCCACTTTCGGGTATTCTTTATCCTTCCTTTCTATTGCTTTTCGAATATCTTGTAGCAACACATCTTGTGATGTTTTTTCTTTGATATTCTTTTCGGTTCCTTGGTCTTCTATCGTCCATAGTTCCATAGTATTGATTTCTTCTGAACCCGAAGCATATCCTTCATCCACAAAGAATTGTTCTTTTGGTAACAGGATTCTTTGTCGTTGCATAATGCGATCGTCTCCTTCCATTGGTATGTCATTTGTTCTTCTTGTAAGGGCATCCGGTTTTGCCCCTTCCTTGCCTGGTCGATATTCAATTTTGATGTTGTATTGACTTAGCTCTTCACTCCATCTTATTTGTCTCCCATTCAGGGCCTTGGTAGTTGTGAATGGGACAAGGTTCTTATGGTCTGTGAGGATTTTGACTGTATGAGGGCTTCCTTGTGCATATTTCCTCCATTCCTTGAGGGCTTGCATGATTGCAAGGAGTTCTTTGTCATGTATATCATAGTTGCATTCTGCCTTGGTCATTGTTTTTGACCGGTAGGCTATTGGTTTCCATAGTCCTTCCTTATCTTGTTGCAATATTATTCCGGAACAGACGTAGTTAGATGCGTCGGTTTCAATCATAATCGGTGCCTCCGGGTCGAAGTGTCTTAGTATTGGGGTTGTGGTAAGTCTTTCTTTAAGACCTTCGAAAGCCTTTTGCTCTTGTTCTCCCCATTCCCACTTCTGATTTTTCTTCGTTCTGTTGTATAGTGGTTTTGCTATCCTGCTGAATCCTTCTATGAATCGTCTGTAGAAGTTGCAGAATCCTACAAAGCTCTGGATGTCTTTGACCCTTTCAGGTGTTGTCCATACTTTTATGGCATCTGTTTTGGTAGGATCCATTCGGACTCCCACAGAGTTGATGATGAATCCTAGGTATTCGGTTTCTTCTTTGTGGAATTCGCATTTTGTGGGTTTGAGGCGAACTCCAATTTCCTTGAGCTTTGCTAGTATCATGGCCACGTCCCTTCGATGTTGTTCCATGGTGTCCGAATATACCAATAGGTCATCCAGGTAAGCTATGCAGTTGACATCCAAATACTTGCTAAGTGCATTATTGACCCATCGTTGGAAGGTTGCTGGTGCATTAGCTAGTCCGAATGGCATGACCATATATTCATATAGTCCATATCTTGTTCTGAATGCTGTTTTCCATTCGTCTCCTTTGGCAATCCTGATATGTTGATAGGCATCCTTGATATCGAGTTTGGTGAAATATTTCACCGTTTGCAGTCGGTCCAAGGCTTCACTTATTAATGGTAATGGGTATCGGTCCTTTTTTGATACTGCATTTAGGCCTCTGTAGTCTACACAAAGCCTTAATCCTCCATCTTTCTTCTTGACAAAGAGTATGGGTGCTCCTGCTGATGAGGACGAAGGTCTTATCCATCATCTTTCTAGATTCTTTTCCAGGTATTCTCTGAGTTCCTTAAGTTCTTCCCCTCCTAAGAGGTAGAGTTTCATGAATGGTGGCGGTGCTTCCATTTCGATCTTGTGGTCTGCTGTCCTATGTGGTGGCAACTCAGTTCTTTCTTTTTCTTCAAATATGTCTAAGAAGTTGTGATATTCTTTAGGCACTATTTGTCTTAAGGTTTCTTTTCCACCCTTTCCTTTCTTTTGCAGGGCTAGTTCGGTGCTAATCGTTGTAGCTGCCAGCGTGAGTTTTGCATCGTCCCATTTTAGGATTCCGGTGACTTCTCCTTTTTTGTGCATCCTTCCAAATGCTTATACTGAGATGAAAGCGATCGATAGTTTTTTCTTATTCTGGGATGGTTCTTCTTCTTGGTGATCTGTGCTGCCGAATCCTTTGTTGCCCCTTTCTGTGGGTTGAAGTTATTGTACCTCCTTGAATGGCATTGAAACTATTTTTTCAACAATTATCTGGGCGATCTTATCTCCTTTTTGGACCTCATAATCCACTTCTGACAGGTTTACTAATAGGACCCGAATTTCTCCTGTATAGTCTGCATCTATGACTCCAGCATTAATGGTAAGGCCGTTTTTGCTTGCCAAACCACTTCTGGGTGCGATGCGGGCATAGGTATTTTCTGGAAGTCCCATCGAAATTCCTGTTCCAAGGAGCTTTTGTCCCCTTGCTGGGATGATGGCTCCTTCTATGCTGAACAGGTCACTTCCTGCAGCTTTTTGCGAACCTTTCATAGGTATTTTTGCATCTCTTCTCAGCCTTTTGACCGTAACTTCATAGTTTGGTCCTTCCTTGGTGCTGATTTTTAAAATCTGGCTTTTCAGATTTTCCCGAATTGCTTCCTTTTCTGGTATCGCATATACCGTTGGGGAGGCACCAAGGCATACTGCCTTACACCTGTTGCTATCGAAGGTGATTTCTTCTTTTCTCCAATCGATCCTTGGGTTGTGGTCTTTTAACCAGGTCATGCCAAGGATTACTTCGTGTTTGACAAGGTTGGCCACTAGGAAAGTTGCTTTCTCTTTGTGGCTTCCGATGTCCATAGGGATTTTGGTAACATGGGTAATTGGTCCTGCATCTGATACAGTTCCATCCACCATGTATATATCTCTTGGTTTTTCGATTTTCATTAAAGGTAGCTGGTGATTTATAGCGAAGTTGCAGTCTATAAAGTCTTCAGTTGCCCCTGAATCGATCATTGCGTTTGTTGATATCTGTTCCTGTCTGTTGTGGAGTTGTACTTTGACCATGATGTGGTCCGATTCGAGGTTTTTTGTTTCTTTGTTGGTTAAAGTAGTGTTGAGGTATGTGGTTTTGATGTTTTTTGTTTTGTCGTCCTCCGGCCCATCTTTTCCTGAGGACGTCATCATTCTTTTGATGGGTTTTGTTCGGTTGTCCCCAGGACCATCTATTCTTGGGGACTTTCGTCGTTTAAAGCCTCCTCTTGTCCTTTCTCCACATCTAATTCTCGGATCTTTGGTCCTTTGGTATTGACTTTTTTGACTTGACAGTCTTTTGCCATATGTCCTTTCCTTCCACACTGATAGCACAACCCTTCTTTCATGCGTTTTCTGTATTCTTCCTGGGGTAGTCTTTGGTATCTTTTTCGATTTGTGGCATCCAGATCCATGGGCTCTCCTTGTGGGATTTCCTTGGGTGTTGTTTTAAAAGTGCCATCATGGTTTCTTGGGGTACCATATGTTTCTGTCTTGACTTTTTTTGCCTGGCGTAGGTGTTTGAGTGTGGCTAGTCGAATTTCTTTGTTCATAGCCCATACTGCCAATTCGTCTGCTGCCGTGATTACTTGATCATAGTGATCAAATTCTTCTTGCAGTTTCGGGTTCATTCCTGCGTATAGCCATTCTCCTGCTGTTGTGTCATCCAATTCTGCTTCTGTTAGGGCAAGTTGGAACTTGTTCCAGTATTCCGTCATGGTCTGAGTTCCTTGGGCCATGTTTTTGAGTTCTATTCTCGCTGTTCCCCTTGGATCGATTTCCCCAAATTGGTTCCTAATTGCTTCCTTGAATTCTTCCCAGTTGTTCCATGGTTTGGTTCTTATCTCTTCCATATAGGGTGTGAGCCATGAGCTTGCCTCTTTCCGTAGTAGGCTCGATACATAGGTGATCTTTTCTTCATTGTGTTCTTCGGCCCATCCTACTGCCTGGAAGTAGATTTGCAGTTCCGCTAGCCAGTTCCTGAGTTCTTTTCTATCGCCTGTATAGGTGCTTGGTGGTTTGACCTTCGGTTTCGGAGCGTTCATAGCTTGTAGTATCTGAGCTAATTGTCCAAGTGGCTCTCCTCCTGCTGGTGGTCCTCCTGGTGGTGGACCCACCGCCTGTCCCGCTGCTTGTCCTTGGCCCGACATTCTTTCTGTTCTTTCTTCTTCCTCGCTTGAAGATTCGCTGTGTTGTGACCTTTCTTCTGGTGTAACTGGGCTTGGTGTTCTTCCTCTTTCTGAGGCTGTTCTTGCAAGTTCTTGTGCAACCTCTGGGAGTTCTAAGGACTGATCTTCGTACTCGAAATCCGTGTTGTCGTTGGGTGTTGCTTGGGACGCAACCAAATGTTACGATCCGCTATATGATCTCTCCTTTCTTATATCTCACAACAGATAACGACACTATTGTTAGCTTTCTTATAGGGATAGTACTTACCTATCTCCTATTGTATTCTCTTTCCTTCGAGAATTCTGATACTAGTTCTCTTATGCTATGTCTTAGGTATTGACCATTGCCAATACTAAGTTCTTATAGCGTTAACTAGTATTTGTTCTGTCTCTTCTTCGGGTTGGTTGGTCTTTGTTTGTAAAGAGCGTAAAGGTGTTTTATTGATAACTTATAAGATAGGAAATAACTTAGGTGGTTGCATGAAGAACTAACTATCAGGTCCTACTGACCTCCTTATATAGTTCTTCCAGCAACCCGCTTACAAATCAAATGAGTCACAACTGTGACTCATGCATTCGTGTAACATATAACCTCATGACCATATTTGGTCATGCGCGAAAGTCCCATGACCTTAAGGGGGTCATGTGCGAAACCTCATGACTTGTATAAATGAAGTCATGCCTCTTAATCCTCATGACTCATAGGCATACCTATGAGTCAATGCTTAACATACCAATCAAATTCAAACATAAACAACTATGACTCACAACTGTGAGTCATGTGAAACCCTATGACTCGTACCTGAGTCATAGTGTAAAAACATATCATCGTATGACTCAACTGAGTCATGTGAAAAATCTTTTAACAAATGAAATACTATGACATACAATTGTATATCATGTGAAACCATTACAAACCATGCCGGGTTTGTAATAATAGCATTCACAGTTGGAGCCCTTAGCAAGTTCAGTAGTGCCCCAAAATGAAGCTGCATGGTGGCTGCATGACATCATCTATGATATATAAACAAGACCGCAGCAATGGGATTATGCCTTGAACCATTTCAGATAGATGCAGAGTTATGTCCAGTACTGGATAGTGATGCTGATTGGGTAAGAGACCCAGAGACAAGATGAAGTACTGGTGGTTACCTGTGCATAGTTACAAATACCTTGATGTTGTCAAAATCAGCAGTTTCTTGGTCCAGCAAGAAACAATAGACCATCACCTTGTCATCTATGGAGGCTGAGTCTATGGCCCTCATGCAAGCAGCAAAGAAAGCAATATGGGTAGCCAGGTTTATGACTGAATTGACCAGAAGAGATTCCAGACCTACAACAATATTCACAAACAACAAAGGATCGATGCTCTTAGCCCACAACCCCAAATTCCACACAAGAACAAAACACATTACCATCAGAGAATATTATATATGCGAAAAGATTGAGATCAGCGATGTTACCTTAGAATACTTACCCACTGGCGATATGATAGCTGATTGTTTGACAAAGAGCCTGAACAGAGAGAAGGTTGAGAGATTTCATGGAGAGATACAGATATGTTACATAGCACTGTGGGGGGGGGAAGGGGAGCACAAGTATTTTCTTTGGATTTCATTTGATTGTTTGTTGATTATTTCCTTCTGATTATATTTCATTTGATTTTTTTCTTGATTTGTTTTTGCTATTAGGTATGTCTTGCAGAGTGGGAGTGTTGGAAATATTCATTGCTGCTCAGCATATGTTTGGTGTGGAGGAAAATTTTGTTAGTGCAAAACACTTGTGATATTAGCTAAACACTAGTATGTTGCAAGGCTGTATAGTTAGTGAAATAGGTGAAACATCAAGAGAAACACAGGCGTATTTTATGGGAAGATTGTGAGATGTTCTTTTGCTCCTAGTGAGAATAGAATGGAGGAAACTTAGGATTTAGTTTTTGCTTTTGTTGGTTCTTTGCACGTTATTGCATCTATTTAAGACCTTTGTATTTCCTATCTTTCTTTTGTTCTGTGTGCATGCTTATTATCCCCTCATCAAGGTGTTACCAGAGAAGTCATATCGCACATTTGAGTTGTTCCTCTGTTTTTGTTAAATTATCTTTACACTCTTTGATATCTTACTAGAAACAAATCTTCACTCCTTTTATTCTCTATTATTATTCCTTTGCCAGGATATACCATCACCCATTGTCACTCGGTACCGTATTTGTTTAAAAGGAAAAGCTAGCTCTACCAGGGTTATTATCAAATCCAACCGCAGGAAAAAAACATCGATATAAAGCAAGCTGAATAGAGTATCGTTTGAGATGGATCAGTGGGTATCCCAATTTGTCTTCATTTTCATTTTTAAACGCGATCGGCACCTATCTAACAATCTTGCCAGAATTACCGAAATCCAATCCAATAACCATGGAAACTTCAGCGGGAACAGGGGGAATCATAACATCCTCGGTAACGGTAATGTTGTCAGTGAGACTCACACGCACCACCATATCACCAATTTCGGAGTCATAAATCAAGGAGAACCTTGCAGTGCTAGAGACGGAGGTATCTGTACATTTCGTCCCTGGTTGCCAGCACAGATCTAACATGCCTGTAGAATCGAGAGGCGCATCTAGGCAATATTGTATAGTTCCCTACAGCAAGAATAGGACTTTTACTGGCTGTAACCCTATCATTGAGGTTCTAAGGGGGTATTGCAAAAGTAAGGATCATAACCAGGTGGCTCTCCAGGGGTTAGGGGGTTCTGGATATGTATTGATTGCTTTGCCTTAGGAAGGATATACTAACATCGCTTAGGAAAACACAGATTGTCCTCGAATATGTTTATCAGCGAGCAAAGGAGAGTGAGTGTGATGTGTTCTGGGTACACGGGAGTGGACTATTAAAGTTTAGTCAGGGCTTTCGGACTATTGCACAACGTGTTTACATTCCTCGGGCCACAGCTGAAACAAATGAAGAGGGATTCTTGTCGAGTATGAAGGTGTGGTTTGAAGGTCCAGATAGTGGTGACTGGATCCTAGTTATCGACAATGCCGACAATGGGGATGACTTTCTTAGCAACAAGAGCCCTATCGCGAAGTTTGTGTCACAGGGTCAGAAGGGCACTGTGATATTTACCACCAGATCTCTGCAGGTTGCAAGTCGACAGGAGTGTAGAGTTATCGAGGATGGGCAAATGGGGAAGAAGCACTGGAGTTGTTTTTAAAATGCTTTCACGATTGGGATATTTTGGAAGATGAAGAACTAGAAGTCGTCGTGATGATTCTGCAGTCACCGGATTACCTACCACTGGCTGTCATGGGTGCGGCAGCTTTTATGACCGAGACAAAGACACCTTCTGATTACTGGTTTATTTTCCAAGACAACCATGAAGGAAGGACAACGCTACTTTTGAAAAACTTTGGCGACATCCGACGAGAGAGCGATATGACCAAGGCTATCATGGGCACATATTTTATCACTTTTGACCAAATAACAAAACAGATGGCCATAGCGGCAAGTCTTCTCCGGTTGATTGCATTCTTCGATCGTCAAAATATACTGGAGGAGCTACTAAGCTAATGTGGCTTGGAAGGGATCGATGGTTCGCTTCGGTTTCATCTGGCTATTGGAAAGTTATTGGGTTTCTTGTTGGTTACAGATGTCAAGCATGAAGGCAACAGATTTTAGGAACTTCATCGTTTGGTACAACTTTCTATTCGCACATACTTATCAACACAGGAGCTGCTCTAATAGAAGGCTACCACACTAAGAGTGGTTTCACAGTTGTTCCCCCGAGATAGAACTGCGTGGCACTATGGTGGTATTGCCGCTGCATACGTTCCGCATGCACTTGCAGTCACCAAAGATTCAACTGATTCAATTGCTGAAAGCCTTATTTTTTTGATTGGAAAGTACTTTTTAGATACTGGGTCATATGGTGAGGCAGAGATCCAGGCCCGCCAATGTATCGCACTTCGAAACGCAGATATGACTGATGACTGGAATGAAGAATATTGCGAAAGGATTCTGCTATTGGCGAGAGTGAGCATGTTCTACGGACGGCTGAGAGAGGCAGAGGATCTGCTTCGCAAAGAACTAAGCAATATCGAGAAGTCATTCGCCCCAGCATGCCCTACTACAAAAGAATGTGTCGAAGCCCTAACTTTGGTGCTACAAGACCTAGGAAGGTATGGCGAATCTGAGAGGATGTTTCTATGTGTATTGGAGAGGAGGGAGAAGGTTCTTGGACCAGACCACCCTAGCACCCTAACCAATGTCAACACTTTGGCGTTGGTACTACGAGACCTCAGTAGGTATGACGAATCAGAGACGATGCTTTGGCATGCGTTGGAGTCTGATGAGAAGGTTCTTGGGCCAGACCACCCTAGCACCCTAATCAGTGTCAACAATCTGGCATTGGTGCTAGGAGACCTAGGAAGGTACGACGAATCAGAGAGAATATTACGGCGTGCATTGGAGCCTGAAGAGAAGGCTCTTGGACTAGACCATCCCGGCACCCTAACGAGTGTCAATAACCTGGCTTCGGTACTACAAGACCTAGGAAGGTACGGCAAATCTGAGATGATGTTTCTACATGCACTGGAGAGGAGGGAGAAGGTTCTTGGACCAGACCACCCTAGCACCCTAACCAATGTCAACACTTTGGCATTGGTACTACGAGACCTCAGTAGGTATGACAAATCAGAGACGATGTTTTGGCGTGCACTGGAGGAGAGGGAGAAGTTTCTTGGACCAGACCACCCCGACAACCTAACGAGTGCCAATAACCTGTCATGAGTACTACAAGACATAGGAAGATAGGGCAAATCTGAGAGGATGTTTCAGCGTGCATTGGAATCTACAGAGAAGGTTCTTGGACCAGACCACCCTGACACCCTAACCAATGTCAACACTTTGGCGTTGGTGCTACAAGAACTCAGTATGTATGTCGAATCAATGATGATATTTCGGCGTGCACTAGAGGGCACACAGAAGCTTATTGGACCAGACCACTCCCAGGCCCTAAGATGTGTCAAATATCTGCCTATGGCTCTAAGTGCCCAGGGGAAGTCCAATGAATCAGGGACAGTGTGGCAACGTGTACTAGAAACCCAAGTGTCAACACTTGGTCCTGAGTACTATAAACTCAGTAAAATACTCGTGGGTTTGGCTGGTCTACGTGAAAAACAGGGGAAGTATTCCCAAGCCGGAGTGGCTTATAGGCTGGCCTTCGGGGGATTCTTCAAAACCCTGGGCGGGAAACACCCCACCACTTTAGAATGTACCTGGAAGTTGACGACATTATGAGGGGAAAACTCAGGTATTGAGAGGATTAGTTTTGTGGAGGCGTATGAGGTTGTTAGTGTTATAAATCACCGACAATCTCCAAGTGATCGCCAGAGGCATTTCGCGGATCTTCATCGATGAAAAGGGATTGGCGGGATGACATTGGGGAAACGACTTTAGAATTTAGAGATAGGGCTTATGCCATTGGTGATTGTAGCTAATGGAGTTTACAAAGCAAAGATGAAGTGGCAGTTTGCGGAGACCCTGTAACGGTTGGAATGTTTGGTAAAGTTTGAGAAAGTCTTAGAAGATTTTGTAAATATCTGGGATTATTTGGCAAGGTTTCCTTGTTTAGACCGTTTATTCCTTAGGGATTTCTATAACTCACTGGCTAGGTGCGGAGTCATGTATATAAGTAGAGCCACTTCTTGCACTTGTTACAAGCAATCCTACCCTGAACTCTCCAATAGAATTTGTGACCTTGAGGGGTTAATCGACCATTTTCTTGCGTGACTGCACTGTCACTTCAATCAGCCGCTAGGTGAGGCCTTGAATACAGATCAAGGAATCGGTCAGTGGGAGCAATTCGGAAAAGATTGCCAAATCTTGGAGGAGAAACACAAGGACTTTTTTTTGCCCACCACGGTACCACTATTACATAAGCAGATAAGGGTGAACCTCCATTAACATTTTTGTTAGACATTAGATATCCCCAAATACAGTACTGAAAAGAAAAGAAAAAAGATAGCATGTGTCTTGTGTAAATGATAATTGGAGTAACTTAGATCGCAAAGTTACTTTGTCCACTATATGCGCAATGACCTTGGTGTTCCAAATGGGCGGCGTGTATGCCTTAGCACAAACATCCACATCCGCAACGACTCATGATGCCTCGCGACGTTGGAGTCAATCATTGAGAACACATATCTAGTAGACCAAGGTAAAGGACAGTTAGTATAGGATGATCCGGTTTGAGGATATAAGTAAGTTACCGGTGAATGTGGCACATACTGGATATATTAGTGGGATTTATGGCTAAAGGAAGGCATGGGTGAAGGAGCAGTGAAATAGTTATGCAATATTTTATTGGTCTTGTATTATTTGATGTTTATTTGTCATTGGTTGGCACTCATTGTGTAATTACCTGTAGATTTTCCTTTTTAGATGTTAAAAATTGTTGTGAATGACTAGTGATTATACGTTTACTTTGGCAGCCTTAAATGCATTGGAAATTGGATAAAATTGTAATGAGAAGTGTACTTGGCTGAATACTATTAGCATACTGTAGATAATTATAGATCAGTGCAATGGAAGAACTAATGGGTGTTAGGCAGTAACATTGAAAGCAGTAGGTTCAATTTCCATCTTTCCTTTCACTTATATCATCTTCCACTGTTGTTTAACATTCCATTTACCAATACCAAATAATAACAATGATGACACCTAAACTTATTGCTTATAATATTTTCATGGGTGAAGGTCATTTTTAAGTTTTTTCGATTTTTGAGTTTAAATTTTCAAGATCTGTGTGTGGTGGCCATTTTGGTTGTTATAGACAGCCATAGCATGTCTTGGAATGTTGTGGAAAAGTTGTGTGAAGTTTGCCTGAGTTTCCTTTATGATTGTTATTTCTTGATCTCATATTATTCAATCATTATGCTGGAATTATGTCTATAAGTATATAAATTCCTCACACTCGTTTTTAGGGGAATCAGCTCTTCAATCAATGTATTTGTCCTCTTTAAAGATAATTTCATATCTGTATCTGTAGAACATAATCTTAGTAATAATATTCATGATTGGGCTGGGAGGTTATTAGTCAATAATAATATTGTGATATGGGAACAAAGGGAGTGAGAGCGCAAGATAGGGAGATGGGTGATGGTGTTGACAGGAAGATAGCTTAGCCTCTGGTCTTTGGTAAGGGTGTGGTTGCTATCCATTTTTAGATACAAAAAAAGAAGGGGAGAAAACAGAATTGTCAAAAGTTTACTCTAGTTTGAGATTGCCCAGGTGGGTATTGTACGTTAACAAAATTAACCATACATCCATGATCTGTGGCAACGCAACTCTCCTCATTACCTCTCACTTTGAACACCACCTAAAGAAATTCCTCTACATCAACCAAAACTCAACCAATTTTCCTAATTCTTTTGTTTTAAGAAACTATGCCTCCTATTCTTTGCAGTCATGCCAAAAAGGCTATTCCCTCCAAGCACCTCTCAGAGTTTACCAGGGGGAGAATTCTCAAGTTACATGAACCTCAAATGAGCTATCGCCAAATTTCCCACTACCTTGACATCCCCCTCAACACTATTAAAGATAGTATCTTAAAAGGAGATCAAGAGGGCCAGGAGAGAAAGGGCAGAGGAAGATATCCTAAAACTACCAAGTTGCAGGATGATGCTATGGTGGAGGAAGCTCTCAGCTATTGCAATACTAGCTATTCTGAGATTGCCAAAAAAGTTGCTCCCAATATCTCTTCTATGACAGTGAGGAGAAGACTTCAACAAAAGCATCTAAAAAAGTGGTTGGCACAAGAAAGGGTTCATTTGGATGAGGATCTAGCTCAAGAGAGATTGGAATGGGCATTAGCTCATAGGCATTGGACAAGAGAGATGTGGAGAAGAAAGGTAATGTGGGGAGATGAGGTAGCTGTGGAGAGAGGAGGAGGAAAGAGGAGAAAATGGATATTTAGATATCCAAAAGAGAAGTGGAATAAGGATTGTATTAAGTCTGCTGCTAGGAGAGGAGAGAGGAAGATTAGCCAAATGATGACTGGTTGTTTTTATGGTCAAACTCATGGTCTCTTTTTACCTGTTTTTCCTGATCCTACTTCTGCTAGGGGTGGAGTGACTGGAAAGTCAATTATTAATATTTATGATCATTATGACTTTCTAGGGATATGGGAGGATATCAGAGAAAGGGTTGGAGATGAAGAGGTATTTTTTATCATTGACAATGCTAAGACTCACTTGCCCTTTAGGAGATGGCTCAGAGTGCAGGGAATTACTCTTCTGGAAATTCCTGCCTATTCACCAGATCTCAATCCTATTGAGAATGTTTGGTCTCTGGTGAAAGATAAGCTTCACAAGAACTATCCTGAGCTCTATCTCATGAAGGGTCCTGTTGATGAGGTCAAAAAAGCAATAGAGGAGGCCATTACTAATTGTTGGGAACTTCTTGACCCAAAGGTTTTTGATACTTTGGCAGGATCAATGGTAGATAGGGTGGAAGAAATTATTAAGGCTGATGGATGGTATACTAAATATTAATTTCTACTATGTATTTACATTTTTTTAATTTTCTT
Organism: Choiromyces venosus 120613-1; assembly: GCA_003788595.2. Taxonomy (NCBI): domain Eukaryota; kingdom Fungi; phylum Ascomycota; class Pezizomycetes; order Pezizales; family Tuberaceae; genus Choiromyces; species Choiromyces venosus. The sequence continues at coordinate 675,801 of ML120389.1, forward strand.
TTGGTTTTCATGATGGTGGGGTTGGTGGGGTAGTGAAGTTGCCATAGCTGAGTTTTTCCGTCTGTTGATGTACAGTTATTTTTATTAACGTACAATACTATGCTATGTTAATATTGCGCATAGTGACATAAAGCAATTGATCCTTCATCTCCATGGTGGGAGACCACTCATGTAAGGTCTTGGGGGGGGGGCGGTCATCCTTGATTATTGTCAAGAAATATAAGATGCTATAAATACAAGGCTGGCTCTTACTTTCTGTTGAAAGTCACAAAGTTTCCATACCTAGGTCACAACAAGTGATATGGAATGGCAAGAGAAGTATTTGTTAGTTCAAAGCTAATAGAGTTTTAGTAGACTATGTATTTGGGGAAGTACAAGGATATTTTAGCATGGGGGAATGAATATGGGATGATAAGAGACAGGACATAGGATGACAAGGAAGAGCTTTTCTGGTAGCTAGTTACAAGTTCACAGAATTTGGTAGAAGTTTGGGGACGTTGGAGGAATTGTTCCTCAGAAGTAGTTTTGAGGAAACTTGTTTTTATACAAGGACAACTTTTGTATATATAGAACATCTGGTATGTTGTGGAAACATCAAGCTCCCCAAGATCTGCTCTCCCTCCCACAGCATTATTTTAATATTTCCGCCTCACAAAAGAAGCCCACGAAATTTGTCCTAATGTGCCCCTAGGTCATCCATGAGTCCAACACCACTACACTAAACTGGACTAAACTAAACTTAGCAAAACTTTCTGTATAGGATGCGCAGAGCCTCATAGGAGGCCCTGACATATTCTCCTCCTATAGCACAAGAATCTTGACAGACTGAGCGGGGGAGCATATGATTGATACTCTTGTCTAACATGACCTGAGACCTCCTCCTCCCCCACCTCCTTCGCTGTCTGATATGTGAACTGGTACCATGTACTGACATGCCTAAATGAACAATGCACCATTGCTTCCGCAATAGTAGAGAACAGCCACTGTTAGAATTTGGATTTACCGCTCGTATCCCCCCAAATACGATGACTGTTGCATTACCGGAAATTGATCACCGCGGATCACTCTCAACCTACCAGAGTCAACACAACCGATATATATTATACAGAATAGGAGTAGACGACATCACAAGCCACTCGGACACCCCGTCACTCGGACGACTAAACTTGAACAGGAAACTTTCCTGCCATGAACCTGATGAAGTGAAGCAACTGCAGCGATCAGCGGTCGATTTCCTCACACAAGATCAGCCAATCAGCATCTGTACGAGTGGGGGTGGGTGTCCAAGTGGCTCATGATGTCGTCTACTGGATAGTAGAGCACCGAGTATTGGAGAAATTGGACAGTGGGAGAATGTTTTCTCATATAGTGATGTTAGTTTGTCGTTGTTTGTTCTTTAATTAATTCGGTTTGTCTTCACCCATTCTCCATTATCTCGATCTCATAGGAGCCACTGCGCATATTTGTCCACCCTTTATTTCGTATTTAAACAGCCACAAGTAGGAGAAGCGGCGGAATTTGTTAATTGCTTGACTGAAGCTCAGCTTGCACTCCTTCGGAGGCTAATTGGAAACGATAAATCCTCTATCTGTACGGATGGTGGCTATACCAAATTCAATCGTAGGGTGGTCATGATATCTTATCTCAAGCCTACCCAACCTACTCGTACAATATGCGCGTATCATGGTTAGTCTATGGATTGATGCTTCTTGAGGCACAGTAATTATGAGCATATTCCGTCAAACACAATTGCATAGGAAGAGAGACTTAGATAAGAAGGATGATATGCTGGAAAAACTTTTTCCAGGTTTGGGCGCTCCGATATAGATAATGGTTGGCCTGAATATTCGTTAAGCTAATGTAGGTTTGTGTGTCAGGTCGAGGGAACACAGGCCAGCATTTTGATGTAGGCTCTTAATGACCTTTGAAGGGTAACCAGGAGGACTGCAAGGTAAGAGCTGATTTGACCAATCAGTGTTCTCCAGGGTCTAGGAGCCCTGCAGGGCCCGGAGGGCGGCTGCCAAGAGCCCTGGACCGGACTGGACGGCGAAAGATGTCCCGTTCTCGTCTGCAAAATCTGAAGACGGCCGGTATCACAAAGGACGACGGGCCTGGCAACCTGAGACAATAGTAGCTAGGGTGGGGGCTCGAGGGCAGTAGGTGTAGAGCAGGGATGATAGGGGACTGCGGGGCACTGTGGGCTTGGCTGGGGACAGCAGGGGATGTTGTGAGAATATTGGAATGGAATGATGATACGAAGAAGTGATTAATTGCTTCTTCGTATCATCATTCCATTCCAATATTCTCACAACAGGTTATGAGCCTTTTGTAGCCTTCCGTCCTCTAAGAACAAGCCTGGTTATCCTTTGCACTCTATATTCCATCTTCTACCCTTCTATCTATCTGTCTATCTTATATCATCCTTTCTTGGTCCTTCTTCTTCATGTCTTTCTCGAAGATCTCAGCTGCCAAGGATGATTCTGTTTACCGTTGCAAGTATGGTGAGGCGACTAGATTGACTCAATTGACCTACCCGCAATGGTCACAGGATCTTCAGTACCTTCTTCAGGGTGCTGGGGCCCTCGAGATAGCCCTCAGCCACGAAGTTGCCCCACCAGCCAACCAGCATGCTCGCCTTGCCAATTTCAATCGTCGTGAAAGCCTCGCTGTTACATTCATTTATAACTCATGTGGCCCAGAGGCAAAAGCATTTCTTTGCTGAATTCCTCATTCACCGGTGGCGATGTGGACGGCTCTTGCAGCCGAGTTCGACACTGCTTCCTCCCGTGCAGGAAGGGAGGGTCTCATCTGTGAGTTCAATCGTATTAAGTGCAGTGACTACTCATCCGTTAGTGCCTATATCACGGCCTTGATGGATTTCAAAGACGTACTCTCCTCCACCGATCAGGCCATTACCGATCCCATGTTCATCTCTCGTCTGACCTCGTCTCTCCCGGATGCTTACGACATGACTATCCAGCTCTTGCACCAGCAAGTAAACCTTTCTGTTACGGAATATGTCACCTCAATTCGGCAGTATGAGGCCACCCTTCAGATTAAGACGTCGGATGCCTCGAACTCAAACACCATGGCTACGTCTGGTAGAGCACTGTTCTCGAGGGTTGGTTCTGCCAATGGCAGCAATCATGGTTTTCAAAGGAGAGGTCGTAGTCGTGGTCGCAGTCGTGGTCGTGGTGATTACTGCAATTCCTGGTCCAGGTCCAACGACTCTGCTGATAGTCGTGTGAATGGTCACTCTGTGTCTACTGTCTGCTGGCATTGTGGTCGTAGTGGGCATACTCAATGTGACTGTAATTCTCATCAGAGGGGGAGACAGGCGATGGAGGACCACCACAAAAATAAGGGAACTGGTAGAACTGACAAGAATTCTGGAGATTCACACGCATCAGCTATGCCAGCTACTGCCGATCCTGTCCTTGTTTCAGTTCAAGCTCTTGTGACCAACGTTAGTTTCCCATCATCAAAGAAGTTAACGGTAGTAGATTCCTCATGTCCGGAAATCTCGAACTGGTTAATTGACTCTGGTGCCACCCATCACCTCTGCCGGAACCGTGATGCCTTGTTTTCCTATCGTGCCTTCCAGTCCGATGCCTACGTTCTAATTCATATGGGCAACAACTCGTCTGTGAATGCCATTGGGGCAGGCATGGTGCAGATCCTTTTCAGAATTGACCAAAGCCATGAAGTGTTTGCTCTAGACATTCAAGCCCTTTATGCCCCTCATCTCCACTCGTCTCTTTTGTCAGTTGGTCAACTGTCTGACCTCCGTCGCATCACCTTCACCGCGGATACCTGCCTCATTTCACGTATCGATGGGGGCTTGCCGATACCTCTTGGACAGCTCAGGAATTTAGTCTGGGAACTTGCAGGCCCTGGACCAGCGATTGTCACTGGTGCCTTGAGATCGTCGATTCTCTTCCCTCTGTCACAACATGCCCATGTTCTCCAAGCGACAGCCATGAATACTTCAACAACTGCCAATTCCAAAGTTCCAATTACCTTCTGGCACCAGCGACTAGCCCATCTCAACTATCGAGCTGTGTCTACCATCACTGGTCTTCCTGTTGGTGACGTTCCACCTTGCCAAACATGTATTAAGGTGAAACATCAGCGAACGTTGGCCTGCCTTCCAGTAACTTGAGTGTCGAGACCTTTCAAACTTATTCACTCTGATCTTTGTGGCCCAATTGGAACACCATCCTGGTCGGGATCCCACTACCTCATCCTCTACATCGACGACTATACGCGCTGGGCATATGGGTATTTTCTGCGATCAAAAGAATCTATCGAAATTACACGAATCTTTCAGGAATTTCAAGCCAGAGTTGAAGTGGCTTTTCTGAACTGGCCAATCGCATGTTTCCGATGTGATAACGGTAGAGGAGAATATGATAACGCCATCTTCAGCAGTATCTTGCGTGTCGGCAGAATCTCCTTCAAGCCAGCACCACCATACTGTCAGCACAAGAACGGGGTTGCAGAAAGAATGATCCGTACCATAGTTGGAAAAGGCAGAGCAATTCTTTTGGATTCCAAGCTACCTGATACTATGTGGGCCGAAGTGATAGAGACAGCGCTATATCTCCACAGTCATTCCCCTACAACCTCACTTGGAGGTAGATCACCGTATGAAATGTTGCACAGTATTAAGCCTGACTTAGGCCACATACATCGTTTCGGATGCTCCACAAACAGACTTATTCCTAAAGAAAAGCGGCGTGGCAAATTCGGTCCCCACTCCCAGGAATGCATTATGATAGGCTATGTCCACGATACCGCGAAGATTTGGCAGCTATGGGACCCTGAATTCCGAGCGATTGTTCGATCATCCGATGTCCACTTTGATGAATCTCGTACCCCCAGTGATGTGAAGCAGGGTCCTGGCTGTGACGTGCTCAAGAACTTCATTCCTCTTGCAGACGGGGTTGAGGATGATGATGAGATCGGAAGTGTGCCTGCCGTTGACTCCAAGGCAGAGGAAGCAGAAATGGGAGCTGCCAAGACCCCAATGGCAACAGGTGAGGGCAGTGACGTACCAGTGAATCCGGTCCCAACACCTAATGAAATTCTAGTTCCCAAGGCTGGACAGAATGGGGATCGGAGGGTCATCAATAAAAGGAGTAGTAGAACCACTACGATTGTCGAGGGGGAGAGAAGAGTTGAGCACGACAATCTCCGAATTGGCCAAACAAGACCCAATCTCGAGAGCTCCTCTGGTGGCCCGATGGTACAGGTGCCCAAGAATTTGAAGAGAAGAGTTGAGCACGACAATCTCCGAATTGGCCAAACAAGACCCAATCTCGAGAGCTCCTCTGGTGGCCTGACAGTACAGGTGCCCAAGAATTCGAAGAATGCCCTCGTTGGCCCGATGTTACTGGTGCCCAAAAACGTACTCAAACGCGCACAAGAATCGAGCCAGATGCTTCGCTGATCTCTCCGTCGTCATCAGCCAGTTCAAGCAGTTGCTGCTGAGGCCGAAGATGTATGCGAACCTGTTCCAGGTGACGACCCGGCGAGTTACGCAGATGCTGTTACCTATGCAGTATGGTGCAGTGCCATGAAACAAGAGTTCAACTCTCTTATTGAAAATGACACCTGGGAGGTTGTCAGCTGTGATGATGTCCGAGAGGCAAAGGTCATTGGATGTAAATAGGTGTTTCGAGTTAAGCATAACTCAGACCGGTCCATCCGCTACAAGGCATGCCTTGTCATCAAAGGATATGAGCAAACAGAGTTTGGTGAGACTTACGCTCCTGTTGCCCGGCTAACGACATTCAGAACTCTAGTTACTCTCGCTGCCCAGCTTGGTTGGACAATCCATCAAATGGACGTAATTACCGCTTTCCTAAACCCAGTTGTCAACGATCTTGTCTTCATGTCCTTCCCTGAAGGCATAGAGTGGTTGCAACCTGCAGCACCCATTGGTGCAGTTTGCCGGTTAAAAAAAGCTCTATATGGACTTAAGGAGGCTCCTCGCCTTTGGTTTGCCGATATCGATCGTTTCCTTAAGTCACAAGGTTTTGTTCCATCCTCAGGAGATGCTAATCTATACATATCTTCCTCCCGCAAGGTTATACTGCTACTCTATGTGGATGACATTCTTATAGCTTCTGGGAACCCTTCCGCTACCCTGTCGGTGAAACAACTTCTCGTGAGCCAGTATAAAATGACAGACCTTGGATTATCACACCAATTCCTAGGAATCGATATCAAGCAGCTACCAGATAATATTCGAATAGGCCAGCGATATTTCGTAGAGTCTGTTTTACGGTGATTCGGCATGAGCGATTGTAACGGCATCTGGACACCGCTTGAATCTCGACCCTCCATGAAATTCATACCACTTGCAGCTGACGATCAGCAACTATATCAATCCTTAGTTAGGAGCATCATGTATCTCATGTTGGGAACACGACCCGATCTAGCATTCACGATATCAGTTCTGTCAAAATTCTCTGCCTCCGCTGGGTCAGAACATCTCGCCCAGGCAAAGCGCATTCTTCGGTACCTAAAGCAAACATGAGATATTAAGCTTTGCTACAAGAAAGGCGAAGTCCCATTCGATAAGTCACTTGAGGGATTTTCAGATTCAGACTGGGCAGGAGATTTAGGTGACCGGAAGTCAACAGGAGGATTTGTTTTTCTTCTATCAGGGTGTGCTATAGCCTGGAAAGCTAAGAAACAAACTATCGTTGCCCTCTCCACTACCGAAGCGGAGTACATAGCTGCATCAGAAGCTGGAAGAGAAGCAATTTGGCTTCGCTGTATAGTTGGAGATCTCATGGCTGCGATCTCTTCTACTGAATCCTTCTCTTCTCCCACTACTGTCTACACTGACAGCACCAGCAGTCTTGCACAGATCTCGAATGTGCGTCATCATGAGAGAACCAAACACATAGACATAAAATATCACTATGTCCGCGATATCATTGAGCAGGGGATTGTTATCTTTTGCCATATTTCAACACACGATATGTCTGCTGACATGCTTACGAAGCCACTCATAAGAGACCTCCACTGGAAGCACATGAGAAGAATTGGGATGGAAACCATGGTCTGATTTGTGTTTTCCAGATGGTTAATGTCTTTGCCCTTCTCCTTTTTTGTTTGGGATGTCTTCCTACTGGACGTCTTTCTTGGGACCGGCTTCGTAAGCATGTCAGCAGACATATCGTGTGTTGAAATATGCCGAAAGTATAACAATCCCCTGCTCGACGACACTCGCGGACATAGTGAGATTTTATGTCTATGTGTTTGGTTCTCTCATGAGGTTGACGAGCATTACGAAATTTGTCCAACACTGCCAGTACTATCTAGTGTAGACAGTAGTGGGAGAAGAGAAGGATTCAGTAGAAGAGATTGCAGCCATGAGATCTCCAACGATACGGCAGAAGCCAAAGGGCGACTCTTGAAACATACTTCTGATGCAGCTACTGTACTCCGCTTCACTAGTGGAGAGGGCAACGATAGCTTGTTTCTTACCTTACATCAAACCTATACCACACACTGATAGAACAAAAAGAAATATTGAAGATACCTCCTTGCATTTCTCTCACTTTCCTTTCCCTTGTTATTGTTATTGTTCGCTCGACCTTTTTGTCTCGCTCCCAACAGTAGATAGTCAGGGTCTTTCGCCCTTCCCTTTGAGTTAATCAAGCGTTCTCGTTTCTCAAGCAATTAATCACTTCTTCGTATCATCATTCCATTCCAATATTCTCACAACAGGGGACAGCAGGGGACTGCGAGTGATGGCAAGTGACGGCGAGTGACTATAGGGGACTATAGGGGACTGTGGGGTTCGCAGGGGATGGCAGAGGGCTGCGAGGGACTGCGAGGGACTATAACCTTTCAACACCATTGGTGACTTGAATAGTGTATTAGATGATAGAGCCCAATCAAAGACATGAGTGTGGTATGATATGACTTTTTATGGAATCAAAAAGCGGAGAAGACAGTTAACTAGTTACTCCAGAATGAAGATAAATAGGTTGCGAAGCAGACAATTGTTGGGAATAGAAGATACCTCCTCCGACCAACCCTAAGCATCTCTCGATACCGCAATTCACTGCTGAGTCCTAGAACAACAATTGTTGACCACTTATTGATTTTTATTTTTTTCAACGGTTTTGTCTTTAGTCTTTTGTTGCACGTTTTGGTGTATGCCATTTTACTGCAATATGTAAAACGATCTTCAAATAATTGCTGTGATATTATGATGGTACTATAAATCCTTTCTAGTTAAGAGTACTCAAAGAATGGTGAATAACATAAAGTATAAGCAGAGTATACTAAAAGGTTTAACCAAAAAAAAAAAAAAAAAAAGTTTAAAAAAAAAAAAAAAAAAAAAATAGCGTGCTGGCACACACGATAACATAGAAAAGGGAAAATCTAAGACATTAAAATGGTTACTAGTATAGTAGGAGACTACCGGGCCCGACGTCCTCCGGTCTGAATTGTCGGGCAAATTACCTGGAGGACGAGACCGGACGACAAAAAGTCGTCCATCCTCGTCCGGGCTCAAGACGGACGGACTGCCCCATTGCGAACACTGTGACCAATTGTAATTTTTTGCATTCCTGATAAGGACATTGGCAAAACCATCAGCTCGCCAAGCTAATAAGTGGGCCTATAGGCTTCTATCAGGCCTGGTAGGCTTTCACAGGCTAATGGAATTCAGCCTATATCTGCCTAGGCTAATTGCGGGAGCGGCCGCCTTGGCCAGGCCTATGGCCTATAGGCCGGCCTATCACTGGCCTGGCCCGTTGGGAACACTGTTGACATTTCGTAGGGTGTTTGAGTGTTCTGGCCCAAGAACCTTCTCATTCCCCTTCACTACACGCCAAAACATGGTCTCTGACTCTCCATATCTCCCTATGGCTCGTAGCACGGAACCCAGGTTATTAATACCTCATAAGGTGTCAGGTGCTTTGGTTGATGAGCCTTCTCGAATCTCTCTAGTGCGCACCATAACATAGTCTCTGATTCGCCATACCTCCCAAGGGCTTTCGGCACTACAGCCAGGTTATTGACACTTTGTAGGGTGTCGGGGTGGTTTGGTCCAAGAACCCTCCCGAACCCCTCCAGCGCACGTCGTAAAATCCTCTCATTCACTCTACCTCCAAAGTGCTTGTAGCACTAAAGCCAGGTTATCGGCGCTTCGTAGGGTGTTGCAGTGGTCTGGTCCGAGAACCTTCTCTTTCCTCTCCAATGCACACCATGAGATTGTCTCTGCCTCACCATAAAAACCAATATACAAAAGGTATTCCCCCATCCAAAAAATAAGGTCTTTAGCAATTGAACCAGTTGACTCTTTAGCTAGCACAAGTGCATGCAGAACGTATGCAGCAGCAATACCACTATATTGTCACTCGAATTCATCGCAGGAGAACAATCATGAAACCACTTGAAGTGCAGTGACCTTCTAGTGACCCAGCTCCTGTGGTGATAAGCACGCACGTATAGCAAGTTGGACCAAAACATGAAGCTCGTAAAACCTCTTGCCATCATGCTTAATGTCCATAATCAACGAGAACCCCAATAATATTCCTATAGCCAAAGGAAATTCTATCTGATCATCGCTCCTTTCCAAGATACATTGACTCAATAACTCCTCCAGTATGTTTTGATGGTCGAAGAAGGCAATCAACCGGAGAAGTCCTGCTGCTGCAGGTATCTGTTGCATTATTCTGTCAAAGGTGATAAAATATGTGACCAGAATGCCTTTGGTAATATCAATCTCTAGTCAGATGTCAGGAAACTCCCTCGAAAGTATCAATGTCCTTCCTGGCTCATTTTCTTGGAGAATGGACCAGTAATAGGAGGAAGGTGTCTCTGTCTCGGTCATAAAGGCCACTGCACCAACCACAGCTAGTGGTAAGTAATACAGTGACTCCAGGATCGTTAGGACAACTTTTCGTTCTTCATCTTCCAAAGTGTCCCAGTTGCCAAAGCATTTCGAAAACAATTCTAGTGTTTCTTCCTTTGCCATTTTGTCCACATGGATAGCTTTGCAACCCTGATAGCTTGCAACCAGTTGAGATCTAGTCATTAATATCACGGTACCCTTGTTACCCTGAGGTACAAGCTTCGCGATAGAACTGCTGTTGCTAAGACAGTTGTCATTGTCAGCATCATCGATAACTAGGATCCAGTGGCCACTATTTATCCTCTCAAACCATGCCTTTATACTCAACAGGAATTGCTCTTCCTCTTTCTGGGGGTGGTCCTGAGGAATGTCAACACATTGACCAACAGTCAGAAAGTCCAGGCTGAACTTCAACATCCCGCTTCGACGTGTCCAGAAAACATGACAACCACACTCCTGTGCACGCTGATATACGTATTCGAGGGCGATATGAGTTTTTCTAAGTGAGGTTAGTACATCCTTTGTATGATGAAGTGATCAATGTATACTGTGGGGGCGAAATGTGGTTCGGGGTTAGGGAGTAAAAAGTTTGGTTTTAGTTCGTAGACCTGGTAGCCATAGCTCGGCTTTACTGTTGGGACATTGTTTTTATTTACATAGAGAGATGAGAGACAGACAACAGACAGAGCATCAATGACGAATGCGAATTTATTTTTGTTTGCCCTTTTCCAATTTTCTTTTGTTTTCTTCGCAAGTGTGATTTCCTGCGACCGATTTGTTTTTCCTTTCCAAGCATCCGACTTCCAGCTGTGTGAGCGGCGCTTTGCCCATATCTGGTGATGTTTGTGCTCCTTTCGATCAACGCTTCCCTTCTTTATGTTTGTTCCGTTTCGGAGAAGCGAACCTTCTCTCTCTTTTGTGTTCTAGGCCAGGACCCGTTCTTGTCCTTTCAGTACTGTACCGGAAACTGGCTTTTTCGCGATTCCAGGGGTTTTTTGGTTTTTTGGTTTTTCGGTTCTAGTATCGGTATGCTGGAACTGTGCTGTTTTTAAAGTTGCAAAAATGACTCAGCGTGACAGCTCATAATATCTATGAACCTATTTCTTTTTTTCGATATCCTATTCTTCAATTACCTGAACCCATTAGCAGCGACAAGGGCTGCGCCCTTCAACGAAACGACACCCCAGTGACATTTCTGCACTGCAAATACGGTATTTCATGGAAATATCAAGCTCCCCAAGATACTCTCTCCCTCCCATACCCTTACTTTATTACTTTCTGCCTCACAAAAGAAACCCACGCAATTTGTCCTAATGTGCCCCTCGGCCATCCACGAGTCCGACACCACTACACTAGACGAAACTAAAATTAGCTAAATTTTCCGTACGGTACATCAGAGCCTTACCGGAGGCCCCAGCATATTCTCCCCCTATAGCATAAGAATCTTGACAAGGGGGGGCATATGATCGATCCCCTTGTCCAATATGACCTCTGACCTCTTCCTCCCCCACCTGCTCCACCGTCTCATATGTAACGTGGTATCGTGCACTGACATGCTTAAATGAACAATGCACCATTGCTTCCACAATGGTAGAGAACAGGCAGTGTTGGAATTTGGATTTACCGCTTGTATCCACACAAATACGATGACTGTTGCATTACCGGAAATTGATCACCGCGGATCACTCTCAACCTACCCAGAGTCAACATGTAGTAAAATGAAAAATATCTCGATAAGTAAAGTTCGCAGGAAAAGCCAATTTGGTAGAGTACGAAAGATGCAAGTTACTGAGTGAAAAAAGTGTACCTCAATTTCTCCTTATTTTTTGTTAAGATGCCGTGCATCTCTCTCTTATACTAAGTATCTGGTGATGCCATAACTATCCTTCCATCCCAAACTATCGCACTCAGTCCGGTCGGCTGCGTCGGTACCACCCAATACCGCTCGGTCCGAACCACCTTCTTCGGCCCATTCCACCTTCGGCCCATTCCACCTCATCTGTTCTCTTCCGCTCGTTCCACTTCCATTATTAGGAAGCATCACAGGTATGCATTAGAGCATACTTACAACACAACACAATGGATATATATTATAGGGAATAGGAGTGGACGACATCACCAGCCACTCGGATACCCCCTCACTCGGATGACTAAACTTGAACAGGAAACTTAGGTCATTCAGAACAAAGGTAGCCTTGACCGGAAGCATAAGAGGGCCAGAGGGCCTGGGAAATCCTGTTCGTTCAGGCAGCGCAACAACCTCTTGTGCGGTGAACTCCATAAATTGCTCAAGACCACTTGATGCTTGATGTGTCTCTGAGCTTGCCGTTCCAGGCACCATGGTACGTGTCTGTGGTGTGTCAGATATTCCTGGCTCTGAAGTGGTGTAGGCTCTGTCTGCCGTACGCTCAGTGTTCCCAACCGTCCCGGGCGCCCTACAGGGGCCTGGCGGGCTGGTAGTCCCGGGCGTCCCGGGCGGGGTGGGTAAGGACGGCAGGGCATGGCGTCCGTCTTTCGTAAAGACGGCCGTCCTGCGGGTTGACGCCCGGGCCCTGCAGTCTTATGGCAAATGGCATCTTCCGGCCGTCATTTGCAGGGTCCGGCCGTCATCTGCAGGGCCCGGCCGTCATTCGCAGGGCCCGGCCGTCATCTGCAGGCTTCGGGCGTCATCTGTAGGGCCCTATAGGTATTTCATAAACTACAGAATAATGGATGGTCGTCCCACAGTGTAAGTGGTTATCTCGTAGCAGGGACGCATTTAATACAATATTTTCATACGGTCTCGAACAGGGGAATAAATAGGCTTGGATTTTTCAAGAGAACAGGAAAGCAATCCCATGCACAATAAAGATCCTACTCCGAACGCTCAATTTTCTATTACTTTGGTTAGGGGATGAGGTTATAGAGGCAATTGAGTGTATGAAATCATGGCGTAAGGCTGGCCTAATTTCGGAGACGCGGGTTACGGATGTAGAGATAATGCTGAAGGATTTAGAGGACAGAGCAGTAAAGTTGGCTCTGGGAAGGAGCATAGGTTCCGGTTGCTCTGAACCAGGTTCCGATGTGAGTGCACAGATTGGTTAGTTTCAGTACGTGTGGATGGGGGGATTTGCTACATGTACCAAGAGGGAGCTAACATGTTATTAGTATCAGAATATAAATGTTTGGTTTCGTTATGACTACAGACTTACTGTACCCAAAATAGATCATGCATGTGAGACACCTATAGGGCCCGGCCGTCCGTCCCGGGCGAAGGTTAGGACGGACTATAGGACGGGCGTCCGTCCAGGGCAGAGTCCCAGAAACCGGCGTCCGTCCCGTCCAAGGCAAAAGACGGACGGACTGGACGCTTGGGAACACTGCCCTTAGCTTCATATATATCTGACCCTTCATCATCCAGTTGTTGCCCCCCCTGAGGTAAAGCTCCAACCCATGATTTACCTAATCCTGACCAGCATCGGTATTCCCCTACTGGCGCTTGAAGACAACAGGTTTGAGCAATACCCTATCCGTACCTGCTTCACGTCTGGCATCTGGCAGTAGCAACGAGTTCTGGGCTGGTAGCGTGCTGCGTGTTCTCTCCTTCAAGCTTCACAGCAGCAAATCAGATGTCTTCGTTGTTGGGTTTTGGTTGAACGCTTTTCCACAGATGATTCTTGCACCATTTATATTGCCCGCTTGCCATTTCTCTTTGGCGAGCATCATCCATAAAGCATGACTCTGGGGGCTGGCTTCCAATGCTTTTCCGAGGATGTTATAGAGAGCTTCTTTCATGCCGTGGTTTTTCCAGGTGCATGGCGGCACACCAGACACTCTTTTTCACCCAGAATACACTTAGAGTGCACGCGTATATCCTAGCAGTTGTGTACTTTACTCTGGACATATCAAGTTCAGCGTCATCTATCCAGATCTTCTTGCCATCTTCCAATTGCCAGCCAAGGGTTTCCCAGATGAAAGCTTGGCAGGCCTTGACTTTGCCCTCTCCCTCACATCTTTCGACATCTTTCATCCTGTTTTCATGAGAGGACATTGCTTCTACCCAGGCGAGGACTTGGATGCCTGGTTTCATGATGTTGATCTTATTAGCATTGCCTTGCTGCTCTTGGAGTCTTGCTGCAATGATCCAGATTTCTGGACTTGTGGGGATGACCTTGCAGGCTTTACTCAGGAGTTGTGTGTTTTTGAAGGTTTCTAGGCATGCTTGGGTCAACCAGAGTTTTATGCTCAAGGGGACGAGTTGGATAGCACTAGCAAGGAGGATTTTGGCATTGGCTGGATCTTCTGCGAGTTTTATGACTTCTTTCTAGAGGACAACTGAATGGGGGATGATGTCGAGAGCTTTTCTGAGAACTCTTTTCTTTACCCATAGTTCTGTTCCAAGTCCCATTGCCTTCACCTATAGCTTATTGAATTTGGCGCTGTGTTGGACTGCGTCTGCTACTATAATTTCAGCCTTCGCAGGTTTATTTAGATGCATTGCTTCTAACCATATGTCCTCGTTCTTTGGGCAATGCTTGCAACCTCGGGCGATAAGACTTTGGGCTTCGACCATTTTACTAGCTACTTCTTCAAGAGGAGTGGCTGCAATCCCATCCAGTCCATGTTTGGGATTTTTCTTGATGACACTCGGTAATAGTTCTCTGACATGCTCGATACCGTGGACCCCCTGTTCAGTTTGTGCAGTCCTGTGGTTGTGCGAGGTGAGGTAGCTTTTGAGATAAATGTTCCTATCATCGGTCACCGGATCACGCCCAGATCTATCCAGCCTCACCGCTAGCACCTTTGCCTTTGCCTTCCCAATATCTCCAAAGTTCGTCCTAGTCCCATCCTCTGTACTGGCACAAACTGTAGAGGTGCCTTTATCCTGGATGGAAGTCTCGAAGTGTGAGCCTGAAGCATTGACCAACACCCAATCCGCTGTCAGGTAGAACTTCTACCAGGTGGCCTGTCTCACTCTCTTATTCCTCCCCATAAGATCACCACTTCAGGTAAGTTCGTCCAATTGTCATCGATGAGTGTTTCTAGTCGTCTTTAAGTCAACGAACTGGTGCTGGATTTCTGGATTCTTATGCTCATACTCTTCGCGCTCGGCTTTCTTGTGTGCTTCCCTATATGATGACGAAGAAGGAGTCAGCAATACTGTCTCATATAAACAATGATGATCAACCATGCATTCCGCAACAAAAAAACAAAAGGGGAAAAAAGAAAAAAGAAGGGGTGAGAGGTAGGAGGTAGAGTAATGCCTTCATGACTTTCACCTTTTCTCCATCTTCTCATCTACACTTTGGTATATCCTATCTGCCTTGTCTCCCATCGTAGGCTCCTCTAGTGAAAAGTCCAACTTCATTCCTGGTGCTTTCAAACTAATCATCCTCATTGACATCATCACCCTCTTTCTTATCAAGACCCTGTAGACTATCATTAGCAAACACCTCAAAGAAAGTAGCAAATGGTAAACAAACATAAGCAGTTGGTGGCGCCTGTCCTAACGCTTCTACACTTCGGGTGAGAGCAGCCTTGATAGCTTATTCTTAAGGACCTTCGCTTGTCGGACCAATATCAGATCGTGTTATGAATGAGTAGCACCACAGCCGAGACCAGCGACGAGGTTTGCCGAAGCTGGCTGACTGAGGAAGTTATGTTTCATCATCTCGGCAGTTCATCGTTTGGCTGATAGTACGAATGGTGGGGAAATGGAGTTTGTGCAGTGAGATATAAAGGTGAAGATGCAAGCTGAGTGAAAGAGTTACCACGTCGCTGGTCACGTTGAGACCATTTACTCGGGCGCAAATTAAATATTTAGAAGAAGTGACAAAATACCTAGTTTCCACATCCATATCAAGGTCATTCCTTCCGAATCTTTAATTTGCGTGCGAGTATGGCAAGCGGGATTATTAATATCTATAGTACTCCGTGCTGAAAAAAACGAAAAGGGTCTATCCAGGAAGAGAGAATAGAAAAGGAAATGAGCCATGTATATTTGTGTAAGAACAAGATGTGACGCTCCTGGTTCTTCCGCTTGCTCCACCTCTACATGGGGCATTCTGGGTCATAGTACGGTAGCCCTGCTGTCAACCCATTATCTACTCCCTGACTAGGATGGGTACATGAACTCCTCGGGAAGAAAAGTATTGTTGCCGCGTCGACCTGGTGGGATGGATACTCCAATACTGTAAAAACTGGAACAAATAATATGCTATGTGGTCAAGGTTGCTCCTTCTGGTAAGGTGTGGTGTTTTCTTTGTTTTTTAATATCTCCAGAGGGGCTGAGCAGCTCTTTTTTTGCTTTATTTTTCACTCCTTTTCCAAAGTAGGGAATGCTTAGTACATAGCACATTGTTCATTTATTTAAATTTTCACAATACTATTGACGGCCGGTACTCTTCACCATGGCACTTGATCAACCTGAAGGATAACCTGCTGCACACATGCAAGGTCAAGTACTCAAGAGATTGCAAGAGGGGCCCAGCTTGTCTTGTCTCCGCTCTTGTTACCGGTAGTACGATACCTCTCCTCCATCCTCTTGTTTTACCAACTCCTCTACGGTGAATAGTGAACTAATGCAGAGATCAGACAATAGTCTAGTAGAATTATAGATAAAGAGCTCTCCCACTACGAGCGTGCCATGGCCCTGAAATTTATTATCCACTTCATTGGCATCATCCACTAACCTCTCCACACGGAGGACCTCCTTCGTGGGGGCAACAGAATGGAGGTAGCTTTCAATGGCTGGGAAAGCAACTTTGACTGCGTGCTGGACTCTGCTATTCATAAAGCACATAGGGGGGAAATGCGATCTGGGACGCTGCTGTTGGAAACCGTGGATGCTGCTCGGCATGCTCACAGTCATTGTCCATTTATCTACCCGGTTGTTTGCTTTGTTTGCCATTCTATTTGTTCGCCATTCCAATGTTTGCTCGCTGCACCATAGGAGGGGACTACAGGAGCTGTTCGGGTGCAGGAACGGTATGGGCATGGGAACGGTACGGGCGTGGAAATGGTACGGGCGCAGAAACGGTACGGGCGCAGGAGTCAATGTGACTGCCCGGAGCTATAGGAGTCTTTGTGAAGCTTGTTTTTCATTTGTTTGTTAGCATGGGAGTTTTGCGGAGGAAAGGGGGACTTATCGGAAGAGGGTGTGCGAGAATGGGCAACTGGATGTTTGCGGTATGATGGGAGGATTTCCTTATCATAATTTATATATACTCCTGTCTTTACCGTTGTGTTAGTTAGTGTGTGTGTTCAAGAGTTGTGCGTGCGAGCGAGAGTGTTGTTGAATGAGAGAGAGAACTTCCCCACTTTACCCAGCAATCAGAGTTTTCACCAGCCAAGTGACTAATCGCCGTTTTCGTTGTGTCACAGGCTATCATTCGTCGGTTTAAAGTCTTTGCCGTTTAAAAGCTGCGACATGGTCAAATAACCACACACAATGATCGAGACAGGCAAGTTCAAGGACCCTTCTATTAAACCGGCTATGGGCTATGCAAAATAGTAGGACAACAGGCTATCAACTGTGAAATGTTTTTTTTACCCAACCCTCCCTCCCTGTTCTATAGTATAGTATCCGATGTGACCAAAACATACATGACTAAGAAATAAACTAAACACGCAGACCATTATGTAATGGAAGAACAAAAAAAAAGGGGGGGTGGACGGCAGCACAGGAGGATGTGTTTTAGAGGTCATTTGGTTCACACACGGGGGTATTGCTAATTGTGAATAAACACCTGGATCCAATCACTGCTCCTTAGGAGGAGCTTTCGCCTTAACAGTATTTTGAGACAATCTCAGCTCCATCCGCAAGAGCTGCAACAGAATTCTTGACTCAAGCGCGACGACCTCTAACTTCATATTGCCTTTGATTCTTTTTTCCAACTCTGAGTCTATATACATGTAGCGGACCAAAGCCTGGCAGATACATTAGCGAAATACAAGTTGGTGATTTATTGCAAGCAAAACATACCGCTGCCACAAAGATTCCAACTAGCAACTTCAGCCAGTAGTAATGTCCTTTAAATCCTTCATCATGTCTCTTAAACCCTTCATAGACCTTTTGGAAAAGTTGGACCAAGTCCTTTTGGGAACCGTCAGTACTGTTCCAGGTAAATAGAATATCCTTACCTTTCTGACAGCTGTGGGTCTCGTGTTAAGAGAATCTATGATGTGGTGCATCGTCTGGTTGTCGGTACGGGTCTGGGTCTCGGTATGGGTCATGGAATATCGCGGCGTTCGTGCATAAGATCGTATTACTGGTCACAATGGTCATGCGTGAGCCGGCGAGGAAACGGATTAGTTGTAGGCTAATGTGATGTCATGTATTCTCCTATATGTTGGAAATCACGATACTTCCATACCTCTGTAACGATGGTGGGGACTTGGCTGGAAAGAATAGGGGTATGAGGTTTGGTGCGTTTAGGGATTGTTTAATGTATCATGATAAGATGCAAGAAAGAAAGAGAGTGTGTGTAGACCAGTATTTAGCTGTAGCAGGATTGTTTGGGAAGGAATACCGGGGGTCAAAGGTTAGAGTTTGCAAGGGATTGAGACGAGTTAGTGCCAGACCATGACAGTTAGGAAATGAGAGAAGGAGCGGAAAGGTATCAGGACTGTTAGAAATTGTCAGTTAAGGGAAAGTGTTTTAGGAGAAGTTTGAAGGAGGAGATCTGATGCAAGATGTGGGAGCTAGGGAGAG
Organism: Choiromyces venosus 120613-1; assembly: GCA_003788595.2. NCBI lineage: Eukaryota > Fungi > Ascomycota > Pezizomycetes > Pezizales > Tuberaceae > Choiromyces > Choiromyces venosus. The sequence continues at coordinate 694,379 of ML120389.1, forward strand.
AGCGGTACCTGTTATGCACATGGGTGAGAAATGTCTTGTTGCAAAGGAACGTTTTGTGTATATATAGGATACCTCCGGTAACATAGAAAGAATAAGACTCGCGGATATCATCACACGATCATACTTGATTTACTTTAATTTCTGTATTGTTATTGAAAACTTAAGGTATTTCTATTGCACCCGATATTTCGTCTGTTAATGACTGGGTTTAGCATTAATCTATGTAAAGTGCTTAAGTGATATGGATGAAGTGAGGTTATTAGTCTCATGGCAATTCATTCATATGCTCAGCAAATGTTCCTCCGGTTGTTGCTCTTGTGGAAGTGCAATATATTGCATGCAGATCGGAAGCAGGACAATATTTTGGTAGGGTTCAACTTGGGCTGTCCACATTGTTGTAATACTAATTTTGTTGACACTATGCAAATGAAAACTGCAATCTGCTTAAGATTTGCGATCTTGGTTCTGCATCCAATATTTCTGACAATGAGATTACTCCTTATATTGTGAGCAGGTTCTGCAGAGCACCCAAAATCAGCAAGCAATGATTATTCCCATTATACTTCCTCGATGCCAATACCCTCTATAGTTCTAGCTACCCCTATAACTTGGCTATCGACATGTGGTCTATTAGATGCACTCTCTACGAGCTAGACTATACACTAAAGTGATGTTATTCATTAGTCATGCCAATAACCAGATGTGGCGTTCGATCATGAAGTGCTGTGGGAACTTCCCACAAAAGGTATTTCGTAGGGGAAAATTCACAGGTTTACACTCTGATGATACGCTTAATTTCAGTAACGTAGAGAATGATGAAATCACCGGAAAGGTAAATAGCGACCCATTAATGTTCCCTTTCAAGCTCTACAAAAGATTTCTGCTCACATAGAATATCACTAAGATAGTTACTTTCAACAAGCCTAGCAGGGAAATGAAAACAAAGCTCCTAGCTGCAGCATCAACTGGGAATTAAATGCATTTATTGATTTGTTAGACTAGTGTCTGAACCTTAATTCTGAGCCATGTGGCATCCCTGTTGAAGCTCTCAAATACCCATTCATTCATTGCGTGAAGTAGGGAAGGTAGATTGACGGCCCCACAAATTCTATGTTTCCGGCTCTTGCCATGATGTGATCTTTTTTTTTTATTGTCATATTTTCCTTTCATCATTATTAGAGTTTCATGACTTAGCCTTGCTAGATTTTCAGTGTATTGTATATTATTAATTAGGTTGGAATGGAGATTGGGCTTTATGGAACTGTGCATATGAAGTTCAGGATTCTGAGGAGTCATTGGAAGTAATCATAACGGAGTTTGAGGGCATAATGTGTTGGAACTATAATTCCAACAGTTGGGCCTATTATTATCGTATCTCCTTATTTTGAAATTTGCTTGCCGATACAGAATTATTGGGCATTTGTTTATCTTTCTTCTCTAAGCCCCATATACCAGCCTATACCCCCTAAGAGAACCCTGACTTTCCCCTACCCCTTGTGCATGGTGAACTGGCTCATAAGAAACATATTTTACATGCCGAATGAGCTCTAAAAATGAAAAAAAAAAGGAAAAAAAAAGGGGAAAAACAAAGAACAAAAGGAGATGTAAAACTCCAGTTAGCCATTATTGTGCACCGATAGGCGATTTTGTTCCCGGAAGCCAACCCTGTGAACTGGCAGTGTCATAGCCGCCTTTGAGTATAAACTGCATATAGTACATTTGTTAGTTATCATCCAGATACCTTTTGTAATTAGAACTCTTACAAAACCGATTAGTACAATCATCCAGCGATCATTTCGCTGTAATCCACACTCTGTTCGCTCTGACAGGGCCCGTATCTCATCCTTTAGGTCTTTAAATCCTTGATCCAATCTCTGATCTACAACCCTGAGTTGTACCCCGTGAACTTCAACGCTCTAACAACTAATAAGTAAAACTTTCAGTAACAGTGAAATTGTTTTGTTTTTAACCTTCTTAAGAGCGATGATTCTAGCAGCTGCTGAGCCCTCAGCTGGAAACCCGTGCTCCATAGTATGCTTAGGGCTGTGTTGTTCTGTGCCCCCATCCGCATCGATGTCCAGGGTATTGTATTTTTTTGACTAACATACCAGGTTAGTATGCATCAGCAACTCCTGTCAATACATGTTAAAACTTACTGTATTGAACCCCCTAAGATGAGGGGGCAAACCATAATAGGGCAAACCATAATGGGGCAAACCACGAGAAAGGAAAGTACGAGGAATATGAGCAACTTGAACTCTGAGGATAGGCATTGCTATATTGTAGTGAGGTCGTGGTATTAGACAGGAATTGTAGTATAACGAGGTGATGGAGTATTAGAGGGGATGGTGGTGTTCAGACTTACAGGGGTTCCTGCCTTAGTTATATAGTGAACCTCACTTAACGCACCTAAAGTGACTGATGGTGTGATGACAAGAACAGTCTGATGACAATCTGATAAAATTTCATGGGAAATTAAATCTTATCTCCACCAATCACTTTCTTTACAGGAAGATTTATTGTCGAACCTCACTGTCCCAGAACTGGACAATATATATATGCCACCCCATACGAAATGCTATCAATTCAAAAAGGTTTTACAGCAAAACTTGACCTGTTGACCTGGACCACCCACTGCCATGGACAAATTATTTTGATTTTGGGCATCCGGAATAGCGAGGTACCCCTAACCCATAGTAGGGTGACATCTGCGAACACCCCACTATTCTATCAAGAGATTCTGGCTTTTTCCACTGTCCTTATTGTATTATGCAAATGTGGTCCTGGCAACAAACATTGGAGCTCCCTCTTCTACTAAGGTCTGCTGTTTTTCTCTTTTTGATTTGTCTCACAAAGCAGGTCTTTTAGTGTGTTTTTGGCTCCTCTTTCAGCGCAAAACTTCTCTCCTCGAATTCAACTACAATTTCATGTCCATTATCCTCAATGATGCAGTAACGGGCCACGAGTGGCCTGTCATTTCCAACTCCCCTGCAGCCCTTTACTGGGTCTTTGGCTGCACTTTTTATATCTGCAATCATCGCTCGCTACATCAGTAGACTAATATTCCAAGTGATTTCTACAAACTCTGCTGCAGCACATAAAGCAAAAAGAAACATGGATCAAACACACCTTTAATCTAGGCACCTTGACAACCAGCCTCTTCAACTGCATTATGCTTAAGGAATCCAGTACCAATCCTGATTGTCCCCTGCCAGTATCATTGCCGGAACCATCCCCATTACCTGTTGGGTTAGGGGACAGTTCCCCCTCGTTGATTTTGCTCATGTTGATATGAACTTTGTTTGTGAGGTGAGGTACAGATCCCAATGGTGCGATATGAGTATCGCCTCAAGTGCCTCCACCACCACTACCTCCGGAATCACTATTAGTATTGCCTGACATGAAGTTGAAGGTTTGTATTCTGATGTCGCAGTGTGACATGGTGGCCAAATCACTTGCGTAGGTTTGAGAGGCTCTATCAGAATATACTATACTATAATAGTGGGTGGTCCTAGGACAGGCAAATAAAATAACGTTAAACAAAAGCAGAACTAGGGTTAAGGGTACAGAATCATATGGTTCAAGAACAGAAGAGTGTCAACCATGTGGCACAGTGAAATGCAACAGTGGCTGTGCAACAAAACTGCCAAGCCTGCCATGCCTGCCAGTAGTCTTATCTCGATGGGCGGCGAAGTCACTGTGCTATTTGGATAAGACTTGGAGCTTGGTATTGGTGATTGAATTGAGGGTTTGAGAGAAGGCATTGGCAGTCATGTTTTTGTTTTGTCTTGGGCACTGTCGGAATAAATAGTTAGATATGCTAGTAGTTTTGAAGGATCAGTAGGTTTTCGGCAAGGACAGACTTACATGTGGGGAAGTGGAAAGTAGTATATTAGGATGATCGATTCTTGCTCGTATTTGTCTGGTTGTGAGGCTCACTTGAGTGCTGGTGGAGAGCTGCTTTTTTATACCTGCCATGATATGATTTCGAGATCTCATGTTCTCTAGGAATTGGGCTTAAAGAGTGTAAATACGAAGTTTCTTTGAATCTCCGTAAGGCCCTCCTGAATCTGGGGCTCATGCAGAGAAGTGGGTAATCTACCCCTCAAACAATAACAACAATGAATCACTCGGGGTCTCTTTTCTAACTCCTGTGTGTAGATGGTGTGTCGACCAAGCCGTCTCCCGTCGTGGTGGGTATAGTTGTAACCGTCTGGTAAACTGGATGATATATCGGTGGGGAATTGACTTGACAATGTATTGCCTATTTGGATGAACAGGAGAGATAAAAGTTGAAGAGCTAGGACCAATCGAGATAGAAAGAAAACATTGTCTATTTTTGTGTTGTCTGCAGGTTGGTTGTTGTTGCCTAACTAAGAAAAGAGAAAAGCGGCTTATATGCAGGAAATTTTGCATGCCAAGCTACATACAAAATAGGGTTATTAGTGGGTGACAAAATGTTCCCACGACCGCTAAAACTACCCCATCAGATTGCCCTAGGCCACACCGGTCGGAAGGATCGGAGGTGACTTAACTATTGTCATTTATCAAAAATAACCCCACACTTCCAGATCGCAATGGGAAAAACTTCTGCCATAGTGCCCAATATGTGATAAAAGTATTTCACGATGCTACTAAGAGGCTAAAGGAACAAATCGGAGATGGAGTAAAGAAACCACAACTAGACGCGAGGAATGAGAAACTAGGCAATCGATATAGATGCAAGCTAAGGACAGAACAGAGATATATATATCTAAAATAGCAACACATCTCTCCAACTAAAATGAGGACTGCCGCAGAACATCATGAATGGGCCAGAGAAATATGCTCCAGAGAAATATTTTACAACAGAATTGCAGGGTAACTTTGATTTTTGAAAAATGCAGAATCCACACATATACTCGTGCCAAGATTGTGGCTGGCAGCCACAACCCCCTGATGTTCGCAAACTCACAACCGGGGGCACTCCTACAGAGTGCCTGACAGCTTAATATGACTTGGTGGCTCAACATGACTTTGTGGCTTACCATAGTAATTTTGTGGCTCAACATGACTTTGTGGCTGAATGTAGTAATTTTGTGGCACAATGTGACCCCCTGGTGTAATACAAGAGTGTAACTGTTAGGCATATAGAAAAAAAGGCAAGAATTACCCGGCCTTCACTCAGGATTAGCTCTACCATACCCCTGCAGCCCCCATGTAGGGACCAGGTGTCATCACGGTATTACGACCAAGTTGTGTCCCTACACTTTAGCAATGACAAATGACACCTTCAGCATAACACCATATACGTCGTCGCTGTCCATCTGACCAGATGTTGTCTAGAGGATATATGAGAGGGCACCTTTGGCGACTCATGAGAAGTGACTCGAAGGAACTTGGTTAAGTTTTGAGCGAGATATTATTCTGTACATTAGCAGATAAATATTATGGCTGATAGGTAATGGGACAATTTGGGAAGAAATCATTAGTGACCTGAATATTGCAAACCTATGGCACCAAAGGGTAGCCATAGAGCCAAGCCCCTTGCTTTGAAAGAAGTAGTATCCCAAGAGGGTCTGCTCAAAAATCAGTGTAAAAGATTTTTGCCTGATGAGCTATTGGCTTGATCTGGGGCCAAAAATCCTTCATGTCTGAGGGGCTTTATGATGTATAAATATGCAATGCAATTGCTGTACTCATTCATTAAAGCTGATCACTTTATATTTTGAGGCAGAATGATTGGTATAGTTGCTATTAGGGCAGCATACTCAATATAAGTTTATATAGCAGAGAGATCGAAGACTACCTACTGGTGGAGTATTCACACACCCCAGAAATGATAGGAGTTTGAAGAAATCAAAGCTAAACAGGGCAAATATTCTCAGGGTCAAGAGTGTTTGCACTCAGGAAAAATAAGAGGTTTTCGATGAAGGTACTTAGATAGTATAGGAGTTAGTTGTAGTCTGTGATAACCCAGACATAGAATATAAATATTGAGGTACTCCCAGCTATTAAAAAAATCAAGCAATGGAGAAGAGATCTTATTAATATATTTATTATTTACTCTTGAAAAAATTCATTATGCATGCAATTCTCTGAGCCTACCTTGACAATCTTCGTCTTTACCTTTCTCTACTTCAATAATCATATGGCTTAGACTGACCAACACTATCTATAGTTGGGCTACCCCATAACAGTAACAATATAGCTTTATAGCTTAATAGAATTTTAGAAGTCTATAGAATATAATATTCTAACTTATAATTACTTTCATGACTTTACATACCGCTTGATACCCATTACTATTAGTCTGGATATTTTCTTCCTATACATATACACAGCACATCTTTCCTTTACCTGTGCCTTTATCTCATCTAACAAAGGCTTACATGCAGCACTTTTTGCTTTTTTTTGAGTATTTTGCACCCTCCACAGCTGTATTTCTGCCTTTTCAACCTCTGCATCCTCTCTCCTTTTTACCATCTCATGTGCTTCTAGAGTATATAATACACTACCCTTTTGGACTTGCCTACAGCTCTGTGCACTATGCCTTGCATTCCTCACTTCCTTTGTAGCTTGAGTATATTCTAAATGTTCCATGGCCAATACACACAACTGTGCTAGTGCCAACCCCCCTTGGAGAACAGGTTTAAGCTTATGCTGGAAAGTAGGCGATAGCTCTTTGGCATCATACAATAATTCTTCCCCTCAGAATTTAAGACTTGCAATAGTAAGAGGAATAGTGTAAGAGGATTCAGCAGGAGGAAGTGGTGCCAATAGTTGAGTTGAAGTAATAGTTACCTCATGGAGCTTCAAAATCACTACTTGTGGATTGGAAGGAATAAGTCCACATACTTTGAATGTAGATCTGATAGTTGATGGCTTGAAAGTTTGCTGGTGGATCAAGTCCATTGTGTCTAAGAATTCTGACTTGTCAAAATCTCCAATCCAGTGCAGGTCTCAGCTTTCACTAGCTCTGAATAGTAATGTTTATACAGTTGGAAGACAATAATGTCCAATGGTTGAAGTAGAAGACTGGTATGAGGGGGGAGGGAAAATACAACAATTTCATATCTATCACAGTTGTTATGGGGTAGCCTAACAGTAGATAGTGCAGGTTGGCCTAGGCTGAATGTTTTTTGAGGTAAGGTAAGGTAAAATAAAATAAAGACAAAGATCGTCAATGTAGGCTCAGAAAGTTGTATGCATAATCATCAGCAAAAGAAAAACCTGCATCTGATGTATGGGTGTCACGTCCTGATGCACACTGCATTTCTTGTGCACCCGGTGCGCCTGGTGCATCCTGAGTTCCATTGCAACCCCTTATTGCACCCTATGCGTCATGATGTGTATTGCAACACAACATTGCACCTGGTGCATCCTGTGTCACATAGCAACATTTTGCGGTGCCAGGACACTACCTGAGATTAGGTCGACATCCTCTCAACCCCTGGACATCTGCATCTCTGTCGCACCTTCTTCCCCATATCCTGACATCTAGCTATGGCCGCTGCCTCACGGGAGTACCACTGGGTGTGGCCACACAGGGCTGGCCTTTGTCACGTTCCTTCCGTCTCTCATCTCAACACCATAACTCTATCCTAACATCAACCTCAGATGCCTTCCATCCCCCGATGTCCCCATCCCTGCCCTGAACCCTCCCAGCATCCTGACATGTCACCATTGTCGGTTCCTCACTGTGAGGCCACAGGGTGTTGCGGCGATTTGTCACAATATGTCTGGTTTCTTCACTGCGTCCTAGCGACATCGGGACCCATGATGTCCCATGGCGTCATCACGACATCGGGACCCATGACGTTTCACTGCGTGGTGTCATCAGGGTCCTAATCTCAAGGACTGACCAATCCCCCACCATAATTTTCTACATCATGTACTTTTAGTTGTATCTATTATTTAGTTTCTATTAATTAGTTTCTACATAGAGGTTTCTATATACAGGTTGCAATGAAAGATGCTATAATATTCTCTGTGCCATTCAACCATCCTCGATGCAGAATAAATTTACTTGCCCAAGCTAACAGTTGTCGCCCGACTGTCTGATCTCATGACCCCTCAATAAATCTCGTTAAATGTCCTTAAATCAATATGGCTGTTAACAAGCCATTGCTGATCTGTCTCCGGAATGAGGTGCGCCAGGCCTAGGATTGTCCCTATGTCTACTATAGTAAACTTTCGTGCATTTTCCCTTAGCTGTACCATGACAAGGCCGTGGACGTTGGATACGCGTCCCGAGTTAACTGTGTTCAATATTTGGACACATGCAAGCCTGCGAACCGTGTCCTCATGCGTGTAGTCTCTGATTTTGAACAGTACCAGGAGCTTTCCAGGGAGACGGCCCCGGAGCACACCATATATATGCTCACCACCCGTCTGTACCCAAACCTAATCATTGCGACTTGCCTGGTTCCTGAAGAGTTGGGTACCAGTGGAGCGTGCCCTGTGGATGTCATAAATGTCAGTTTCCTGGAACGCTAGAACAGGGATTTCAAGTTGCATTAGTAGTTCAACTGGAAGGAATTGAAGTATGGCAGGATCTTCAGGAAGGCGGTGTTCAGTGGGCAGGCTATTCCGGCTATATCGAATCAATTCCCGACAGATGCTCTCCGGTGAGATACCCAAGACCTTGCAAAAATCCATCATATCGGAAACATCATCACGACGCCCCTTCAGGATCCTACGATTGGTGACTGGCGCGGATACAGAATTCGTTTTATCCAAATGTTCCATGACATCGGCAGGGAGATCAGCCCTGCGACATTGAAGGGAATCTAGGTTCAAAAGTCTTATTCGGATCACATGCTGGCGACCATAACTGTGCAGGATCTGTCTTGCGGCATCATTTTTATTCGAACGGCGCCACCCCTCCTTGATTTGTTCCTTATGCGCGAGCTTGCCAAACTCTGTAGAATACATTTGGATGTTGCCAAACTGGCATATGTGACCCTGAAAATGACTTAGTAGATGCATCTTAATGAAGTTGAAATGAGATTCCATATGGATTAGTTCCATATGTTGGTCGATCTCTTCTTCACGATCCTGCTCCCATACCCGACACCGGTTGGATTTCGCAACATGTTGGTTTACCCGTGTTCTCTGATGTCATAGCTCTCTTCGCTGCTCGTCAACCTTTGCCTATGTCCTCTTCGATATTCGAAACTCCAAGAAGATATCTTTCGTATCATGAAACCGATTCAGATATTGTTCCATATAATCCATGGTCTTAGGTGTATGGCTTCTATATTGGGCCATCAAAGTGAAATCGAGCAATGACCTGACGCAAGCGAGCGCGCGTTTGAATGGTAATACTTGCGTACTCTCAGGCTGCCTCAATGCCATGGTGAGAACTCCCAAAAGACAACGCCCCAGGTTCCTCATCTCCTTTCCTTACCACTGCGTAACCTCACGGTATGCTTTTTTGGGCGCAAAGAATCCCGGGTATGGTGGTAAAGCCTTCCAGGCATTGTCAAAAGCCTGCAGTCGTGCGTGTTTCTTGAGGAATCCCTGAACCCAGTCCATTATATGCTTGAATAGTCCCAAATAAACTGTATGGAGCAAATCTGGCTTGTGCAGATCGGGTGCTGAAACCCGTTGAAGCCCATGAAAAACATTCCGTCCCATCTTAATACCAAGTGCATCAAATGTGGCATTCATGTCTCCCGACCCAGAGTCTGTCAACCGATGCTCATTTTCTTGTTCGAGACATTCATATGTGGCATAATCTCGCGTCTGATATGTCTCCTGTGCATCGGTTCCTAATGCATTAGGAGGCACCTCACATTTCAGACAGGCGTTAGATTTTACTCCGTGTAGTGCATCATTTTCCATATGGTCTGCAACCCATGCGGACAAGATAGGGAAGCACCGCTGGACCTTCCCGTCTGCACAGTCAATTGAGACACCATCAAGCACCACATCTTGCAAGGGTGACAGTATGAGTTCAAATACGCCTTGTAGTGTGTCGGCATTGATTTGTCTCTGCAGGTTGTCTGCTGAAGAGGACTGTGGGAACTTGGGTGGGACAGGCAATAGTGCAAGAAGGAGAACTGCCATTGATCCAGGTCTGTTATGCCTAGTCGATAGGAGATTTCCGGTCGTAATATAGACCAGCCACGCTTTCTTGTCACCTGAGAAGTTGGTAAGATGTGTCTGATCGGATATTCCAATTATTGGAACCAGAGTTGCACCATGTGGAAGTGTATCCTATAAACGGTTAGCCAGTGCCCCGATGAAGGAGGTTGCAAAGCAGGGTGTACAGTACTTAGATGTCCCACCACTAGTCTGCCGTATGCATTTCAGCATATATCCTATGTCCATTCTGGTCATATTCACGCCACGGTACGTAGACTAAGTCATCCCTGTATGCTATCTGCCGAAGAAGGTATCTGACACAGTCAAGGATATTCCAATAGAAGAAATGCTGCATTCTCTTGCCATCGTCAACTTCACCTTCGAACCATTGTAGATAAGCACTGTAGTGGTCCAATGATCGGAGATGATTCTCCAGCATGTGCATTGAACTATAGCTGACTGAAGCAGAACTACCCAGACCGCTGGAAAAGAATTCATTGATT
>ML120389.1:709378-751443 GCA_003788595.2 Choiromyces venosus 120613-1
CCCGGTCTCTATAGCCCCTCCGGTACGTTCTCCTCCTCCACCTCCTCCACCTCCACCTCCTCCACTCCTCCACCTCCACCTCCTCCTCCTCCTCCTCCTCCTCCTCCTCCTCCTCCTCCTCCTCCTCCTCCTCCCCGTTCTAGGACCGCTTGTGCGGTAACACTAGCTTCTGTATTCAAAAATTGGGATTGGTATAAAATCAATGGTAGAATCGATTAGTGTTTGTGTATCCTGCTCCTACTTCTTTACCTGCTCCTTGACCCAGGGAGCTCGGGTCCGAGGGGGGGTGCCCACAGCGATCCCAGACCTTGCGGCTGAAGAAGGGATATCTGCCATGGGGCGGCACGGGGGTCTGGTCACGATCCTCTCCCTCACTGAGGCGTGGTTCCAGGACCATCAGGTCCAAGGGGTGTTTGCCATCGTTGGCAAGGAGCCACACCAGGATGTCCTCATCTTCCCGAAGAAAGATGAGTTCCCAGAGTGGGAGAGGATCGGAGGGCGCCCGACTAAGTAACCGGGCGCCCTCACCAGTCGCCCCGAGGAGATATTGGGGGTATCGGATTGCCCCCTCCATACGCTACCGCTTGACTACCCTGAGCCCACTTTCGATGCTCGGTGATGCCATGACTCCCCAGGCGATTCCCTGGTCGCAGTCATTGGCACACCAGGGGTAGCCAAGGAATGGGTGCCCAGTTTCTCGGGCACCCGACCGATGAATGATGTGGATCCTTATTGCCCGTGGCCAATAAGGGGAGGCCCAATCCGATTGAGCCACTGACGATATGTGTTAGCACAAGGATAGCATATAATATATAGGAGGGGGCGACACTTCCTCGGAGGTCCCTCGACCTCACCACCAACCTTCTTTCCCTCCACCAGACGATGCCCGTTCGACGTCCTCAGGTTCTTGGCTATGTCACGGACCAAGAGCCTGAGGTGGCACTCCACTTCCCAGATGTCGTCAGCCCGGTGCTTGTCTTTAACAAGCACAAGCTGGGCCGCAACTGGGGGAAGGGAGCGAGTATACCCAGTGACCGAATCCAATTCGGATTTAGTCAGGCGGCGGAGGTCCAAGGAGCAACCAGCCAAGTGCGCCTTGACATGGTCGCGCCAGGCACTGTATGCAACAGTGAACTGGCGTGGGTGTATGAACTCACACCAGCTTTTGGCATACGCTATGTCACCATAGCGTCCCCTATGAGTATTAGTTTAAATGTTTCTCACAGATGAGGGTAGGTTGGGTTTCACTTACAAGGAATCCTCCACCACCGGCTCGAAGGGTAGCATCTCTGATGAAGTCGACTGGCTCAGGCTGTTCGCAATCGTGCGCGCCAGCGCTCTCCGTTTCCCACTCCACCCATGCGGCTTGACAGGCTCGGCAGTGGGATGCCTAAGAAAAAAACAGAAAGGTTAGTAATTATCACATGATGAAACTTAGATGGACTCTACTTACTTCCCCATCCGGACTTCACTTCCCAGAGGTCGAACGGCAGGAAGGACGGCCGCAGCAGGAATGACAGAAACAGCAGGACATCTAAGAGGAAAAGAAATGTTAATATTGCTCACTCCAGACAGTCAATGGTCTTCTGGGGTGTACTTACTTTCCCTTATTCGCCAGTCATCTGATCAACATCCGAGGCACCATCAGCCTGTTAAGAGACAGAAGGAAGAAGGGAAGTAGTGAAGGAGAGAAGGAGAGAAAAAGTCTTCTTCTTATCTTCCCCTGTGGTGGAGAGAAGAGAAGGAAAGCAGGAAAGCAGGAAAGGAAGGAAGAAGGGCTGGGTTTATATACTCTACACACATAGGGTGCGCACATGCATACCTCACGTGCGCACCGCACGTGTGCACCTGATGTGCGCAGGGTATATAAGAAATGATGCGTATGCATTTCCTGGTTTTTTTGTACACACCGTTGTACCCGCAAACAATGCTTGCACATCTGACGATGTCTGAGCATTGTTTGGGTGTACAATGGGGTGTACAAACAAACCAGGAAATACATACACAGGGGATAAGTATCTATTCTTCTGTATATATAATATATTTAAAAATCAATTGTAATATCTACGAAGTCTAACTTGTCACTAACTTTAGTAAAATAAGCTTTTAAGCCGCACTAGTGATGTGACACCAAGGGGTCACTAGTGCAGCTTAAAAGCTTATTTCATGAAACTATATATGCAGCATGACGTCCTCAGTGTCACAACAACAGTATGGCGAAAAGTTCATTTTCTTTTTATATTGAAAAGATATTTCTATACCTATTACAGTATAGAAATATCTTTTGAATAAAAAAAGAAAGTTGGCTTTTTGCGGTACGTTGTCATGATGCCGGGGATGTCATGCATCAATGCTGCCAAGAGGTGTATATAAAACAGAAATATGTTATTGACACCTCTTGGTATCACAACAATGGTATGGCCAAAAGCCGATTTTCTTTTTTTATTCAAAGGATATTTCTATACCATAATAGGTATAGAAATATCTTTTCAATAAAAAAATAAAGTTGGCTTTTCGTGGTACGGTTGTCATGATGCCGGGGATGTCGTGCATTGATGTTGCCAAGAGGTGTCGATAAAACAGAAATATATTATCGACACCTCTTGGTATCATGACAATGGTACAGCCAAAAGCCTATTTTCTTTTTTTATTCAAAAGATTTTTCTATACCATGATAGGTATAGAAATATCTTTTCAATGTAAAAAGAAAATGGGGTTTTCGCTGTACGGTTGTCGTGATGCCGGGGACGTCGTGCATCGATGCTGCCAAGAGGTGTCAATAAAACAGAAATATATGTTATTGACACCTCTTGGTATCATGACAATGGTACGGCCAAAAGCCGATTTTCTTTTTTTATTCAAAATATATTTCTATTCCATAATAGGTATAGAAATATCTTTTCAATAAAAAAAGAAAATGGTGTTTTCGCCGTACGGTTGTTGTGATGCCAGGGACGTCATGCATTGATGCTGCCAAGAGGTGTCGATAAAACAGAAATATGTTATCGACACCTCTTGGTATCATGACAACAGTACGGCCAAAAGCCGATTTTCTTTTTTTATTCAAAGGATATTTCTATACCATAATGGGTATAGAAATATCTTTTCAATATAAAAAGAAAATGAGGTTTTTGCCATACGGTTGTCGTGATGCCGGGGATGTCATGCATTGATGCTGCCAAGAGGTGTCGATAAAATAGAAATATATATTATCGACACCTCTTAGTATCATGACAATGGTACAGCCAAAAGCCAATTTTCTTTTTTTATTCAAAGGATATTTCTATACCATAATAGGTATAGAAATATCTTTTCAATATAAAAAGAAAATGGGCTTTTCGCTGTACGGTTGTGGTGACACTGCGGACGTCGTGCTTGATATAGTTTCATGAAATAAGCTTTTAAGCCATGCTAGTGACCCCTTGGTGTCACATTACTAGTGTCGCTTAAAAGCTTATTTTACCAAAGTTACTGACAAGTTACACTTCGTAGATATTACAATTGATTTTTAAATATATTATATATACAGAAGAATAGATACTTATCCCCCGTCTATGTGTTTCCTGGTTTGTTTGTACACCCCATTGTACACCCAAACAATGCTCAGACATCGTCAGATATGCGAGCGTTGTTGGGTGTACAAACAAACCAGGAAACGCATATGCATCATTTCTTATATACCCTGGGCACATCAGGTGCACACGTGAGGTGCGCACCCTATGTATGTAGGGTATATAAACCCAGCCCTTCTTCCCTCCTTTCCTCCTTTCCTTCTCTTCTCTCCACCACAGGGGCAGATAAGAAGAAGACTGTTTCTCTCCTTCTCTCCTTCTCTACTTCCCTTCTTCCTTCCGTCTCTTAACAGGAGGCTCTTCCCCCCCCCCCTGGCCTGCAATTGTCTTTTTTCTTTCTTTTTTCTTTTTTTCTTTTTTTTTCCCCCTTTCTCTAACTCCGATGGCACCTCAGACGTTGATCAGATGACCGGCAAACAAGGGAAAGTAAGTACACCCCACAACACTATTGACTGTCTGGAGTGAGCAATATTAACATTTCTTTTCCTCTTAGACGTCCTGCTGTCTCTGTCGTTCCTAATGGGGCCATCCTTCCTGCAGTTCGACCTCTGGGAAGTGAAGTCCGGATGGGGAAGTAAGTAGAGTCCATCTAAGTTTCATCATGTGATAATTACTAACCTTTCCTTTTTTTTCTTAGATGTCCCGCTGCCGAGCCTGTTGAGTAGCATGGGCGGAGTGGGAAATGGAGAGCGCTGGTGCGCACAGTTGCAAACAGCCCGAGCGAGTCGACTTCATCGGAGAGGCTACCCTTCGAGCCGGTAGTGGAGGATTCCTTGTAAGTGAAACCCAACCTACCCTCATCTGTGAGAAACATTTAAACTAATACTCATAGGGGATGCTATGGTGACATAGCGTATGCCAAAAGCTGGTGTGGGTTCATGCACCCATACCAGTTCACTGTTGCGTACAGTGCCTGGCACGACCATGTCAAGGCGCAGTTGGCTGGTCGCTCCCTGGACCTCCACCGCCTGACCGAATCCGAATTGGATTCGGTCACTGGGTATACTCGCTCCCTTCCCCCAGTCGCAGCCCGGCTCGCGCTTGTTAAAGACAAGCACCGGGCCGACGACATCTGAGAAGTGGAGCGCCACCTCAGGCTCTTGGTCCATGACACGGCCAAGAACCTGATGACGTCGAACGGGCATCATCTGGTGGAGGGAAAGAAGGTTGGTGGTGAGGTCGAGGGACCTCCGAGTAAGTGTCGCCCCCTCCCATATATTATATGCTATCCTTGTGCTAACACATATCGTCAGTGGCTCAATCGGATTGGGCCTCCCCTTATTGCCCACGGGCAATAAGGATCCACAACGTTCATCAGTTGGGTGCCCAAGAAACTGGGCACCCATTCCTTGGCTACCCCTGGTGTGCCAATGACTCCAACCAGGGAATCGCCTGGGGAGTCATGGCATCACCGAGCATCGAAAGTGTGCTCAGGGTAGTCAAGCGGCAGCGTGTGGAGTGGGCAATCTGATGCCCCCGATATCTCCTCGGGGCGACTGGTGAGGGCACCCGGTTACCTAGTTGGGCACCCTCCGATCCTCTCCCACTCCGGGAACTCATCTTTCTTCGGGAAGATGAGGACATCCTGGCGTGGCTCCTTACCAACTATGGCAAACACCCCTTGGACCTGATGGTCCTGGAGCCACACCTCGGTGTGGGAGAGGATTGTGACCAGACCCCCGTGCCTCCCCATGGCAGATATCCCTTCTTCAGCCGCAAGGTCTGGGATCGCTGTGGGCGGGCTGGAGATATTGGGGAGGCCATGCAAGTGGAGGAGGTGGAGGAGGTGGCGGTGGAGGAGGTGGAGGTGGAGGTGGACGAGGTGGACGAGGAGGAGGTGGAGGGGGTAGAGGAGGTGGAGGAGGTGGAGGAGGAGAAGGAGGAGGAGGAGGAGGAAGTGGAGGAGCAGGAGGAGGCGGAGGAGGTGGAGGAGGGGCAAGATCCTGGCGAACACGCCATTGTAATCGAAGACATAAGTTTCTAACCCTAACCATATTTTAGTTACCATCTTAGCTAATCACAAACACAAAGGACGGGGACGAAGAAATGGACAAGGAACCAGGTCCCTTGAGCCTGGACTCCCCCCCCATCACTGCCGACGAGCCTCCTGGCCAGTCAGAGCAAGACAAGCACAAAAGGTTGCTTCATCTTGTCTGACAGCAGCCTTGGATGGCTGAGTTCCTTACGACTCCCGGCGCTGTCGGTAGCTCTCCCCCTGCTGCCTCCTCCCCGGCTCCACCAGTTGTCCAGACCCCAACGCCCCACCCTGTGCGCCGAGCCCCCTCTTTGCGCAGAGCCCCCCGATGGCGCCAGGCCCCCCCGCAGGCTGCCTCTTGCCCCCCTACCCCGGACCCAATTCCTCCGGCCCTGGAGACCCCCCCTGCGCCCTGGCGTGGAACAAGACCCCGGGGTCCCCATAAATAATCCTTTTGTATCATTTTTTTTTTGTAGTATTTTTTTTTTTTTTTGCTAATTAGCTTTTTATTAGGTAGTTTTTAGATAGCGAGCTTTATCTCTTAGTCTAAAAAAAAAATTTAAAAATTTGCTAACTAATTCGGGATCTTTTGTGATGTTGAGTGCCTTGATATGATAGTAAAGATACCATAAGATGCCCTTGCTTTGGCGTCTCATATTGCTAGCCATTTTGATCTCGAGTGCCTGGTATGTCATAACAGTGATAGCTCTATGCCCCCTTACTTTGGCGTCTGGTGTTTTCTTGATTTGGCATGTCTCATATTATCTATCGTTAACTGGCCTAGAGTCAGCTCCTGGTATGTCGATTATCTACTAGGGTATTGAGGTTAGTGATGAGATGGACCGGGGTTTGAAGTTAGTCAGAAACGGCTGGGCTACAACCCCTGTCCTTCTCATCACTAACATCCATGCATGAGTAGGTTATATTGCATGAATTCAGCCTCTCGGGTGTTCAAGCTGTGTTGACTCGACGCCAGGCGATGATTTCAGACACTTCTAGTGCTAGTTAGGAAACGCGAGAATACCGTAGTGCCAATAGTGTCGGTAAACAATACCGTTTGTGGCTAGATTTTATTAAGCTACCCACCCTAACAACACCCTCATTTCATCTAATTTTTTCATGCCGGAGTCTTGAGTCCAATTGTAGTTGAGAATGCTTAAATTATTACGAACATAATGTTGAACGCTCTGAAAACGCCATTTTGGAGGTAAATCTTTTGCTTCAATAACGAGTGATAGTCAGTGATCCTGCATGCCCCCTCCCCCCCTGGTGAGCCCTGTGTATAAGAGCTGACGCATCGTATACAACACAAGAAAACTATACAAACTTCTCATCTTGACCAAACTGTGCTTGAGATACCTACGATTTTACTCCAGCCTGAATCCTAACTTACCTTACTCTAACTACCCTATTACACCATGAATAAGCAACAGGCCAATACATGCAGTCAGCCAGCGCCACAAGTCAGCAATCTATACAGAGGTAGACGCTATGTGGAACCCAGTACCATGGGATCCGGAAAAGGGAGATCCAGAACACGTCAAAACGAATCTCAAGACATGTCCTCAACTCGGGATTTTTCTCCACCCCCAATTGCAAGCCTACTAGGAAGAGCACCAAAGTACCAATGGAAGGGCACAATGCTGAATACGGCACATGCAGAACCCGAAACAGAACCCAATGATCAACCAAATACCCAAACAGTGCATCTATTGGACAATAGTAGTGATGAGTACCAAATCTCACACGGACCAGACGAAACAGAATCAGACACCGAACCTGATGGAGAAGGCATCGATATTGCAGATGGCCCTGGATCAAGACGTGATCATGGCTCACAAGTAGCTAACAGAAAGGGAGACAATCGGGCGAGAACTATACACATTTCAACCACATCAGGGTCTCAGGAGATAGGTCCAGCTCGGCGTACGACCACAGATCTTGGACGCATAATTTGGTGGAGAGCCTACAGTCCTCCAATGTTCCCATCATCGAGTGATGCACGGTTATCGTCCCCACTGGGTAGCCTGCATGGTCCTGCGTCTGGTACCCTGATCTCTAGTCCAGCTCCTCACTCTCGGCGAAATCTAGTGATAGGTGCGGAAAGGGCCATATGAGATGATGTGAAGACTCTGATTCTACGGTACACCCTGTTTGAGCACCCACTCCCGAATGTTGTTGCTCTGATGGTCCAGGTGCACAAAGTTTGGGATGCCACACTTGCTAATATTGCAGATACCGAAAACATCCAACCCTCAGAGCAGTGCATAAGTTTGGTAAGTGGACTCAGGCAGATATGACACAACGCAGAATGCAATACTAACCTAGAAAGATACGCCAAAAACACTCTGGGGTACGATCCCAGTTTGTACATGAGGTGAAGAAAGAGATTGTGGAATTATACAGTCTGCTGGACGATCCCACAGCTATGGCGTGCAGAGTCGATTATCTGCTAGAACGGGACAGGTTTATGTGTGACCCAAGAGGGTACAATGTTTGTCTCCACCAGATGCCTACCAAATATTGTGACCACTACTGACTGTAATTGGATGTAACCCAGGCCCTAACATTACGATTCCTTGCGCCCCAGATTCCTGAGGCGATTTTCCATAAGTACTTTGCAGGGAAGAAGATGCAAGGTATTGTGGATCCCAGGTTTCTTGCGCGCATCAATGGCACTATGATCTGCTTGATGTGCACCATAATCTGCCATACACTGCGTGCATGGCAAACGGGGATATATCAGGAGCCCAGGGACTTCAAGCATGAGGGAGCGGGGGGTGAGTCTCCGAATCATCCAACTGTGCATTCGCGACCGGGGTGGCTAACCTGTTACCAAACATACCTGACCTTTTTGACTGGCAAAAAGAAACTTGGGGTAAGTGCCCACAGAGGATCCAGGATATGATTGTCGAAAATATTCGAGCAACAATCGATAAGAGGGTTGTGCAAGTTCACGGGGTGCAGCGGGACTGCCATGAAGGATACGATGACAATTGGGAAGCCGTAAGCACTGAGCTCGAGAGTCAGATATCCAACCACACTTCTACACAGCCTGTACCATGACACACTAATCACCGGAACTTGGACCTAGTGGGACATCAGGAACGTTGGAATCCGTCACCCGAAACTGACAGCTGGTGTGACTTGAGCCAGATGTTGGTAGCCTGGGAGCTTCAGTTACAAGGTTCGGGTCCTCTGAGTCCAGATGATTCTCAGGAAGCACAAGCAGCACCAGCGGGGATCCCTTCTCTATCTCGGGGGGTCTTGTTGAGCCTTGGGGATTCTCAGGAATCGCAAGCAGCACCAGCGGGGATCCTTTCTCTATCTCGGGGGGTCTCGTTGAGCCTTGGGGATTCTCAGGAATCGCAAGCAGCACCATCAGGGATCCCTTCTCTATCTCGGGGGGTCTCGTTGAGCCTTGGGGATTCTCAGGAAGCACAAGCAGCACCAGTCGGGATGTCATTGTAAGCCGGACAATGATGAGCGGGGGGGTGGGACCATCACCGAGGGTGATTAAGGGGAATTAAGAACATGTAAAGATTATGTGTAATAGATTTGATCTAGCTTACTATGATGAGACTACAATAGAAACCAAAGGACGTAGTGCAAAGGAATAATCAGGGCGATATTCACTGTAGAATCTATGAAAAGCAGCCATCTGGAGGGTGTCAGGGCAATCACAATGTAGTATATCGGATATCAGGAGGGAGTTGGGAAGATTGGGCAATACCGGGCGCAATGTGCAGACGGCATCAGGGGTAATTTACCACACTTCGAAAGGCATCCTGAGGAGGTCCAGACATGAAGTAGTAGCATCAAGATGAGATGTCGCAGTCGAGGTGAAATCTGAGCGCATTGTGTATGCAGGGGGGGTTCCAGACAAGAGGAGCATCACGTAGAAAGAATCTGGATAGAAAAGCCTGATGATAGGCGGCACCAGGGCGCGCATCGTGAGTATCGTGGAATCCCGATGCACACAGGCGAGGATGTGACATCAGGGTGGAAGACGCCAGAATTAGGTGTCGCCACAATGTAAGAGCTTAGGATCAAGTAGTATCCGGACGCAACAGGCTAGGATCAGATGGTGTTATGATGTAACACTTGAGAATCAAATATTGTTAGGGTGCAATACCCGAGGATCAGACGTTGTTAGGACACAAGAGCACAAAATCAGACGTTGTCAGGGCACACCTGGCATAGGGGTCCGTGCCCGGATACCGTCAGTATGCACCAGGCACATGACTCGATGTCAGGACGTGATGTCTGCTCGACAGTACGTCCTGGTTAACAGTTATCGTTACGGGCACCCTGTGTGTCAGATGCACAGGACGCACCGGGTGTGAGATAATATTTTTGCTGATGTAAGTTTTTTCAAGAGTAAATAATAAATATATTAATAAGATCTCTTCTCCATTGCTTGATGTTTCTAATAGCTGGGAGTACCTTGATATTTATATTCCGCATCTGAGTTATCATGGGCTACAATCAACTCCCATACTATCTAAGTACCTCCGTCAAAAACCTCTCATTTTTCCTAAGTGCAAACACTCCTGACCCTGAGAATATTTATCTTACTTAACTTTGATCTCTTCAAACTCCTATATGTTTCTGAGGGTGCAAACACTCCACCAGTAGGTAGTCTTTGATCTCTCTGCTATATGAACTTAATTTGAGTATGCTGCCCTAATAGCAACTATACCAATTGTTCTGCCTCAAACTATAAAGTGATCAGCTTTAATGAATGAGCATGGCTATTGCATTACATATTTATGCATTGCAAAGTCATTTGGATATGAAGGACTTTTAGCCCTAGATCAAGCCAATAGCTTGTTGGGCAAAAACCTCTCATACTGATTCTCAAGCAGACTCTCTTGGGGTGCTACTTCTTTCAAAGTTAGAGCCTCAGCTCTATGGTTACCCTTTGGTGCCAGGGGCTCATGATATTCAGCCACTAATAGTTTCTTCCCAAAATATCCCATTACTTATCAGCCATAATATTTAACTGCTAATGTACAGGGTAATAGCTCACTCAAAACCTAACCAAGGTTCTTTGAGTGACTTCTCATGGGCTACTAAAGGTGCCATCTCATATATTCTCTAGACAGCATGCGGTCGGACAGACGGCAACAATGTATATAGTGTTATGCTGAAGGTGTCATTTATTGTTGCTAGAGTGTTGTGACGCAACTCGGCCATAATACCATGATGACGCCCAGTCCCTATATGGAGGCTGCAGGGGTATGGTAGAAATAATCCTGAGTAAAGGCTGGGTAACTTTTGGCCCTTTTTTCATATGCCTAACAGTAGGTCCCCCTCCCAAGACTTCATCTCAAAGATCCCCTTTAAAAATAATGAAAAAAATAAAAAAATAATAATAAAAAAATAAATAAAAACTTCTTTCTTAGGAACTCAACATGGTAGGGTAAAAAACTTTGCGTGTTTGCTTGGCTACATAAAGAAAACCTTGCCATATTATTCCAATCCTACCTGTCCCAACATTTCAGGATTCAACCTATGAAATTCTTCTAATAATTCTATTGCATGCTCCAGGTGCTCTGGTGGCTCCTAGGTGTTCTCATCTTCAGAACAACCTTTCCATTTCACAAAATATCAGAGCTCTCAGAGGACTTTATTTCATCCTCTAACTCTTCTTGTATACAAGATTATTTCACTCCTCACAATTCTCTCCACTTCCTACTCTAAATCACCAATAATTTCTTCAGGGTCACAGGGTGGCTATGCCCATCCAGGCCGAATAGAAACTCAGTCAGGCTCAAGCAGCACCACATGGAATACAGGATAGACTTTTCACCAGTCAGGTATTTGGAGTTTGTAGGCTTGTTCGACCTTTTTATCCAATACCTTAAAAGGCCTATAGAGCTTGGGGCTCAACTTTTTTGAGGGCCTTTTTGATCGCATATTTTTGCCATTGAACATGACTTAGTCTCCCACCATTATGTTGGGTTGCTCGCTGGCTTTTCAATCATAATATCTTGACATGGCCTTCCGTGTAGATTCTAGCGTTTCCTTGGCCTGTCCATGTATATTTTTCATCCAGTACACATAGATAGCTGTGCCTAGATTTTGAGCCTCTCATTCTCTCATCCAGTCAGTCTGAGGATGGAAACCGTAGTTTGTAAAGAATGGGGTTATTTTATGTGTGTTGGTGGTAGAGTTGTTGTAAGTATACTCTGCTAATGAGAGAAGTTGATACCAATCATCCTGATCATAGTTGACAAAGCTTCGTAAGTAACCTTCCAGCACTTGGTTGGTTCTTTCAGTTTGCCCATCGGTCTGAGGGAGATCGTCCATCAATATTCTTCTTTTAATTCTCAGGAGCTTGCACAACAATTCCCAAATTTACCTTGAAACTTTGCATCCTTGTCAGAAATGATTTCCATGAGTAGTTCATGGAGTTTCCATACTTCTTGGAGGAAGACGTTAGCAACATCTTTTGCAGTTGTGTTTTCCTTTAGGCTGACAAAATATACCATCTTAGTGAACCGATCTACTATGACTATGATCTGAGTATATCCCTGTGACTCAGGTAGTTGAACAATAAAGTTCATTGAGATAGATGTCCATGCAGCATATGGTACTTGTAAAGGTTTAAGTAACCCATACCTTGCATATCTTGGGGACTTATTGTGTTGACATTTGTCACAGGATCTGATGTAATCATTGACCCAACCTGTTAAACCTTTCCTGTAGAAGTCTCACATGACTATTTCCAGGGTTTTTTCATAGCCAAAGTGTCCAGTGACCTTGAAATCATGGTACCCATTCATTATGAGGGTTTGGATGCCTTCATCAGTTGTGATAAAGAGCCGATTCTTGTAGTATACCAGCTCATCTTTCAAGGTCCAAAATTTGGGGGTTTTGTGTAATTATTTCTCAATCTTTCAAACTTCTGCCTTCTTGTGACCCAATCTTCATCCTGTTTGGACACTTCTTTGACCTTTGCTATGAAGTCAGCATCAAACTTTCTTATTTCTGCTCTTGTGATGATGGTATTAGACAACATTACTATTTCTTCTGACAATTTTGGATTGTATTACTCATTGTAATGGTCAAAGTGCTCATTGTCTTTAGAGATTGCTTGTAAAAAAGCACATTATAGGCTTTTTTCTGAGTAGGTCGTTACTTCCAAAGCTGGTGTCACCTTGTTCTGTTATCGCTAAGTCAGCTACTTCTTGGAGCTCTGTGTTGTCAATTTTTTCAACCATCATTTGAGCTATCTGGTCCTCCTTTGCAACCTTGTAGTCTGCATTCATTAGGTTGACCATTAAAACCTTTATTTCACCAGTATAGTTTATGTCTATTACTCAGGTGCCTATGTGTATACTGTGTCTGAGTGCTAATCTACTTCGAGATGCTATTCGCCCATAGGTTCCCTCAGGGAGCCCTCCAGCTATTCCTGTTGCAATGAGGACTTGCTACTTTCCAGGGATGGTTAGCATATCCATGCTATACAGGTCATGTCTGGCCACAAAAGTTGACCCTCTAGTGGAAATCTTAGCATTCTCCACCAATCTGTAGACTTGGACCCTTTGTGGCTCTATGCTTCTGTCTAAGTCTTCTGTTTCTGACATCCGGTCATCTTCTGGCCTAGGATCGAGTTCCATATCATCCATACAGGCTAATCTTTTGTCCCCGGGGGTTTTCCACACCACAGCACCTTGTAAGAAGTTTTCAGACTTCAAAATTGACTGTTCCCTATGGGTAGTTCCCCTTCAGGACGGTACTCCAGCCTTCTACTCAATGCATCTGGTTTGCCCCCTCAGGCTCCTGGATGGTAAACAATATGGAAATTGAAATCTGCCAATTTCTGAGCCCATTGAATTTGCCTAACACTCCACACCTTTGTGGTAAGGAAGTACTGCAAATTTTGATGATCAGTGTAAATGGCAATGGGGACTTCTGTTCCTGCCAGATAGTGACACCACTCTTTGAATGCCTCCACAATCACCAGTAATTCCTTATCGAGAACATCATAGTTTCATTCAGCAGGTCTGAATTTTCGCAAGTGAAATGCTACTGGGTGTAGCTTTTTCTTCACTAGCTATGATAAAACACAGCCAAGAGCAAAGTCGCTTATATCAGTTTCCACAATTGTTTTCCTCATGGTGTCAAAATAACAAAGAATTGGTGCAGTTACAAATTGTTCTTTTAGGAACTCAAAAGCCTCATCCTGCTCTCATCTCCAGGTAAAATGTTTGGAATTTCCCTTCAGGAGTTCAGTGATCGGTTTGCAAATTACAGAAAAGTCTTTAATAAATCTTCGGTAAAAGTTTACAAATCCCATGAAGATTTGTATTTTTTTTACAGACTGTAGTTGTTTCCATTTTCAGATAGATTCCACCTTTTTCTTGCTCATTGAGACTCCTTGCATTGTTACCACATAGCCTAGAAATTCCACCATAGTGACATGAAAGTAAGACTTTGCAATAGAGACTGCCAGTCGATATTCCCTTAGGTAAGCTAATACCTCTTGGACTAGCTAAACATGGCTTGCCTCATCTGCTAAGTAGATGAGAATATCATCCATGTAGACCACAATACTGTGATCTAGGAATTCTTGTAAAACTGTGTTCATCATTGCCTGGAAGGTAGCTAGGGCATTAACAAGCTCAAATGGCATGACTTTGTATTCAAAGTGTCCATAGTGGGTCTGGAAAGCTATCTTCCATTCGTCTCCTTCCTTAATTCTAAATAGGTAGAACTCATCCTTTAGGTCTAACTTAGTAAAGATAGTTGAACTGACTACTCAGTCTCGTAGCTCTATCATCAGAGGGAGTGAGTATTTATTAGATACTGTGACCTTATTGAGGCCTCTATAATCAATGTATAGACAGACGCCAACCACTATTTGGCTTTGGTACGAACAATATCAGAGCTCTGCACGGAGCCATGCTAGGCCTGATTTTTCTCTGCTCTAACATGTCATTTAGGTATATATGTAGGGCTTCTAACTGAGAGGCAGAAAGCTTGTAGATTGGTCTCCAAGGGCGGTTTAAACCTTCCTTGAGGTCAATTGCATAGTCGAATATCCTTCTTGGGGGTAGTTTCTCAGTGGCCGATGGTAGAAAACAGTCTGTATAATCCAGGTATTCCTCCAGTAACTGGCTGATTACCAATTCTCTGCTCTCATCTATAGAGGTTACCAGACCAATGACTGTTACATCCAGGTTGTGAGCTACATCATCATCCCATTCAAACAGTTTGTCCATATTGCACCATGCAACTGTACCATAGTGGCTGTGGCATTTCCTAGCCTGGAATTCTCATCTATGTAGATATGTGATGTTAGATATGGGGTGTTCCTTCAACCAACTGTAGGGTATTATTATTCCCCATCTATTTGTAGGTGCCACCTCACAGGAGACTTCCGTAGTGTGGTAGTTTGTCCCTATTTCCATTTTTAAGGGCACCATATATCATTCGCTACTTGACTTGGCGATGTTACCTGTAAAACCCTTAATTGGGATGTGATTTCTGTGCATTATGCAAGGTATAACTAATTCTTATACCAATTTCTTATTTAAAACAAAAACATCAGCTCCTGAGTCTAATAAGATTTGGATTCAATATCATTTTCCTGCAACATAGAGGTATGCATGACCCTCCTGGTGCTTATAAAGGGTAGGTTGTGGGGCAATAAGTCTACGCCGCTTGCCTGATGGCTCTGTCTCAATATGTTTTTGCTTTGTCATTTTTTATAACCAAAACCTGGTATGGACTTCAATGGGCCCTTTTGTGCTTAGTGAGGGTTTGAGAATCTTTCTTGAGCAGAATTTTTATCTAGATGAATATGTTGACCTAATGTACCTTGGTACTTGAGGTCTTTGGTATGCTTGGAGGAATATTCGGTGCAGTGATATAATAGTACTATGGTGTACTTTAGTGTATTCTTAGATTTTTGTATAGATGTTTCCTGTGGGGTGTACAAAAAATGATGGTTCCCTAGAGACAAAAGACAAGAGCTCCTGGTCCCAAGTTAAAATGTATACTGAGTGAAGCTGTGTTGGTGCTAAGGTATAATCAGTGTAGGCATCAACCATTTTATTCTTGCAGTTTCATATAGTTAGTTATAATAGGTGTAAACCTTTTGAGTTTACTATAATGCCTGCATTATTTTGACCAACTAGGTCTCCTGAGGTAAACTGACAAGAAAAGAATATTTTTAGGTTATTGGGCAACCTATGATTAGCGGTCTTTACCCCCTGCTGATGGGTGCCCATTATAACCTGACCAGTACTTTTTCATTATGATAAAGTATGGGTACAATCTGCCAGTGCTGTCAGCATGGGCTAAGATTCAAGTCTAGTGGTGTGTAAGCCCCCATTGCAAATTTGTGCCAGACTACAAGTACCCATTCGCCATCACTGTATAGTGCCAAACCATTCCCTGTCTACTCAACCCCTTTGCCTCCTTAAACTTATACATAGACCCAAATGAGTGTTGGGTGTAACCCTTTCAATTAGACGGTGACCAGTTCAATGCTCTTCAGCTAAGAAGTAGGTATATAGACCTCAAAAGAATTCCCCTCAGTTGGACCCTGGGTCAGATAGTTCCCAAAGTTATGGGGGCAGCCTTGTCATTGCCACTTGAACAACTTGCGGCCACCTTTCTTTGGGGGCCCAGACCTCTAATCGAGTGTTCCATCTCTTTAGTAGCTTGTGTTGTGTCATAGAGCTAACCATGGCTGCTCTTCTACACATGCCCCACTTGTAGTTGGTAAGTCTGCAATGGGTACATGAACCCTGAGTTTCTCGCCTCTTGTCTATTAGGGTATAGGGGACTCCCTCATGAGCTTTCTTCCAATCCAGGTGTATCGGAGTTGGATTGCTTTCTCCCGAATTGGTTTTCTGCACCTTCCAGCTCATCATGGCTGCCTTTGGTGATTGTGGTTTCTTGTTGAACATGGTATTGGAACCTTTATTTTCATTGCCACATTGTCTTTTTGTAGTATCCCCTTACCCTTTTCCCATTGCTTGGGACAGGTTCTGACATTGTAAGAAAGATTCCTCTAATTTCCCAAAAACTCTTAGCACCTTAAGCCAGTCTTCATTGGAATCATATGTCTTTCCTGAGAGCCTTCTCAAGATTTCTTCAGAGAGTTTGTTTTCGACTAGAAGCCTCCATCTGATACTGAACATCTTAGCTTTAATATTAAGGTTTTCAAGTAGAAAGAGGTAGTCTTTGATGTCATTATTGTATGGGATTTTCTTCATATCCCATGCTGCCTCCTATTCTTGCTCAATACTTGAGTATCTGCTAACAATTTCCTGGGTAAACCTTGTCCAAGACACCAATTCTGACTGAAAAGGCATACCCATAGTACCTGTCATGCTTTTTCAGTACCATTCAGCGAAGGGAGCTATCTTTTTTCCCTTTGTTCTTTCCAATGCATAAACAATTTTGTCATGGTGTTCTGTCCATTGATTCAGGTTTCTAGCGAAATAGTCTTCACAGTTCAGCACCCATGTGTTAATGTCCTCATAGACCTTGGCCTCAAATATAGTTGGCAGGTCGGTGTGCCATTTTCCTCTGGCAATTGCAGTTCCTAATATTTCCAACATATGATCTGCATCTGGGGCTGTTTTTCAAGGGGGGCAATTTGCAGACCTGGATGTAGGAGGTGAGGCTAGACCTTCATCATTACTGGAGCTACTGCTACTGCTTGGGTTAGGGTCCCTGCCTCCAGCTCCATGCATAATCGGGGGTCCTTTGCCCTCTCCTCCTCCTCCTTCTCCTCCTCCCATGGCTGTTGGTAGGCCTCAGCCAATCTCCTTTCCTTTCTTTGACCTTCGAGCTAGGGAACCAGAGGAGGAGAGAGGAGCAGTTTCTGTCATTGCTTGTCTTGCTGGAAGGGAAGGTGAGGCTGCTGAATGAGCCACTTAGACTAATTGTTACTACATACACTGCATCATTTCTTGCATCCTTTGTTCTGCCACTGCATGTTGGTTTTGGTCAATTTCCACTTGAGCTTGCACTTGCTAGATCAATTGTTCCAGCTGCTGATCTTGCGAAAAGGACACTTGCCCTGTCAGGTCAATATTCTGATGCAATCAGGTACTCACCACCTGGTACTGCTCATGTTGAGCATTATGTCTTTGTAGCTCTGTAGTTACTTGGTCTTGGAAGTGCTTTCGAGATGTTCCTATTTCTTGTGCAAATGCATTCATTTTTAGGTATATTCTTTTTAGCTCATTTCCGACTATTTGTTCTTCTTGGTCAAGCCTATTTCTATAGGCTTCTAACTCATCAGCATATTGTTGTCCTCATGAGGACAGCTCATTGTAAGCTATGTATTGTTTATCCATGTACCTTGAAGCGGTCCAATCAACTTGATTAAGGTATTCTAAAATGTAGTTTAGGATAGCTGGAACTTCTAGGTTTTGTGGAGGGTCGTCTTGTCTTTCTCTTGGGGTAGATACTCTTTTTTCAACTCTGCATGATCTCCTTCCTTGGAAAGAGCCCACTGGGGAACCTCCATTGGAGAGAAATGGGGGGTTTTATGTAGCAGTGATAGCTAGTATAGATATCACATCACTGGCTTGAGAAGGTACAACCTTCTTCCATATGTGTATCAGCTCCGACTTCTTGAATAGCCAAGAGCATAGGCAAATCTCATCTGATGCAATCCATGATGAGTGTAGGTAGGAGTAAATGCATGTATGAGCCTAGGCAATGTGGAGAGTATTAATAGACTATTACAGGGTAGCCTAACCGTAGATAGTGCAGGTTGGCCTAGGCCATATGTTTCTTGAGGTAAGGAAAGGTAAAATAAAACAAAGACAAAGATCATCAAGGTATGCTCGGAAAGTTGCGTGCATAATAAGTTTTTTAAAGAGTAAATAATAAATATATTAATAAGATCTCTTCTCTATTGCTTGATGTTTCTAATAGCTGGCAGTACCTCGATATTTATATTCCATGTCTGGGTTATTGCGGGCTACAATCAACTCCCATACAATCTAAGTACCTCTGTTGAAAACCTCTTATTTTTCCTAAGTGTGAACACTCCTGACCCTGAGAATATTTGCCTTGCTTAGCTTTGATCTCTTCAAACTCCTATATGTTTATGAGGGTTCAAATACTCCACCACTAGGTAGTCTTCGATCTCTCTACTATATGAACTTAATTTAAGTATGCTGCCCTAATAGCAACTATACCAATTGTTCTGCCTCAAACTATAAAGTGATCAGCTTTAATGAATGAGCATGGCTATTGCATTACATATTTGTGCATTGCAAAGCCCATCTGATATGAAGGACTTTTGGCCCTGGATTGAGCCAATAGCTTATCGGGTGAAAACCTCTCATACCAATTCTCGAGCAGACCCTCTTGGGGTGCTACTTCTTTCAAAGCAAGAGGCTCAGCTCTCTGGCTACCTTTTGGTGCCATAGGCTCACAATATTCAGTCACTAATGGTTTCTTCCCAAATTGTCCCATTACTTATCAGCCATAATATTTAACTGCTAATATACAGGATAATAGCTTGCTCAAAACTTAACCAAATTCCTTCAAGTCACTTCTCATGAGTTGCCAAAGGTGCCCTCTCATATATCCTGTAGACAGCATTCAGTTGGATGGACAGCGACGACGTTTATATGGTGTTATGCTAAAGGTGTCATTAATTGTTGCTAAAGTGTTGGGACGCAACTCGGCCGTAAAACTGTGATGATGCCCAGTCCCTACATGGGGGCTGCAGGGGTATGGTAGAAATAATCCTGAGTAAAGGACAGGTAACTTTTGGCCCTTTTTCCATATGCCTAACAACAGTAGTCAAGGAACTGTTGTGTAGAGTGAGAGCCAAAACCATCAAGCAACGAAAGTCAATAGGTACCAACTTGATGACAAGATAAAAACCTTTCAAAATGGGCAAGCCACTTGATAGTTAATTCATCATTATTATAACCAGTTTCAGATGTACCCATAAGGTAATCATCAGGAATACTAGTTGCTATATACTATGGCTCCTGATAAATAACTCCAGGAATGATAATCATTAGTGTCAATACAGCTCCATCACCACTAATAGTTTCACATACTGTAATGAGCTCAC
The DNA here is from genome assembly GCA_003788595.2 of Choiromyces venosus 120613-1. Taxonomy (NCBI): domain Eukaryota; kingdom Fungi; phylum Ascomycota; class Pezizomycetes; order Pezizales; family Tuberaceae; genus Choiromyces; species Choiromyces venosus. The sequence goes on from ML120389.1 coordinate 729,000, forward strand.
AATTTTTTGAGCTCCCCAAGTAGGACTGTCAATTTTGATCTTGAGTCATGATCCATTAGTCTTTACCAATTCTGATTCTGAATCCAGTTTCATCAAAGTTGTACTGGTCGCTTGGCTGGATAGAATATTTTTCACAAGCTACATAATATTTGTCAAACCAAGCTTGTATATTTTCGGGCTGATGAGCATTCTTCCGGTCAAGATTAATTCATTGTTGCTTGCGAATAAAGTCTTCAGGATAGTATTTAAGGAACTGCTGAGCCTAGTGGTCACTGACAACTGGTGCTGCTAATGGACAAGTATTTGAGAATTAGAGAACTGCATTTGCATAGCCTGAAACTATTTGTAGATGTGCACTTGTTTCTATATTATCTAGGCAATCCAAATACTGACAAATGGCTATCTCTTAGTCCTGAGATAGAGTTCAATTTGATCCGGCATGGTCTTGCCTTGATTGAACACCTTGTAAGTATGTTTGAAGTCAAGAAACTGGGATTTCATAGGTATGTGCTATTGCTGTCACATTTGGAAACTGCTCTTGGCTATTGTGGTAAAAGGTAATTTCTCCCTGAATTTGTGTTTCCACATCCTGATATGGTTTGACTTGCTGACTTGGGAGTACAAAGGAAGGTGCTGGTAGCATGATTGATTGTAAAATATGTGGTGTTGGGTATTGAGAAATGGGTGTTGAGAAATGAGCAATGAAGCTATTTCAGACTGGAGCTAGATATAAAGTTGTGTCATGCAATAAAATCACCATGTTGAGCCACAAAATTACTACAGTCAGCCACAAAGTCATGTTGAGCCACAAAATTACTATAGTAAGCTACAAAGTCATGTTGAGCTGTCAGGCACTCTGTAGGAGCCCCTGGTTGTGAGTTTGTGAACATTGGGGGGTTGTGGCTGCCAGCCACAACCTCAGCACAAGTAGTTGGTGTCAGTGGATTTCACTTTTTTTTTCAGGCTATCATACCAACCTAAGAAACCTAGGTGCCACGAAAACCAAATTGTTTTCTGAGCCCCTAGGAACACTTGGGCCTTTTTGTTAGCTGTGTACAAATCAGTGATTATCTTATCTATATTGGGTTTGATCATGATAAGATCTCAATACCTGGACAAAAATATTTCATAGAGTTGAGGAAACCAACAAATATATAATTATTGATATTTCACAAGTTAAAGGAAGATTATTTAGAAGGTTAAGTATCACTTACTCATTTCCTTCCTTGTCATATAACTTCATTGCTATCTCTTGTATAAAATTATTGAATTCATATTTTTCAATATAAGGGTTTTTTTATATTGATTCAAACAGTTTCACAAAAGCTCTATGCATGTACCATTTTACAACTTGGGGATTAAATTCTTTTGAATCTATTAAAGCAGTTAGAAACTATACAGATCCACCAAATCCAAGATTCTGGATGACTTCAGGTCTTTTGCTGAGACTTTTATTTATAATTACCTTTATACTAGACCTGTATTTTTGTTGAGTGTGTTTATCAGCACTTAGTATATGGGAGAATCAACTTGGACTCTCTTGACTTGAATTAAATTTTGGAAACTGTTGACTTGACATAATTATACTTTCCATAAAAGTGTTGGTACCGGTAAGAAGTATTGATGTATCAGTAGTAAATTGGTGTTGAGCCTCACTTTAGTCATAGCTTGTATATTGAAGAAAAAATTCAGAAATCTTTGTTAGCTTTAATCTTATATTCATTGGTTTCCTCAACTCTATGAAATATTTTTACCCAAGTATTGAGATCTTATCATGATCAAACCCAATGTACTACCCATTTTCAAAAGTATCCGGATGCCTTGGCGCCAAGACATTTGGCCTAGCCTAGCCGAAGGCTCCCGCACCCAACCATCATCCAAGTTCCTCATGTCCCACAACATTGCCCCTATTTGATAAACTAGTACGACGTTGAGAGAGGTTCCAGGATGGTACGGGTTATTGTCAAGAGAGGTAATTCTGCCATTTAGGCTACTAGAGCTTAGGCTAATCATCATATTATAGGAAAGGAAATAACCCCCCGGTGTCGGGCGGCCATCGTTACCTTGAGATGTCTAGATGTTCCGATGACGTTCAAGAAGATTCATGAAATCATGGGTGTTTCTAGTTCTACTGCATCTGATATCTGGCGGCATGCTTTAGAAAATGCAAGAAATGCTCGACTCACCGCTACTGCTCCCCGAGTAACCGGTACTGCTTCACCCACCTGTGCTTCCAGCACTACCAGCCTTCCCGCCCCCGCAAGCCTTCCCAGTCCTACCAGCCTTCCTGAGTCTGAGTCTGATAAGGAGTTCACCTTAATGGAATTGATTAGCGCCTCCATTCTGGATTCTGCTCCTCGCAGCGGGCGTCCTACTTGCATGACTGAGAAGGATAAGAATGAGCTTGTTAAGTTTATTAAAAAAGACTTTACTACTCGGAGAATGACCTTGTGTGATATTCGGCGTGAAGCTGGCCTGTCACATGTGAGTGATTCAAGTGTTTATCGGGCCTTGCAGGAGCGAGGAATTGGTGCCTATCAAGAAGTATTCAAATTTATTTTGAATAAAGAAAATCAAAAGAAGCGCCTGGTATGTAATTAACTTTTACACTCCTATCTAAAAAATTCTCGTTGATCCAAACGTACTCATGAGGGGCTTGGCTACAACAGAGGTACTGGTACTTGAGTACTGTGATTCATTAGTTCACCGGACCTGAATGAACTATTAATTTTACCGCTTGATATGGCTTCCTTTTACCTTAACCACTTTCTCTGACCTACTCCACATTCTATCTACAAGTCTGGTGTGGGGGTGCCATTGCTTGGTAGTTGTCTAAGGTTACCAGTTACTATACAGTAGGATTAGTACTTCTGTTACTGCTATGCCCTGCTGGAGTACTTTCAGATCAGTGAGAACTTTTTGGACAGGAGTGTATACAAAATCTACTCGGACATAGAATAATAACAGCTTATAGGATTACTGTGAGCCACGAGCCAGATGGCAGCCAGCAAACAAGTGGGCGGACTACGCATTTACGGACGAGATGTCAATAGAAATTGGTGGTCTCTATGGACCATGCTTTGTTTGGAGGGAAAAGGACGAGCGGTGGGAGGATGATTGCATTGGAGCGATGAAGAAGCAAGGAGTTTCAATCATGTGCTGGGGAATGATATCCTATGGCTGGAAAGGCCCGTTTTGGGTTTGGGAGAGAGAAACTGAAGAGGAGAAGGCAAAAGCAACTAGTGATATCACAAGTTACAATGAAAATTGTAAGGAAGAAGAGTCTCGTCTTAATACTGCTTGGCGGGCTTCTGAGGAATGGCAGGAATTGCGAAAAAGAGAATTGTCAAATGCTCGTGAAGCCAGACTCCTTGCCTCTCTTACTGGTGTTAAAACAAAAACAACGCAATCATGGAGAGGTAAGAAGTATAAGATTAAGAAGCTAAAGAGGGGGGATTCAAAAGGAATAGACTCATGGCGATATGTGACATGCCTGGCGCGTCCTCTCCTATGGCCAACATGTCAAGTATGGAAATTAGTCAACCCGAACTTTCTCCTAATGGAAGACAACGCACCGGCACATGATTCAGACTTCACCAACTACGAGAGAGAAAAGGTGGGGATTGATAAGGTGGACTGGCCACCTAATTCCCCTGATTTGAACCCAATTGAACACTTGTGGAACATAATGAAGTCTAGGATTCAAACCTGGCGTGGTGTTGAAAGGGTGACTTCAGCACGGGAAATGAAATTAGTTTTAAAGCAGGAATGGGAAAACATCACAATTGAAGATATCAATAGAGAAGTGTCTAAACTACCTAATATTCTAACTCAATGTATTAGCCAGAAAGGGGGGAATAAATTTCATGGATAGTTAATAGTTTCAATAATTATCTCGCGCACCTTCTGATAATTCGCTATACCGGCGAAAATGTCTTGGCGCCAAGGCATCCGGATACTTTTGAAAATGGGTAGTAGATAAGATAAGCACTGATTTGTACACAGCTAACAAAAAGGCCCGAGTGTTCCTAGGGGCTCAGAAAACAATTTGTTTTTCTTGGCACCTAGGTACCCTAGGATGGCTATCATACCTTTCACTATTACAGTAACCCTAACCCACCAAATCTGATGAATCTGAAGAGGGAGGCAAACTATATGATTGGGCATCGCCCAATAAACCTTAATTCACATCCTGTCGGAGAATAATTGAAGGTCATACAAGGAGCCCGGGGCCATACAAGTTCACGAATCAGAAATCCTTGGGCTCTTCTGGATCACAATTGTTTGGAATTATTGGCCAGAGAGGTCTGAAGAAAAAGATTCGTTGAAGGATAGTGCAGACAGGCTCACGTGTGTGGTATAATTCGTATGATACCATAAAAAAATGCCTTCTCAGTGCACTAAATAGGTAGAGAAAAAGAAGTCCACTATCAAATAGCCAAAGCCCCTCCGCAGCGCGTAGTGGTTTTTTGTCAACTGTATGATAGTCATGGATAGAGTGTAAACAAAAAAAGTCTTGCCAATTGAAATTGTCAAATATTGCGGGTATAATTTGTCCGGGGGTAAATAGTAAACAATGCAACTTCGCGTGCATGATCGTGACAAGATCACAAGAGAGGGCAAGCTGCAAGAAAATATATGGTCTTTGTATCCCTCAAGCCCTTCACGCTTCCACTATACTACTACTACTTAACAGAACTGCTCTAAACATTAATTTACGAGAGGAGTTAAGGGACTGAACTGGTGATAGAGGATGAAAGCCCAGCATTAAACGGGGATGTATCGCTATGCTACTCTGAAATTTTCCCTGCTTTTCGAAAAATAGGTTTTATTTCTTCAAGCGCTAAAGATCCTTGTTTGCCCTCTCAGTGCCAGGTCGGTATGATAAAGCATAAGTTATCCGATTTCGCTTCCTTTCGCTTTGTTGCCTTTTCCCTTATTCTATTCATTCTTCTCTTTTAGCCCAGGATACGTATGCCAGTATATTCACTGGCTCGCACATTCCGTACAAAATCTGGCTTCAAATTCATCTCAATTAAAACATGACATCCAAGACGAGTAACAAAGCTTCAACCACAACAACCCCGCTCTCAAAGTCATATTCTTAGCTCCCCTCTACAATCCACTGTTGATTGCCCCAAAGCTTTCGCTGCAGCACCTTCTTGGTGGCCAGGTCGCAGTAAGCAGAGGCCCATGTATACACCACCAGGCCCAAGTGGCAGCCTCAAAAAGGATGCTGATCCTGCGGGAAGTACTACCGTAAGTATCATACTCAAATACAAGAAAAATGTGCTAGGACATTGGAATTCACCTTCTCGGCTACACAAGGGGAAAACACTGCAAACTCAGCTCTCAGTTGAGATAAAACAAAAGGGATATAGACAGCACTTTACTAGGAGAGGAAACTACAATGTCCTAGCATATTTTTCTTGTATTTGAGTATGTACTACAGTATGGAGGATATCCATGTTACCCAATACCCTGCTCCAAAACCTCGGCTACCCACTCCATGCCTTTCATCAACACCACTGCTCGAGTATTGAAGAAAATGAAGTCAGAATGAGTTCAAGTTTCAAGCCCGGCTTCAGCGACAATATCAACAGTTTTAACCTCTTCAACAATTATAACATCACATCCATTGCAGACGAGAAATCTAGAGTCCTTCAATGGTTATCTCCTTTAGAGCCTCAAAGAAGGTACCAAGATGTGAGCATCCGAAGACTTGATGGTACAGGTATCTGATTTCTGGAGACGACGGAGTTTCGGAAGTGGTGTAAGGTAGAGGATGGGTCTGTTTCTTCTACACTGTTTTGTTCCGGGGATCTGGGGGCTGGAAAGACTCACATAAGGCACTACACTCTTTCTTGTTAATCAATGCATTTGCTAACAAGGTGGTTTAGCTCTTTAGTTATTGACACCTTATGCGACCAGTTTTCCGGAAAAGATGTCGGAGTTGCATGCCTGTACTGCGACTTTCACACTCAGGAGGAACAAGTGACAACCAGTATGATGGGTGGGATACTAAAGCAACTCGTGGCGGCTTTGGATGAACTCCCGGAGGAGATCAGCGAGGCTTTCCACAAATCGAAAGAATCTATCGGTGGACGAGGGCTTCGACTTCCGGATATTCTCAGACTGTTAGCACAGATCCTCGCATCCTTCCGCCGGACGTTCATATGCATTGATGGATTGGATGAATATGTGATTGAGTGCAGGCCCAAACTTCTGCACTCTCTGCAACAAGTTCTCCAGGATTCACCAACCACATGCTTATTCCTGGCTGGGAGACCGCATCTTAAAGAGGAAGTAAAGAAGCATCTTTCGGAACCCGTAGCTCATCTCGCTATAAAGCCTCGCGAAAACGATATTAAGAAGTACATCAACATGACGATTTCCGAAGACCCAGATCTGGATGCGATGAACGGCAAGTTAGAATCTGTGATAATAACGTGGATCTGTGAGAGATCTTCTGATATGTAAGTAGAAAGCTGGATGTGAAAAGAAAACAGACTATTGCAGGTATTTCCTAACGAGTGTTACAAGATTTTTGTTAGCTGCGCTGCAAATTGACACCATACTAGGAGAGACCAGTATTCATCGGAGAAGACAAAAACTACACCAAGAAGGAAATGGCCTACACGATGTGTATGCCACAACATTGGATAGAATAGGCTGTCAGCGTGGGGATAAGCCAAGACTTGGCATGGAAGTTCTGTTGCGGGTGTCTTTGGCACAGCGGCCTTTGTCTGTCAGTGAATTGTGTGATGCTCTTGGAGTAGAAATTGGATCCACAGATTTCAATACCAAAAACATCCCTCCAATACAGACCCTTCTGGAGTCTTGTCTGGGGCTTGTGACCGTCGATAAGGAAATGTCGAGGGTCCATCTCATTCACTCGACCCTCTAGGAATACCTACAAGCTCATACAACTCTTTTCGACAATGGCCATGCCAAGATTGCCAAGGTGTGTTTGACATATCCCAACTTCTTGGCTGTGAGGGCTCTTCCCCGATCGATGGAGATGGCGCGGGGAAACATGCCATTTCTTATCTACGCTTTGTACCACTGGGGATACCATGTAGGGAAGCAAATGACAGAGTCATTGAAGATGCGTGCCCTCAGCTTTCTTGAAGAGTGTGACCATTTATCAGGAAATGTAATTGATTTAAGGGTGGGGATCAGAGAGGAAGGTTCACCATTGTGGAAATACCTATTTTATTACAGCCCGTGGCGTGATTTCCTCCATGATGGTTCTCGGATATCTGGACTACATTGCACTCTTTTATTTGGTCTCGATGAGTTTGTGTCATCACTCATAGAACTCAAAAGCACTGATACCAACCAACTAGACTTTCGCGGGAGTACTCCACTTACACTGTCTGTCCGCTGTGGTGACAACTGAATTTTTACGCTACTTCTGAGGGATCCAAATGCCTGCCCTGATATAAGAGATGAAAATGGAATTACTCCACTTTTTCTAGCTGCTGAGTTGGGCAATGAAATGATGGTGGAGCGACTCCTAACAATGCCTCAAGTGAGCTCCGGCCCGAAGAACCATTGGGGTGAAACTCCACTTGATGCTGCTGCATTACATGGTCATGCGAATATCGTGAAGCTGCTACTGTCTCGGTCCAATGTTGATCCTAATTCGAAGACTAATAAAGGCAATACACCACTCCGCTACGCTACCAGATCCGGGGCCGAAGGTGTAGCCAAACTATTTCTTAATCTGGACAATTTTGATCCAAACATCGCAAATAATCATGGAACCGCCCCGTTATCTCTCTCTGCTGAATACAGACATGTTGGGATAGTCGAAATGCTGCGAGTCATGAACAATATTGACCTAAATCCGGTAGATAGAGATGGTGATACCCTGCTATTGGTGGCTGCTTTAGGTGGGAACAAAAAAGTACTGCAGTTACTATTCGACTGCAAGGGTATTAATCGCAATCAAGTAAACAACAAAGGACATACGCTTCTTCACATGGCAGTTTACAGTAGACGAGAGGCGGCCATATTGCTCTTACTGGGGCGAGGAGACTCCGATCTTAACACTCGCGATCTGAGCAGCGCTACACCTCTTGAGCTCGCTGTCCGGAGCGGGTACGAAGGAATCGTGGGGCTACTGAAAGCCACCCAAACTCACTATTCTGGCCCAACTGGCACCGGGTCCAGTACACTGGCGGGGTACTAAGGAATCCTAAGCTGGGTGGAGATTCTCAAGGTGCTCTATGTTTGTCTCTTCCTATTCATGTTGTGTCCTCTATATTTTGAGTTCAGAGCTTTTGTATTTCTTTATGACAGGATATTCCACGGTTGCAGCACTTGGTACGGAATTTTCACATTATCATTCGAGGCGGTGTTTCTTTGGTTTATTTATTCTTCTCACATCTTCAGTGCATGCCTTCTTGTTCCTTTATTAATCCCTTTCTGTTTGTTTTTCTGCTCCTTCATGTATCTTATTGTGGTTCTCATGGTTCTCGTTCGATTAATTGATGGAAAACCCTAGTTTGGAATACCCTAGACTTCACCTACCATATTATGACCTTCTCCACTGTTCGAGCCACTATAGGTGATGATTATAAATCGTATGTTGGTCCACATCTGGTCAGGAGAGCCTTCAGGATTGTACGAAGAACCCCGGGTATACAAGTACACAAATCACAGTGTCCTGAGAATGAGCTCTTCTGAATACCAACATTTTGGAATTTTTGGCCGGAGAGGTCTGAAGAAAAGAATTCCTTGAACGATAGTGCAAACAGTCTCACTTGGGCAGGGTAGTTCGTCTAGGATTATATGTCTATCAAAATCACCCGCTCTACGCTCTAGATAAATATATAGAAACTCTACTATCAGATAGCCAAAGCTCCTATGCAGCGCGCAGTAGTTTCTTTGTCTACTGTATGACAGTAAATGATCGAGTGTGAACAAAAACACTCTTGCTGATTGAAATCGTTAAGTACTGCCTGTATAATTTGTCCAAGGGTAAATAGTAAATAATGCCACATCGCGTGCATGATCATGACCAGATTATAAGAGTGAGCAAGCTGGAAGAAAATGGAAGGTCTCTGTATCTCTCAGGTCATTTAAGTATACTTCTAATAAGTGAGAACTGTTGGTCATAACAAAACTTTAACTTACATTAGAACCTTAATTTATTATTTATGACACGGGTTAAGCCTTGACTACTGACTGAACCACTGATAGGCGATGGAAGTTCAGTGTCAAATGGAGGTATGTTGGTACGGTACGCTATGATACTCTGATGTATTCCCAGCTGTTCGAAAAATAGTTTTCTTTTCTCCAAGCGATAAAGATCCTTGTATACCCTCTCGGTACCAGATCGGTGTGATAAAGCATAACTTATCCGATTTGGCTTGCTTTCGCTTTCTTTGCATTTTCCCTTATTCTTTCTTATTCTTCTCTTTTTGCCCAGGATACGTAGGCTGGTATATCCGCTGACTCGTAGGTCCGGTACAAACTCTGGTTTCAAATTCATCTCAATTGAAACATGAAATCTGAAGTCAACCCTTATACCATATACTATTACTATCACTGAAGCTTATTGAATAAAATCATAACAAAAGCAGTCTATATAAACATGTTTCCTAGTCCAGTACAGCCTCCTGAATTTCTAACTTCCAACATACCAAACTAGTTTCCGTACCAGTGTCCATTCCACAAATTCCCTGAAATTCCTTCCATCAAAAGATGGCTAACATTCTCGCAACAATCATTCCCATACCAAAACTCATGCCAACACCAACCACTTCCAACCACTCCCATTACAACGGAATTGTACACTAAACAACATTCCGGACAACAAAACATGAAGTAAAGAGAGGATAATAAAGTTAGGAAATATTGTAAAGAGTTTGTGTTCGTTTGAGTGTGAAAGAATTGTTAACCATTAATTGACTTAACTTCACTCCGCTTATCACCAAAGCGGATGATAGCTATATACTACAGAAAACTCCAGCCACCAGATACCAGTCGGGTGGCTCTATCCCTTCCAATCCATACCGCTCCTCGCACTATACTGAAACACTCCTAACAACTCCTCGCATAAGTCCAGACTTCTCCTCGACACTGCTCCTCACCTAAGTCTAGACCTCTCCCTGATACTGTGTCTAGGCTGCTCCATGCAGGAGGTTATCAGGAAGCCCCTGACAACCCCTGTCACATCACAACAAAACATAAGATATCTAAGACGAGTGATATATCATGAACCAGAACAACCCCACTTGCGATACCATATTCCAAGTTTCCCCCCTATAATCCACCGTTGGTCGCATCGGGGCTTTCGCTACAGCACCCTCTGGACAGCCAGACCATAGCAAGCAGAGGCCCATGTATGCACCACCAGGACCGAGTGGCAGCCTCATAAAAGTTGCTAACCCTATGGCGGAGTGCTATTGGGCCATCTATGTTGCACAATACCCCACTCCAGAAACTTAGCTGCCGGCACAGAGCAATCAATCACCACCACTATTGAAGAGAATCAACCCAGAATGAGTTCAAGTTTCAATCCCAGCTTCAGCGACAATATCAACAGTCTCATTGTCTTTAATAGTTATAACGTCACATCTGTTACAGACGAGAAAATTAAAGTCCTTCAATGGTTATCTCCTTTAGAGCCGAAATGAAGACACCAAGAGGTGCGCACCTGAAGAGGTGACGGTATAGGTGTCTGGTTTCTGGAGACGACGGAGTTTTGGAAGTGGTGTAAGGTGGAAGATGGGTCTGTTGCTTCTACACTATTTTGTTCTGGAGATCCAGGGTCTGGGAAGACTCATATAAGGCACTATACTCCTTCTTGTCAATTAATACACCTGCTAACAGGTTGGTTTAGCTCTTTGGTTATTGACACCTTATGTGACCAACTTGAGGGAAATGATGTTGGGGTTGCATGCTTGTATTGCGACTTTCACGCTCAGGAGGAACAAGTGACAACCAGTATGGTTGGTGGGATTCTAAAGCAACTCGTGGCGGCTTTGAATAAACTGCCGGAGGAAATTAGCAAGGCTTTCCAAAAGTCAGAAGAACCTATCGGCGGACGAGGGCTTCGACTTCCGGATATTCTGAAACTATTAGCACAGATCCTCACATCCTTCCACCAGACGTTTATCTGCATCGATGGATTGGATGAATATGCGGTTGAGTGCAGGCCCGAACTTCTGCGCGATTCGCCAACTACATGCTTATTCCGGGCTGGGAGACCGCATCTCAAAGAGGAAGTAAAGAAACATCTTTCAGAACCCATAGCTCATCTCGTTATAAAGCCTCACGAAAGCGATATTAAGAAGTACATCGCCATGAAGATGTCTGAAGACCCAGATCTGGATGCGATGGATAGTGAGTTAGAATCTGAGATAATGAGGAGTATCTCTGAGAACTCATCCGATATGTGAGTCTGAAGCGAGAAATCAGAGTGATAGTTTATCTCTGAAATTCTTTTCTAACGAGTGCTACAAGATTTTTGTTCGTTGCGCTGCAAATCGAGGCCATGCTAGGTAGGAGAGACAAGCATACACTGGAGAAGACAAAAACTACACCAAAAAGTAAATGGCCTGCATGATGTGTATGCCGCAACACTGGATAGAATAAGCCGTCAGCGTGGGGATAAGCCAAGACTTAGCATGGAAGTTCTGTTGTGGGTGTCTTTGGCATAGTGGCCTTTGTCTGTCAGTCAATTGTGTGATGCTCTCGGAGTAGAAATTGGATCCACCGATCTCAACACCAAAAACATCCCTCCGATACAGACACTTCTAGGGTCTTGTTTGGGACTTGTGACCATCGATAAGGAAATGTCAAGGGTCCGTCTGATTCACTCGATGCTCCAGGAATACCTACAGGCTCATACAAGTCTGTTTGACCATGGCCATGCCAGGATTGCCGAGGTGTGTTTGACATATCTCAACTTTTCGGCTGTGAGGGCTCTACCCCGATCGGTGAAGATGGCGCCCGTAAACATGGCATTTCTTATCTACGCTTCATACCACTGGGGATACCATGCTGGGAAGCAAATGGTAGAGCCAGTGAAGATGCGTGCCCTTAGCATTCTCCAAGACTATGAGAAACATGCATTGGCAAGCTTACTATATTTTTCCAAAGAACACGGAATAAGGGAGGTTGTTGGGGAAGGGTCACCATTGTGGGAATCCCTAAGGGTCTACCGGTGGAGAAATATCTATGGTACTTGTGGTATATAGTAGGATTTCTGGACTACATTGTGCTGTATTGTTCGGTCTCGGTGAGCTTGTGACATCATTGATAGAACTCAAAAGTACCGATATCAACCGGCAAGACTTTTTCGGGAGTACTATGGAGAAGGAAAATGGTCTTTGGTGTTTTAGCTAGAAGTTGTGTTTTATTTTTATCAGATAGGCTAGTTATCGTGAGGTTCAGGGTTTGGACATTTAGTCAAAGAGGGGGATTGTTTTGTTTCCCAGTTACTGGGGGTTTGTTTGCTAGTTATGATACCATGGGTTGATGTCTTGGCAAGGAAAATTGTTACATAGGTGGGGCGAGCATCAGGAAACAACAACGGTTGAACATCGGGAAAAAGGGAAAACATAGGACGAGAGAAGAGGAGAGCAGACATCGAGATCGGGAACATGCATTTATTTTCTCTTTTACGAATTCCTTTTTGTTTTTCTTTCAATAGTAATTCCAGTGACGGAATTATATTTTCCCTTCGGACGAATAAATTTGACTCCAAGTTGTGCGTGGGGTGATTGCTCCTCCTAGCAGCATTTGTTCTTCCTTTTATTTACGGTTCCCCTTTTCTATGGCCTGTTTGTTGGAGAAGTGAACTTCTTCTCTTCTACTTGTCTACCCAGTCAGTGATTCCCTTCATCGTTTGTTTCGTTCCTCATCGGTGCGTGCAAAACGGATCGACCTGTTTTCTGTCCCTCAGTACTCCACTCGCACAGTCTGTCCGTTGTGGTGACAACTCAATTTTTACGCTACTTCTGAGGGATCCAAACATCTGCCCTGATATAAGCGATGATTCTAGAAATACTCTACTTTTTGCAGCTGCTGAGTTGGGCAATGAAATGATGGTGGAGTGACTGCTAACAATGCCTCAAGTGAGCCCCGACCCGAAGAACCTTTGGGGTAGAACTCTGCTTCACATTGCTGCATAAAACGGACATACAAATATCGTGAAGCTGCTACTGTCTCAGTCCAATATTGATCCTATTTCGAAGACTAATAAAGGCGATACACCACTCCACTACGCTACCAGTTTCGGGGCCAAAAGTGTAGCCAAACTATTCCTTAATCTGGACAATTTTAATCCAAACATCGCAAATAATCATGGTAGCACCCCGTTATCTATTGCATCTGAATACGGACATATTGGGATAGTCGAAATGCTACTAGCCATGGATAATATCGACCTAAATCCTGTGGATGGGGACAGTGATACCCCGATATTGGCAGCTGCTTTAGGTGGGAGCGAAAAAGTACTGCAGTTACTATTTGACTGCAAGGGTATTAATCGCAATCAAGTAAACAACAAAGGAAATATGCTTCTTCACATGGCAGTCAAAAGTGGAGATGAGGTGACAGTAAAAATTGTACTGGAACTAGGAGACCCCGATCCTAATGCTCGCCATCTATATGGCATTATACCTCTTAAGCTCGCTGCCAAGAGAGGGCATGAAGCAATCGTAAGGCTACTAAAAGCTCCCCAAACTCACCATTCTGGCCCAACTGGTGCCGAGTCCAATACATCGGTGGAGTACTAAGGAATCCTAAACTGGACGCAGGTTCTCAAGGTACTGCATGTTTGTCTCTTCCTATGTTATTCATGTAAAATTCTCTATTTCTCAAGCCCAGAGTTTGTGTTTCTTTACGATGGGATATTCTACGGTTGTAACACTTGGTGTTGTGTTTCATAGTATGATTTGAGATGGTGTTTCTTTGATTTGTTTATTCTTCTCACATCTTCAGATCATGCCTTCTTGTTCCTCTATTAATCCCTTTCGGTTTGTTTGTTTTGCTTCTTCATATATCTTATCATGGTTCTCATGGTTCCATTCAATTAATTGATGGAAAACACCAATTTGGAATACCCTAGACTTCACCTACCATATTATGACCTTTTTCACTGTTCAAGCTACTACACGTGATGATTATAAATCCTAAGTTAATCTACATCCAGTTGGAGAAGCCTTCAATATTGTACGAAGAACCTGGTATATAGTACACAAATCGCAGTATCCTTAGTATGAGCTCTTCTGAATACCAACATTATGGAATTTTTGGCCGGAGAGGTCTGAGGAAAAGAATTCCTTGAACGATACCGTAAAAACTTGAATAATTGGCCCTCGCGCTAGTATGTTGATTTAAGGTGAGGCGCATGGGAAGTGCCTGTTTCTAAAGGAAATTAGTGTCTCAATACCAATTGTAGGGGTTCAGTCTGATGAGTCCCAACCTCATCTAATAATTCGAATGGCAAAGTAAAAAGGAGAAAAATTGTAAATAAATAGAACAATATGTAATCAGTAAGAATAAAATAAATGATAATATTTTACATTATATAACAATCTACTGAAACAAAATCAATCCCAAAAATGCCACCAAAAGCTGCCGGAAGAATAAAAGTTCAGCCAACTTTAGATCCCCTGCCAGCTGAGAGATTCTATGCTGGTATTAAGAAGAAGCCAGGCCCAAAAAGAAAGCTGCTTTCTGAACAGCTGAGAGTAGTACCGAAGCCAGTTGAGAATCGATACAGATCCTATAGTATTAGTTACAAACTCCGAGTACTTTCCTTCTGGGATACACCATCCATACCTTCTGGGTCAAGCACAGTACATAAGCCTACATGTGTTGAAGTTATTAGTCGATTTCGAATTCGGGGATCAAACCTGACCTGTTGGCACAAGGAGGAGGCCAAAGGATAATATCTAGAGTTTAAAAATAATCAGCAAAGGGTGAAAGGAGGAGGAAGGAGGAGGAAGTGGGAAGAAATGGAGAGAAGCTTATATGATAGGTTTAGAATGTGTCAGGCAACTGGAGGTTTTGTGCAGAGAGGATGGTTTCATAGAGTTAGTAAGGAAATATTTATTGAAACCTATCCCAAGGAGCTACTTACCAACTTCTGCTTTTCTAATGGCTTGGTTTGAGGCTTCCTTAGCTGGCATCAAATTTCCCTATGCTTAGTCACAAATAAATCAAGTCAGCTTCCAGCAGATTTTGGGGAGGCAATACTAAATTGGATATGATTTAATTGAAGAAATTCTCAAATATGCTCTGATGATAAGCGAGGCCTGGGTGATGAGACGGCTGCCATTGGCTGATATTGACTATCAAACATTGTTAATATGGAACAGACACCTCTACCTGTCGAGTATTTAGATGGGCAAACTTACAACAATATTGACCAGCAAACCATTTGGGTTCACAGTAGTCAGTCATGGTGGGACAAATGGCAGAGCACAGTGCAACTTACTGTATTTGGTGATGGTATCCCACATGTGAAGCCATTAGTATTCTTTCAAGGACAAGGAATAGGAGGGGGGGTAGTAAAAGAAAAGAAAAACTATGACCTACGAGTTATTGTAAAGTTCAACGCAAAGGCATATGCCAATGTGGAGAACTTTCTTCAGTATATTGAAGAGCAGCTAGTACCAGTACTGCAAAATCAGCCAACACTTCTCACTCTCAATCTCTTTGCTGCTCACAAGACAGAGCAGGTACTGGATACATTCCTAGCTAATGATATTACTGTTAGCTTAATCTCTGGTGGCTGTACCTCATTAGTACAACCATTAGATGTTAGCATAATCCGTCCATTCAAAGATCTTCTTAAGGTAATAAAACTTGACTTACCTCTTCCTATTATTTCATAAAGTAATATCATGACATATTCAATCACTTGGTATCTCACAAGTGCCTTGCATAATAAGTACTCACATGCTTTAGAACTAAAGCTCAGCCAGTGCTCATCATGCCAGGCACTTGCTTGATCAGAAAGGATTGAGTGGGAAAAAAAACCCCCATTTGAAGAAAGTTTACTAATACACCTTATATTATTAGGAAATTCTTGAAGAAAAACTTGACAAGATTGAGGTGGAAGAGTAGGACATTGTATCAAAGGGAGAAAGGTTAGCAGGAAGCATGATTGGGAGAAGGAGAATACTTACCACCTGGGCAGTTGGAGAAGCATGGGAGGTCTTCTCCAGAGAGCGGGCAGAGGTCGTAAAAAAGTTTTTCAGAATTCTAGAGTTAGTGCTTCCTATTAATGGTAGTTGTGATAATGAGATATCAGTCAAGGGGATAGAGAGTGCTTACCTTGTGGAGGGGCTGAGGGAATGGGAAAAAGGAGGGGTTGCCATGATTAATTTGGAAGAGGATTCTGTTGAGTCAGTTGAGGTGGAGGTTGATGAAGATGTATTCTATGAAGAAAGTTTTTAGCGAACCCAGAAATTGATATTGCACAATTTAGTTTGTGCTACCTTGGCAAGACTTACCTTAAATCAACATACTAGCACAAGGGCCAATTATTCAAGTTTTTACAGTAGTACAAACAGTCTCATTTGTACAGAGTAATTCGTCTAGTATTACATCTATCAAAATCACGTGCTCTAGACACTAGATAAATATATAGAAACACCTCTACCAGATAGCTAAAGCTTCCATGCAGTGTGTAGTGGTTTTTTGTCCACTATATGGTAGTCATTGATAGAGTGCGAAAGAAAAACAGTCTTGCTAATTGAAATTGTCAAATATTGCAGGTATAATTTGTCCAGGAGTAAATAGTAAACAATGCAACTTCATATGCATGATCATGACCAGATTATAAGAGTGAGCTGACTGCAAGGAAATCAAAGGTTTTTGTATTTCTCAGGTCTTTTAAAAATACTTCTGCTACTTAATACTTGTACCAAGGTTACGGCGTGCAGCCACAACCCTCATATGTTCATTGGCTCATAACTGGGGGCACTCCTACAGAGTACCTACCAGCTCAACATAAGATTGCAGCTCAACGTCACTTTGTTCCTCAATATCACTTTGTGGCTCAACATAGCTTTGTAGCATAAGATAATATTTTAAAGTAGTATTTTATTATACATATAATTCCGCAACCTGACATGTTACTTAATTCCCTTAACAATGAGTCTAGATACCTTCTTCTTATGTACTGGAAAAGATGCCCTAGCCTTTGCTTGGGTCTGTACCTGGGCCTTTGTTTTGGCCTTTACCCTGGCATTCATCTCCTTTGCTTTTGTCTTGATCTCATCAAGAAATGGTTTATGCTCAGCTTGCTGAGCTCTTTTCTGAGCATTTTGTGCCTTACGCAACTGTTGTTCTACTTTATCAACCTCGACATCCTCCCTCCTTTTAACCATTTCACAGGCCTCAGATGCATATAGTACTCTACCTTTCTGTACTTGCCTTCTGCTTTGGGCTCTTTGTCTTACATTCCATGCATTCTCGACAGCTCATATTTGATCTATATATTCCATAGCCAATGCACCAGACTGTGCCAGTGTTAACCCACCTTGTAATACAAGCTTTAGCTTATTTTGAAAGCTTAGAGATAGATCTTTCACCTCAAGCTGTAATTCTTGACCCATAGTTTTCAGATGGGCAATAGTGAGAGGGATACTGGAGGAATATTCAGAGGGTAGTGGGACAGACTGGTTCAAAGTAACAGCAGCCTCTCGAAGCTTAGAAATAACAATTTCAAGATTGTAAGAAATCAGCCCTGTGGCATGGAATGCAGATCTGATAGTTGATGGCTTAAATGTTTGCTGACAGATTGTATCGATCATAAGAATTTAGATTTATCAAAGTCTCCACAGCTTATTCAGGTGGCTGCTTCAACAGCCTCTGCATGGTAATTCTTATATGGCTGAAATACAACTACATCTAGGGGCTGAAGAAGATGACTGGAGTATGGAGGAAGGTAAAACATGTTAATCTTATGCTGATCACAGAAGTCAATAAACTGCTTGGTGCAATGTGAGCCAAAACCATCAAAGCGTAATAGTCAATAGACTCCTTCCTGTCACTTCACTAAAAACTATTGGAAGTGGACAAACCACTTGATTGTTAATTCATCATTGTTGTTGCTGGTCTCTGAAGTAGCCATAAGATAGTCACTAGGGATTTTTCTTGTTGTATACCAGGACTCTTGATAGATGATACCAGGGACAATAATCATAGGTGGTAAGGCTATCCCATCACCACTAATAGTCTCACAAATACTCACTAGTTCACGATTTGTTGAACTTCTAAGATAGGTCTACCGAGTGGGATCTCAAGTAATAATCCATTGATCCTGGCCAATTCCAATGCAAAATCCAGTTTCATCAAAGTTGTACTGGTTGCAAGACTCAATATTGTGGTCTTCACAAATGATCTGATATTTCTCAAACCAAGCATGTAAGCTCTCTGGCTGGTATATATTGTTCCAGTTGATATCGATAGTTTATTGTTTGCGAATAAAGTATTCAGGATGGCAGCCAAGAAAATGAGGAGCCCAGTGATTGCCAATCACTGGGGCTAGTTCTGAGCCAATATGGCCATATTGGAGGATTGCATTCATACAGCCTGATACCATTTGCAGTCGAGCACTCATTCTAATAGAATCCAGCCAGTCGAGGTACTGGTATATGGTCATTTCTTGGTCTTCAGACAGCTTCAGGTTAGTTCCAGTTTGCTCCTATCAGGATTGACGTCCTTGCAGTTGTCTACGAAGTCGGGAGACAGGTATCTCATAGGTCCATGCTATTATTGTAAGATTTAGATGATCATCAGAAGAAGACTGAACAAATATGATTGCTGCTTGGATCCATACCTCGACATCGCCATATGGCTCCACATGCTGGCTTGGAAGAACAAAAGATTTTGTTGGTGGTATTATTCACAATCAAGGTGATTTGAATTGATAATTGGTTGACAACAGAAGCCTATATCTTCCTGTATATCTTTTTTTAACTATAAAACTTTTTTCATTGTAGGCCAAGACATTACTACTAATAATATATATAAATAAAATTAACCTCTGTTGACAGAAATATTAATCTATATTAGTAACTCAAAAGTAGCTACAATGTGATGTTGAGCCACAAAGTGACGTTGAGTTGCAATCTTATGTTGAGCTGGCAGGTACTCTGTAGGAGTGCCCCCAGTTGTGAGCCAGTGAACATGTGGGGGTTGCAGCTGCATGCTGCAACCTTGGCATGAGTAGGCACTTGTGAATGTGGGGAGGAATTCTTGTGTTGCTTGATGGTTCTAGTGTGTGGAAATCTAGATACTTATAGACAATATATCCACAAATATTTGTACATATGAATAATATGGGGTTGCAAAGGAGATCTTGAAATAACCGTATCAAGGTCCCCACCACTTCGAACACCACTAAGTAACCTTCAAAGCAGGTGGCACTGCAAGGGAGTGCCTAATAGTTCAATGATAGTAACAGTTCAATGATAGAATTACCAATACACTCTTACCCATCTCCTCTTTCCAAACTTAATCCAATCACAGCACATTCATGCCAAACAAAAAATATATCAATGAAGAGGTCCGAATCCAGGAAGCAATTGCTAAAATTGGTAGCAAAAATAAACCAAATATTGCCACACTTGCTCGAGAATTTGAGCTATCAGAACAATGACTCTGGAGACAATAGAATGGATGTCAATGTTGACAACAAAGAGAGTCACCCAATCATAAACGATCAGGAGATCAAGAACTAGCTCTCTGCCAGTACCTGAATAGACTAGAGGAGATTGGGATCCCCATACGATATCGACATATCGGTTCCTATGCAAACTTGATTCTTGCCTTCTTGCATAATGACTCCTCAGTACCTTTCCCTATTGTGAGTACTATGTGGACTCATCGTTTTCTCCAAAGGTACCCTGAATACCATGTTTGGAAGCAGAAAACCCATGATGTTGAACAAAAACAATCTCATCATCCTGATACTCTCCAAGAGTGGTTTCGAAAATATTAAAAGATAAAGCAAGAAAAAGGTATTCAGGATACAGATACCTATAACTTCGATGAGACGGGTTTCCAAATAGCGATTGGGAGAGACCAATGGGTAGTTTCAAGAGAGCAGAATGTTAGGCATATGGAAAAAAGGGCCAAAGTTACCCGGCCTTTACATAGGATTATTTCTACCATACCCCTGCAGCCCCCATCTTAGAAGCGTCAGATTGTGGGTACACAATTACAGGAGTATCTGGAACCGGAGTTTATATCTACCGCCCAGCCGCACGGAAAAGGGAGACCGTTAGCGCGAAGGGTCATGGAGATTGTACACCAGGACCAGACCCCACAAAGGAACGCCCCCCGCCGGAAGTCCAGACCCACAGTCTTGGCCCCGACCCGGAAGTGGTAACGACCTCGGCGATGACGACGACGACGACGACCCCAATCCCAGAGGTGGAGGTCGAGGTGCGTAGGAACCCCCGGGAACCGGTGGAGGCGGAAGAGGGGGAGGAGGAAGAGGACGACGACCAACCGGAGCCAGCTGAAGGAAAGGAAAGAAACCGGACGGTCGATCCCTCGGCCTCCTTCCACCCCGTCAAAGATGACAGCGAACAGAACAACCTTGCCTCCCCCAACGACGACTCGCTCGATGAAGCCAGTTGACATCGACGTGGTTAAGGTAGTAAAGAGCGTAAGAAACAAGTCGTCGAGAGGCAACAAGGGCCAGCTAGAGCTGGACCCGAACCGGAACAACCTAGTTGACAAGGTTAACAACTAGAGAGCACTCCCTACGAACAGGACAGTTCAGTTATAAGACTACGTTGGTCCATGAGTGGCGAACAACGACGAGTACAACTCGTAATACAAAAGCATCGAGGAGGCGATGAACCAGAACCTTCACGGAAGCTCTACAGAGATGGAGGGGACGCTTACGTGGGTAGAAATCCAAATATGAGTAATTGAGTAAAAGGTGATATACAAGAGGGACTAGTTCGGATCACGCCATCGAAAGCTCGAGCAGCCGTATAACCGCAGGAGCATGCGCCTGTCGAGTAATATCCGATATACAACGAGCAAATACCTAGAACTTCGTAAGACAGTTGAACCGAATCTCTAAGGTACTACACAGAATTCTATCGGCCTTGAAGACCGACAGAGCCCCCCGGCGCACTAGGAAGGGATCCCTATCGCTGAGAAAAAAGCTAGGAAGGGGTACTAGAGGAAGGAGAATCCCTCGGACGACCCCTTCAAGGCGAACTCTCCATTCCCCCCAAAACGCATCGCCATCATCGATCATATCTGCAGTGTAGCGACCGACCCCTTCCCCGAGGAAGAAGGTAAACATACAGCACGGGACCGGGAACTTAACGGTTCCCGTATCCTCTCAGGACAGATCATGCTAGGTACTATCCATATCCATCATCCATCTCTATTAACACATCCATCACTCGGATTCATTGCACCTCTCATAATTATATGACAATAGCCCCATCAGGTTGGCATCTATTCCGGCCATCCAGATCCGGCATTCGAAGAACTTTATTCCATTTCATCCTATTTTGCTTCTAGCAATTCCATCCGAGCATAAAGGGCTTTCCTAACTATTTCTTATTCACATTATTCTCAAAAAAGTTCTCATTCCATTATTTATATAATTATTCTAGAGAAGAGGCAACGAACTACAAAGACTATCGACCCTCATGGAACTATAAATATAAGGCGCAGACCCAATAGCGCCCGATGTTGGTTGAGGGTATGATAGATTCATGGAGGTAGTTTTTGGAGGATTGAAAGAATTCACGCTTGTGGAAACTGGGACTCTTATAAACGGAACGAATCGAAACTAGAGAAGCTTGAGGATAACAAAGACCCCCCACACTTGTGGGGAGGTCATCCATCGGAAGCTAGAGAGGTGATATACTTGAATTAAACTCATACGGCGGGATTACCGTTGATATGGTTAACAAGACGGAGTTTTGTATTTCACTAGTCGAAATTACTTACTCGCGCCGGTAACACAACGTATAACTACGTAGTGTTCCGGGTAGCCTATATATCCCAAAAAACGAGACCTAGCTCGGTTATCGAATAGGTCGCTTTTGGAGAGTATGGCTAAGAGCTCATCCGGGAGAACCCCGTGATGAAGAAAGTTTCGCTTTCCGAGCCGAGATACCGATGGGCAGCCACGGTATCCGAGTGCTATAAGCCAGTGATTCCAAAGAAGGGTTTAGCAGGGTAGTGAATAGTCGGTATTATAAATTGACGATTACATGTTCCATTATCGAACGAGTTTTGAATTGGTTTAAGGAGGCTCAGTGAAGGGTACTCAGCGGTTTCCACGGGAGAGTATATAGGATGCCTGTCGTAGGCCAGCCTGCCTGCCGCTGCTGCATATACCACAATACGACTTCCACGGTAAATAACACCGATTTCACAGCCCTGCGTTGAGCTGGCTTTATGGCATTACTGCGGGCCAGGGATG
>ML120389.1:756448-775335 GCA_003788595.2 Choiromyces venosus 120613-1
TATGTCAGATCCTGCGACGAGTGTCAACACAATAAATCTCCTCGACATGCAAGATATGGGTTGCTTCAACCCCTACAAGGGCCCTATGCAGCCTGGACATCTATCTCGACAGATTTTATTGTTCAACTACCAGAATCGCAGGGACACACCCAGATCATGGTCGTAGTGGATCGGTTTACCAAGATGGCACATTTTGTTGGTCTAAAAGAAAATGCGACCGCAAAGGATGTCGCAAATGTCTTCCTCCGAGAAGTATGGAAACTCCACGGACTACCCACAGAAATTATTTCCCACATGGATGCAAAGTTTCAAGGCGAGTTTTGGGAATCATTGTGCCAGGCTCTGGGAATTAAAAGAAGAATGTCAACAGCCTACCACCTTCAGACTGATGGGCAAACCGAAAGAACCAACCAAGTGCTGGAAGGTTACTTACGAAGCTTTGTCAACTATGATCAAGATGATTGGTATCAACTCCTGCCGGTGGCAGAATATGCCTACAACAACTCTACCACCAATGCACACAAACTGACTCCCTTCTTTGCAAACTATGGCTTCCATCCACAGACAGAATGGATGAGAGAGCGTGAGGCTCAAAACCCAGGTGCGACCCTTTATGCGCACTGGATGAAAAACATACATGAACAAGCCAAGGAGACACTGGAATCTACTCGAGAAGCCATGTCAAGGTATTACGATCGAAAGGCCAGGGAGCAACTAGACATAAAGGTTGGAGACCAAGTCATGCTCAATGGAAAAAATATGCGATCAAAAAGGCCCTCAAAGAAGCTGAGCCCAAAGCTCTATGGGCCTTTTAAAGTATTGGAAAAGAAAGGCGAAAGAGCCTACAAACTTCAAATACCCGACCGGTGGAAAATCCATCCAGTTTTTCATGTAGCGCTGCTCGAACCCTACCGAGTTTCTACTCGGCCCGGACGGGCACAGCCACCCCGCGACCCAGAAGAAGTCGAAGGTGACTTAGAATGGGAAGTGGAGAGAATTGTGAGGAGTGAAATAATCTCCTATACGAGATGAGTTAGAGGATGAAATAAAGTCCTCAGAGAGCTCTGATATTTTGTGAAATGGAAAGGTTGTTCCGAAGATGAGAACACCTGGGAACCCCCGGAGCACCTAGAGCGTGCCGAGGAATTAGTGATGGAATTTCATAGATTGAATCCCGAAATGCCAGGATGGGCAGGATTGGAATAATGTGGCAAGGTTTTCTTTGTGTGGCCAAGCAAATGCGCAAAAGTTTTTTACCCTACCATGTTGAGTTCCAATGGAAAAGTTTTATTTTTATTTTTTTATTTTTATTTTATTTTTTTTTTTAAGAGACGTTCGAGACGAAGTCTTGGGAGGGGGAGCTACTGTTAGGCATATGGAAAAAAGGGCCAAAGTTACCTGGCCTTTACATAGGATTATTTCTACCATACCCCTGCAGCCCCCATGTAGGGACCGGGCGTCATTACGGTATTACGGTCGAGTTGCGTCCCGACACTTTAGCCACAATAAATGGCACCTTCAGCATAACACCATATACGTCGTCGCCGTCCGTCCGACCGGATGCTGTCCATAGGATATATGAGAGGGCACCTTTGGCGACTCATGGGAAGTGACTCGGAGGAATTTGGTTAAGTTTTGAGCAAGCTATTACCTTGTACATTAGCAGTTAAATATTATGGCTGATAAGTGATGGGACGATTTGGGAAGAAACCTTAGTGACCGAATATCGTGAGCCTATGGCACCGACGGGTAGCCATAGAGCCGAGCCTCTTGCTTTGAAAGAAGTAGTGCCCCAAGAGGGCCTACTCGAGAATCGGTATGAGAGGTTTTCACTGGATAAGCTATTGGCTCGATCCAGAGCAAAAAACCCTATATATCCGATGGGCCTTGTGATGCATCAATATGCAACACAATGGCCGTGCTCATTCATTAAAGCTGATCACTTTATGTTTTGAGGCAGAACAATTGGTATAGTTGCCATTAGGGCGGCATACTCAAATTAAGTTCATATAGTGGAGAGATCGAAGGCTACCTACTGGAGGGGTGTTCACACCCCCCAGAAACAATAGGAGTTCGAAGAGATCAAAGCTAAGCAAGGCAAATATTCTCAGGGTCAAAGGTGTTCGCACTTAAGAAAGTTAAGAGGTTTTTGACGGAGGTACTTAGATAGTATGGGAGTTGGTTGTAGCCCGCGATAACCCAGACGCGGAATATAAATATCGAGGTACTCCCAGCTATCAGAAACATCAAGCAATGGAGAAGAGATCTTATTAATATATTTATTACCTTACTCTTGAGAAAACTATTATTACACATATCCTTTATAAAATACTTCAGGAAACACGAGCCTACCTTAACGATCTTCGTTTTATCCTACTTTACCTTATTTCAAGAAGCTTACGGCCTAGACCTACCGGCCCTATCTACGGTTGGACTACCCCATAACATATTTCTACCATACCCCTGCAGCCCCCATGTAGGGACTGGGCGTCATCACGGTATTACGGCCGAGTTGCGTCCCAACACTTTAGCAACAATAAATGACACCTTCAGCATAACACCATATATGTCATCGCCATCTGTCCGACCGGATGCTGTCCATAGGATATATGAGAGGGCACCATTGGCGACTCATAGTAAGTAACTTGAAGGAATTTAGTCAAGTTTTGAGCGAGCTATTACCCTGTACATTAGTAGTTAAATATTATGGCTGATAGGTAATGGGACAATTTGGGAAGGAACCATTAGTGACCAAATATTGCAAGCCTATGGCACCAAAGGGTAGCCATAGAGCTGAGCCTCTTGCTTTGAAAGAAGTAGCACCCCAAGAGGGTCTGCTTGAGAATCGGTATGAGAGGTTTTTTCCCAACGAGCTATTGGCTCGATCCAGGGCCAAAAGTCCTTCATATCTGATGGGCTTTGCAATGCATAAATATGCAATGCAATAGCCGCACTCATTCATTAAAGCTGATCACTTTATAGTTTGAGGCAGAATGATTGGTATAGTTGCTATTAGGGTGGCATACTCAAATTAAGTTCATATAGTAGAGAGATCAAAAACTACCTACTGGTGGAGTGTTTGCACCCTCAGAAACAAATAGAAGTTTGAAGAGATCAAAGTTAAGCAAGGCAAATATTCTCAGGGTCAGGAGTGTTTGTACTTAGGAAAAATAAGAGGTTTTTGACGGAGGTACTTAGATAGTATGGGAGTTGATTGTAGCTTACGATAACCCAGATGCAGAATATAAATATCAAGGTACTCCTAGCTATTAAAAACATCAAGCAACAGAGAAGAGATCTTATTAATATATCTATTATTCACTCTTGAAAAAACTTATTATGCACGCAACTTTCTGAGCCTACCTTGATGATCTTCATCTTCATTTTATTTTACCTTACTTTACCTCAAGAAACATACAGCCTAGGCCAACCCACACTATCTACGGTTGGGTTACCCTGTAACATTAGGCCCAATCAATCATGAGAGGAGGTATGTTCACTAGGATTTCAGTGTCAAATATATACAAGTAGAGAATGATATCCAAATGTAATCACAGTATAGAAGCTAGTTGAAAAACAAGCAGATTGCTGCTGCTTGTCTTGATATTGCTTCTCATCTCCTGTCCCTAGCTTTCGTTGAACTCTCCTTGCACTGCCTTGATGACCACTACTTGAATATGTAGTTTTATCTGTAAAAATAGACCTCCTCCACTCCCTCCTTGTCTAGTTTCTCCTTTCCAATGCCTATTCAACCTGTTTTCTCTGATGCTCAAGTAGTATTGCCTCTTGCTTTTTTTGT
This sequence comes from Choiromyces venosus 120613-1, assembly GCA_003788595.2. Classification (NCBI taxonomy): domain Eukaryota; kingdom Fungi; phylum Ascomycota; class Pezizomycetes; order Pezizales; family Tuberaceae; genus Choiromyces; species Choiromyces venosus. Next base: position 760,248 of record ML120389.1, read on the forward strand.
GATACAGCTTCAATACCCTTCTGCTCATGCCTCATTTGCAATTAGATGTTTACTAACATCTAATCTTAACTTTTGAGTGATATCTTGGATGGTTGCATCTAGATCATTCTCTATAATCATTGCAATTATTGCCTTATTATCAGTATTGAGCTTCTGTTGTCGACCTGATCATGGAGCATCCTTAACATCACCCTTTTCCTACCAGTGCTTCACTTACCTGTGAACTGAACTCTTTCCATAGCCTATTTATTGTTCGATCTCACAGTAGGTATGTTTTTTCAAATGCAGTTCAATTGCTCGTAATCATTCTTCCTTGGTCACTTCACATGGCTTTCTGTCCTGGTTACTTGCTGGCATTTTTGGTTATTTATTTGGTAGCTGTGGAGGATAAATTGTGTCATGTTATAGTTTAGATGTTATTTAGTGTTTTAGTTGGCTTTTAATGTTTGTGGGTCTTTTCTTGTTTCTTACATAATTTGAGTTTTTGCTGGTTAGTATATGGGTCCCTTGGGAGTTTTGTGTGGTTGATGGATGTCACGACTACATACCTATTGCAACAGCTCTGGTGTCTCCATGACAGCTACATTCGATCACAATTACGACTTTCTCTTATGGACGCAATTACATCTCTCTTGCACCATTATTACATCCCTCTTGTGAGCAGTATTATGTTTCTCTTGCAGGCATGATTATAGCTCTCGCTCTTGCAACTGTCTATAAAAGAGCACTTGAGAGCTGTCAGGGAAGAGAGAGATTTGAGAGAGACCAGAGAGTCGCAGAGCATCGCCGACGGTCACAGAGAGACGGCCAGATGAAGCCAGCCAACCACTGGACAAATATCGGAAGAGTTACAACCAAAGACAAAGCCACACCGAAAACCGCAACAAGGCCGTCCTCGTTAAGAATTCGAGTTTCCAGTTGTTTCCTTTATTATTTTTCTTCCTCTATCTTTTTATTTACGAGTTGTACGGACATAGCTTAGGAGACAGAAGTATTTATGAAAAGGGGAATCTAAGTTTCCTTCTGTAGAGCGCCTCGGACTTTTTTGTGACCTGAGACACAGTGACCGAGCTTAGTGCCAACCCTCAGAAATAACGAAAACAAAAATACCTTCTGAGGAGAGAGAGGTCTACAGTACCTTTCTTCGAGGAGGTATCATACTGTACACGGTACAGTATTGCACTTTTGTTTTCCCCCATGATTAACTGAACCATAAAAAAAACATCTCCCCCTGTTTAACCAAACTAAAATACACCTCTACTCTATTCCGTGTACCTTCACTGCATCGAGAACTTTGAACCTTACACCCCTGGTTCAAACTCAGAATCAGTCAAGCTGTAGAAAACTGACATAATATAATCTATGTCTGATATCTCTTCATATCAATAGAAAATCATGTCTTATCATGGGAGTAACATCTGGAAAAGCACAAAAAGTGCTACATCTGTTTTCAAAAAAAGCGCAATGTTGATGAAATATTTATGAAAGTTTATAGGTTGCATCAAATAATATAAATGTAGTACCATTATATTAAATTAAATTTCTCCCACAAAACCTGATATCATACAACCAAGTGGCATCATATGAAAAAATTTGATGTAACATGGATTTGACTTAGCAGTGTAGGGGGTTAAGGCGAGAACTTTGAACCTTAGGGGGTTAAGGGTACAGTAGCCGGCATTTTTCTTGGCAGAGACGTGAAACACGAAAAGTTCCAATTTCCACAACACGTCTTTCTTATAATCCATTCCTTTCTCAAAACTCGCCTATTCTCCCTGCCCCCAAAGTTCATATCTCCATTATTCCGCTATGGCGCCCTCCTCCATGAGTCCATCGCCATCATTACCATCACCATCACCACCACCCCCCACAAAGAAAAAACAACCCAACCTAACCCGCGTGCGCAAAATCCTGCACAGTGTACAGTGTGAAGACTCCGACGACGAGCTCGGTGACGAAGACCTTCCATGGGAATGGATCCACTCCGGGGATCCGAAAGTCGGGGATACGAAAGTGGGGGCGAAAATGGGCCAGTTCAACATCGGCATTGGTGACTGCGTGCTCATCAAGGGTGAAGGATTGCAGGGGGAAGCGTATATAGGCATGATCTGCGAGTTCGATGAGGAAGAGCGGAAGCTTGAGGACGGAGGAGGGGTGGAAATGATGGTGAATGTCATGTCGTTTTCTACCGAGTTTGAGGTTAAGAATCGGGAGAAGAAACGGGTGGATTATTTACCGGTTTGGTTTCTCTTTCCTTCTTTCTTTGTGTCATGGTTCGAGCTGATATTTCGAGTGGGTAGAATGAGCTATATCTCAACCCTTCATATAATTTAATTCCCCTCCCGTCAATAAATGGAAGGGCGAAGGTGCTTTCCTTACAGAAATTTAATGAAGCCTATCCTGCCGGTGTGCAGAAGAAGTCGAAGGAGTATGAGAAGGTGTTTGTCTGTCGATGGGGGTGTAATCCTCAGACTGCAACGTATACGCCTGAATTCGTCTAGGGGGAGGTATGGAAGGGCCGGGAGACGGATATTACCGCGATTGGGGAGATGGTGTATCATGGGACAAAGGTTGTTAAGATGAGAGAGAATAAACCTGCTGCTGCTGCTGGGCAAAGGAGGGCTAAAAGGCATAAAGCTGGGGGCAGTGGTGATGATGGAGAGTGGGATAGGGGTTTGTTGGATGGTGATGAGATTGCAGAATTGGATGATGTCCTTGAGGATGATCCGAATTTTAGTCACAGGACTAAAGCCCCTTGCACCACCAGTAAGAAGAGGAAGAGTTCTAGTATTACTACTCCGACGAGAAGGACTCCTGGGGGAGTTTCGAAGAAGTATACTACTCCTACATATAAGAGGTGAGATTATCCTTTAATCCGTCTGGAGGTTCAATTGCTAATGTCTCTCTAGAATAGTGGTGAAGAAACCATTGCTCTTTACCCCTTTGTCTACTCGTACACTGTCTCCGGGAACTCACTTGTCAACTCCTTACGCACTTGCACGACATCGCTTGCATGTATCTACCCTTCCACCATCTCTGCCTTGTCGTGAGGCACAGTTTTCAGAAGTATACTCTCACCTCTCTGCCGCAATTGCAGAGGGAACCGGATCATGCATCTACATCTCCAGCACTCCAGGGACTGGGAAAACCGCTACCATTCGTGAGCTTATTACACAGCTGCAGTACTTGGTCGCCCTGGAAGAACTGGACGACTTTACATTTGTTGAGATCAACGGGATGAAAGTCACAGACCTGCACCAGGCATATTCTCTGCTTTGGGAGGCTATTAAGGGTGATCGTGTCAGTCCCTCGCAAGCCTTGGGGTTGCTAGAGTCAGAGTTCAGCACTCCCAGTCCTCGAAGCGTGCCCTGTGTCGTCTTGATGGATGAACTTGATGAGTTGGTTACAAGGGGTCAAGGTGTCATGTACAATTTCTTCAACTGGCCTGGGGGATGGCATTCTAAGCTTATTGTTCTGGCCGTTGCAAATACTATGGACTTGCCGGAGAGGACTCTGAGTAATAAGATCTCTTCGAGATTAGGTTCGTTCATCCACCTTCCCCCTTAACTGCCAGAGCAATCCAACTAAGTTTAATAATAGGTCTTACAAGAATTACATTCCCCGGCTACACCCATTCCCAACTAATGTCCATTATCCAATCCCGTCTCGAGGGTGTGCCAGGTAACATCGTCGACCCAGATGCCGTCCAATTCGCCAGTCGAAAAGTCGCCGCTGTCTCCGGCGATGCAACAAGAGCCTTGGATATCTGCAGACGAGCAGTTGAAATCGTCGAATACTCTTCCAACAAAGACACCGACAATAACCAACCACCATCATCCTCCTCCTGCCGAAAAAGTGGCGCCATATCCCCATCCAACATCACCGGCGGCGGCCTAAAAGCCGGCGGCCGAGTCACCATCACCGTGGTAAAACAGGCCATTCAAGAAGCTACTTCCTCCCCATTACAAATGTTTCTAAAAACCACCTCCCTCGTATCCAAGATTTTCATTACCGCACTGCTACTGCGTAGTCGACATTCGGGCATTGGCGAAGGCGTGTTGAGGGACGTGTTGGACGAAGCGGAGAGGATTGTGCGCGCGCAGGGTGTTGCTGAGGAGGAACTTGGTGGTGGAGCAAGGGTTGCTGGGATTAAAGCTGCGGTCAGGGGCCTTGTAGAGGCTGGGGTTGTGAGTGTCGAGAAGAAGGGTGGTGGAGGCGGGAGGGTGAGGTTCTTGATTGGCGAGGAGGAGGTTAAGGCGGCATTGAGGGAGGATGGGGATGTTGGGGGGGTCGTGGGGAGGTAGACAGAAACCTCTCACTGCACACAAACCCCCTCTTTGACAAGGTATGGTAGAAATCCAGTCAAGTCAATCATGAGTTACATAAGTTAGTTCACGAAATAATATTTTTTCTTTTTTTCAATTTTTTTTTTTTCATTTGCTGTTCCAGCTTTGTAACTTTTGGGTTTGTTTGATACAGGAGATGTGGTAGACTGGGGAAGCTTTTTAGAAGACAGTTTATATTAGCTCAAGATGTGCCCTTTGAGCTTCTGGTCCGATGAATACACAAGGACATAATATAACATGGAAGAAATAAAAAGAAAGAGAAGACTACTGGGTCAATGTGTCACAACTAATACGCGGGTCGTTCTTGGTCCAATGTTAGTATGATTATGTATATCATATGGTCAAGGGTTCATACTTGAAGGAGATTGAGGATGCGGACTAGTCACTCCGAAAGCTCGAGGGTTTGCGACGTGAGTTTCGCAAGCTCGTTGTGGACTCCAGCCGCAAACTGACGTTGTTCGTCGTCTCGGAGGTGCACCCAAGCATGCAAGCCGGGGATCATGGTGTACAAATCGCGCAATGTTGGCTCTTGTAACGTGAATGACTGAGGGAGAAATAGAAACATCTTGTAGAAAAATGCAGTCTGGACAACGTGAAAAATTGAGAATATGCAAACAATCCGTATTTCTGGTATCAGATAACCCGGTTTAATCGAGGCCTGGGTTGTGACTGCTCGAAGTCATCGTATATATCTCCATCGCCCATTCCAATAATTCCCCTGCCGAGAATATAATATCAGGGTCACCTTGCCGAGATGTATCAAAGAGGGTGCAGTACGGAATCACCAGATCATGTCCAGTTGGTGTCACCGTTCCCACACTGTCAATATGAAAGTATTGGTTGTAGCCCGCCCTTCTGTGCGTGCTATTCCTTGTGACCTGCCGATCAGGATCCGCCACCATTTCCCAGCACTCCAACCTCAGCGCGTTTGGATGCTCGCTAATCTCTATGATGACAACCATCCTACTTCACCCCCCGGAGTTCTCCAACCACTGCTGAGCATCACATTGGAGGGCGGGTAGACTTCCTGAGTACCCCACTCCAACCACGAGCGGTGTCCACTCACCCTCACTTGCCCGGGCATCATTTGGTTTGAAGTCCCTGTCACCCTGTTCGGGAGAGTAGAACGTGGTACGTCCGACAGAGCCCAAAGAGAAGTGCGAGTGCCCGGGGATATTCCTAACTTTGTCACCAATCTCAAAGTAGAAACTCCAGCTCGCGTTGTCGTGCGGAGTGCCAGGCATCAGCCTGACGATGAGAGATTCCATTGTCTGATCGTAGGCGAATCGGGCTGCTCTGCAGATAGCGAGTTCCTCCATTTCCTCTGCGATAGCTCTGACCATCTCTTCTGTGACACCGGTGACAAGCATGTAGCAGCCTGTTTTCAATTCACGGCATTCTTCAATCTTCGCTTCAATGTCGTTGGCGAGGTTGAGGGGGGTGGAGTAGCGGAGCTTGTTCTCGTCTGGGATGAGTGCTGACAGTTTGGGGAAGGATAAGATGGAGGGTGTAGAGTCGGAGGCGACGGGATCAACCTGGAGAGGCTCGATTGGTGCGGGCATTGACAGAGGTATTGGGGGATCCTGCTGGATGTAAGCTTTGGAGAAGTGGAGTGTGACGGAGTAGTAGGTGTGCGTTAGGGGCCGTTCTGAAAGTGTGATGAGACTGTGTTTGTGGGGAAGAATAGGGGGAGGAGGGAAATTGCTTCAATAAAGTAGAGGAGTAGCAGGGTGGTGTTGAAAAATGGTAGAAAAGGATGTGACTGCAGGCTGTCAACTTAGGTGCCGTTCGACTGCCTCGATTTTCAAACTTTTGGAATTTGACATGCCCCGTTTGAGATTGTGATGACAGAATTTCAAATTTTCCCTTGCCAAGCAGGGTTTCAAAGAATTATCACGTTTGAAATTGGAGATTAGTAGACTTGTCGAAGGGGGTTGAAATTGGTTGGATTTGGTGACGTAGGGATTGGTAGAAAGGGTGGGTGCACTTTGAATATAGCATTTCTTGGAACCGAGAGTCTGGAGAGACTTTTAAAGTTGAATATACTGTATCTACAATGGAGGAAACAAGGTCAATGGATTGTAAGTAGCTTAACATCTTGCGCATACAGCCCTGTAACAGCAGGCCAAGATGAATAATGGTTGCTGCAATGCCGGTATGTGCTATTGAAAGTGAATGGTTTTCAGGACTCTTAAGGTTCTATTATTATTTGATACCAATCTTAATGTTATGAAAGATATAAACAATTGGATTATCTCAACCCAGGAAGAAAAAAAGGGTAATTGGAAATGGTCATTTCAAATTTATGTTCTGCCAAACAGCCCAGCATTTCGGGAGGTGATTTGGCTCCAAATTAGCGTTTGAGATGGCCAAAATTTGGAATTGAGGCCTGCCAAACAGCCACTTACTAACTTGACGGCACAAAGTGTGGCACCCTCGTATACGCATTACAAGCTAGCGGGTAATAATCACTCGCTCAGCCTGCACTCAGTCTCTAAACCATCACATACACATCCCCAAAACCCCATTTCAACGATCTGCAGCTTGAACTTTCACATTCTTTCTTTCCACAATCCGAGACATGGCTGCGGTCCAAGCTACATACTCCCGGTGCACACATCCCCGCTCTCCCAGTAACGGTGCATGCATGCATGCGCTAGGCTAATGGTGTTATATCATGGATCCAAGCATGTCTTTCTTTCTCCCAACGGACGAACTTCCTCCATGATACGCCATGTGCACCAATAAAATAAAATTATATCGTGGCTCGGGAGTCTGACAGATGGAACAATGCCTACGGAAATGGTAGAAATTACTTGACGAATATATAAAGCACAAATGAAATGCATAATATCTCCATATCTCCGTATCCCCTCCATCACTTTCCTCTATGCCCGGTGTGTGCTCGGTCCAATGGCAATGCATGTGCAGGTATGCGAAGCTATGGAGACACACTGGGGTCTCGGTGCCGATAATGACCGTCCTTCGTTTGGGAGAAGTCTGTTGATCAACGAGTGATGAAATATGAAGGCGAGTTGCCAGACAAAAAAAACAACATTGTATTTACAACTGTGATATTTCCCTAAACAATCCTACCGGCCACAGCCATCATTGTTGCGATGAGAGTAATTACTGCAAAGGAATATTTAGGAGAAGATATGAAATGAAACAGTATGCTAGAAGTTTGACAATCACTATTTGCCATTACGGTATCTCCGGTTAATCTCATCAGTACTCACTCCCATCAGAATTATTACCCCATCGTATTCATTCCAGAGAACAATACAGATCGGGAAACGCGAAGAAGGAAGATGAAGGTTCCAAACGCAACTGTGAGTCATGAGATATCAGATATTTCTATCCCAATTGCAAAGTGCACTAGATGTGCGGCGAGTACATCCGCGTGCTCATCCGCAATGCACCATGATGTAGAATCCTGATATGCATACCAGATCAGGATAGGTTGGACACGGGACATAGTTGATGGAGCGGATTAGTAGTGGATACGGATTGGATATGCTGGATTAGTCTGTTCTGGTTTTCTTCTCTTTTCTCTCTTCGCCGACAATCTCTACAAAGATCCTGCATTTTCCCCTTGCCATTCGGAGTTCCGCAGCATCTTCCTCACATCCTCTAATCTCTCTTTGCCGTTCTCTCGTTTGCTCTCTCTATAGACCGGTACCAAATCTCTCCATTTGTATGGTCCCGCCCACCGTTGCTACCTATTGAAGTGAGTATATCGACGGTCAACCATAATCACTGACCCTCGCCCACCTCGCACCAATGTAACAGAACGATCTCTCCTGCCACAAGAGCATTTCCCGACAAGACAACCGTTCCGGCAAATATGCCGATCCAGAAACTTAAGAAAGGTGCAAGATGTCTTAGCCTCGACTAGCTGTCATTTTTCCTATGCAGAATTTTCCAATCTTCGCAAAAGATAATGCAGTCTGGACAACCCAAAAAATTAAGAATATGCCTTGGCCCGAACTATCCGCTTCTGCTATCAGGTACCTCGGTTTAATTGAGCCACTGGCCGTGACTTCTCGACGTCGTCGTATATATCTAGTGCCCATTCTGGTAATCCCGCTGCCGGGAATATAATATCAGGGTCACCTTATTGTTGTCCAAGGTCACCAACTATAACTCGGTGTGCTTGGGGATGGATATCAATTGGGTATTGATATTGTTGAAAGTTACTCGAAGGTTATAGGAGGATGTGCGGTATGGTAGTTCGTTTCGGAATATTGGGGTTGGGAGATTACGGGAGAAGGTCCTCTTGTTGGTTGTTTCCCTTTGTCATCGCGAGAATGTCATGGGGGTGTGCAGAGGATTTTGGACGTGTGTGTGGTGATACATGGAAGGATCAGGATTTCCTTATTATCATCGTATATACTCCTGTTATTTTTGCTTTAGTTAGTTGGAAAAGATGGACAATGCATCACGAGATTATTGCCATTCCCCTACTACCTTTCCCTAAGTCCCACGTAAATTCGCTCACTATCTCTACATTATCCACTGCGCCGGCTACTACCTCCTCCTGACACCTTCCCTGGCAGATATGGGGCGACAGGTATAGGTAGTAGGCACAATGTTAGGACATGGGTCATAGGCATTGGGAGTGGCATTGGGAGTGGCATTGGTGATAGAAGTGGTATTCGTAGAGGCGGGAATGGAGTAGTTGGTTATCGGCTTTGTCCAGGGTGGATGAAAGTTGTGGATGGTTTGATGGAGTTTGTAGCAACAATGGACAAAGGTGGGATGGAAGTGCATGGGTCTTGTTGCAATCATGGAATGTTAAAGTTTGTTTGGGTTTTGTTTGTTAGCTTCACGGATATGTATTTAAATAGTACTTGTCTCCCGCTCAAGGTAGAGAAGTCGCTGGTCAATTATACTTTACTCTTCCCCCCTATAAATCTGGATATTCCCTCCCCTAAATCGCTGCCAATAACAAGAGAAATCGTTGCCCATAGCAAGAGTTGTGATGTAACGAAGAGTGTGCGGTATGGAATCACCAGATCAGTCTGATTGGGGTCACTGCTCCAGCGTGGTCAATATCAAAGTATTGGTTGTAGCCCGGCCTCCTAGGTGCGCTATTTCTTGTGACCCTCTGATTAGGATCTGCTATCATTTCCCAACACTCCAACTGCAAAGTCTTTGGATGCTTACTAGACGAAATCACAAGTCACTCGGATACCCCCCCCACTCGGACAGATGCTGATTGGCTGACCTTCTATGAGGAAATAGACCACTGATCGCTATAGTTGCCACACTTCATCAAGTTCATGGCAAGAAAGTTTCCTGTTCAAGTTTAGTCGTCCGAGTGAGGGGGTGTCCGAGTGGCTTGTGATGTCTAAGTTAATCTCTATGATGATAACCATCATGGTTCGCCCTCCGGAGTCCTCTAACCACCACTGAGCATCACATCGAAGGCATAATAGACTTCCAGAGTATCCAACTTCGACCATAACTAATGGCCACCCGTGCAGATCTTTCTACGTATCAGGTGGTTTGAAACCTGCATCGCCCTGTTTGCTCCTCCAACCAGGAACATGAAACGTGGTACTTCCAATGGGATGGAAGACGAAAGTGAATGCTGGGGAATGTTCTTGACTTTGTCCGTGATCTGATTGCTGAAACTCCAGCTCACGTACTCATGAGAAGCACCAGGCATCAGCCTGACAATGAGCGATTCCATTGTTTGCTCATAGGTGAATCGGGCCACATTGCGAATAGCGTGTTCCTCCAATTCCTCATCGATGGCTTCAACCATGTGTTCTGTAAGACTAGTAACAAGCCTGTAGCAACCGGTTTCAGATTCAAGAAATTCTTCAATTTTCACTTCAATGTCGATGACCAGGTCCATAGCGGTGGAGAAACGGAGCATATTCTTGTCTGGGATGAGTGCTGATTGTTTTGTGAAGGCAGAGCTGGATGGTGTAAAGTTACATGAGACGGGGTGATTGTCCTCATTGACCCGGAGAGACTTGGTTGTTGTAGGCATTGCAGAGATTCTTCCAGATCCCCTCTCACAGATATATCCAGTGTTTGACCAAGATTCCGGTGTACATGACCCGGCTTCGAGGGATGGAATTTGGCTGACATAACGGTGGGGGTGAAGGATGGTTATAATGGTGAGATGTTGGAAGATGTGTTGAATATCGCGGCGTTCATGCAGCAGATCGCATTATCGGCCAATGGTCATGGGCGAGCCGGTGAGGAAACGGATTGGTTGGAGGACGACGAGATGTTGATTTGATAGTACTCCATGACAGGAGTGACGGGAAAGGGAGTTTGGGATGTAACGGATATAATATCTACAGGAGATAAGATAATGGAGTTAGTAAAAGGTGTGGATGCTCGGGAGATTAGGGACTTACCGGCATCCCGGTATTAAGGGATTTATGGATATAAGGTTCGGGTTGATATTGGGAATATCAACGGGCATGCAAAGAGTAGCTAGAAGATTACCTGCACTCACCTACTATTACCTACTGTTGCCTGTAGGTATCTACAATTACCTACAATTACCTACAATTACCTACAATTACCTACAATTACCTACAATTACCTACAATTACCTACAATTACCTACAATTACCTACAATTACCTACAATTACCTACCATTACCTACTGCCGTCTGCAGGTATAATACCTATCATTACTTGCATTCCTGCACACCAATGCTTTCCTTTTGTTTGCTACTTTAAGTAGTGTCTCGCTCCTTTTCTTTTCTTTCTTTTCTTTCATTTCTCTTCTTCTTCTCCTTCTTAAGTTTGACAAACCTAATAGAACTTCATCCTTCGTTCGTTCTCTCAATACAATTCGTTCCGTACTGTACGGAATGGGCCACACATACTTCTCACAAGTGATATTTCCTACCCGACTGGGGCAAAGCAACCAGAGGAAACTTATTGGTTAATATTATAATACAAACATGATTCCAGCAACAATGCATATGGGAAAATACAAGGAAGTGGGCACAGGGTCCAAGTCCAACTGTCAGAATCATACCGGGTATAAGCTATTTCTAATCCATTGAAACACAACCATCTCTCTTGCGACATGAACATTTCCCGACAGAACAACCATTCCAGCAACGAGACCTATCCACAAGTGTAAAAAAAAGGGGAAAGTGTCTTAGCCCCAACTATCTACGATTTTTCGATGCAGTATTTTGGATCACGCGCAATAGCAATGAAGTCTCGATAAGGTGAAAGAAAAAAGAAATGAATGAATAATATGCCCTTGTCTCAACTCTCTCTATTTCACAATCAGGTGCCTTAGCTTATTGAGGCTGTGGCTGTGAACGCCTGAATCCTCCGTACATGACCAGTGCTCATTCTGATAATTCTCCTGCAGATATGACAATATCAGGGTCGCCTTGTTGTGAGGTATCGAAGAATGTGCGGTATGAGATCACCAGATCGTGTCCGGCCAGGCTCACTCCTCCAGCATGGTCAATATCAAAGTATTGGCTGTAACCCGGCCTCCATGGTCTGGTATTTCTGGTGACCCTGCGATTAGGATCTAGAATCATTTCCCAACACTCCAACCTCAACGCGTTTGGATGCTCGCTAATCTCAATAATAATAACCATCGTGGTTCGCCCCCCCCGGAGTTCTCTAACCACCACTGAGTATTACATTGCAGGGCGGGTAGACTTCCCGAGTATCCCACTTCGACCACGAGCAATGGCCCCCCTTGCAAACTTCTCCGCGTATCATGTAGTTTGAAACCTGCATCGCCCTCTCTTCTCCTGCCACCGGGAAAGCGAAACGTGGTGCTTCCAACAAGACCCAAAAAAATATTCTGAATGTCCGGGAATGTTGGTAACCTTATTGTGGATCTTATAACAGAAACTCCAGGTCACGTGTTCGTGCGGAGCACCAGGCATCAGCCTGACAATTAGCGATTCCATTGTTTGCTCTTGGTGAAACGGGCCACTTTACGAGTATCGAGTTCCTCCAATGCCTTATACATGGTTTCAACCATACATGTTCTGCGGCACAGGTGAAAAACATGTAGCAACCAGTTTCTAATTCAAGACATTCTTTAATTTTTTCTTCAATGTCGATTACGAGGTCTCCAGCAGTGGAGTAATGGAGCTTGTTCTTGTCTGGGATGAGTGCCGCTAGTTTGGTGAAGGCCGACCTGGAAGGTGTAAAGTCAGATGCGACGGGATGAGTGTCCTCATCAACCCGGAGAGTCTTGCTTGTTCCTGGCATAGCAGAGGTTCTTAGGGAATCTCTTCCATTAACGTAATTAGTGTTTGTTGAAGGCCCTGGGGTAGAAGATCCGTCATAGACACTGGAGGGAGTAGATTTACGATCAGACACATCGCCAGATACGTACACCATGCCGGTAAAGTGTTGATTGGAAGGCCGGGGTGAAAATATAATTGTTAATAAAGTGAGGGAGGTGGGGGGCTGGAGGGCAGAGGAAACAACACCCAAAGAAGTAGAAGTCTATACTGCGTCTGATTTATGAAGTGGAACAATAGGGAGTAGTAGTTGAGGGACGATTGTGAGAGTGGGAGGTAGGAAGATGGTTGTTAAGATGGTATTTGTGCGAGCGGATAAGGGAGTAGAGCGTAAGAGGAAAAATGATTCAGGGCAGCGGAGAGTAGCAGCGGGATGATGTGCAAAAATGGGTAAAAGTCTCGTACAAATAGTGATCTTAGCTTCGACTGCTGAAGTGAGTCGAACCTGCTTGACGCAACTCCAGAGAAGTAGAACATGATGGAGGAGTAGTAGCTGAGCGGCACGCCGCTTCTGAGAGTGGGATCAGCGAAAATGGTGGTTAAGACGGTACTTCTGAGAAAGGATAGGGGGATAGGGTGTGAGAGGTGGGAAATTGCTTCATAGTATAATAGTAGAGGAGTATCAAGGTGATGTGGGAAGATGCTAGAAATTTACGTGAATACAAGTGGCATCACCATCGACTGCTGAAGTGTTATCAAGCTTACTTAGTTGAGAGAAGCTTTAATGGGGTGGCTTTGTGTGTAGGAGTTCGTGATGGAGAGCGTAGTAGCCACCTTCTTTCTGATTTTCTCAATTGAATCCAATCAGGGGAATATTTGTAGACTATCATAGGGTGTGCAATAGTTGCGGTCATGTTCCTTATCCAGCGAACAAGGCAACCATGTAGCAGCTTGCTATTGCCCGTAACTTTGCAAATAAATAAGCCAAACAGAAACTCATACTTCACAAGTATTAGCTTTAACTAGTCAGGCAGTTCCACAAGGTGATTGTACCGAGTTTGCTTCACCCAAAAGGCTTTGTTTGGTTTCTTTCTCAGACTGATCTTCGGAAAGGTCATTGGGATCGGCGGCGCCAAACGCTTTTCGTTGTTAAATCGAGTGGTTGACATTCATTTTCTATGGACGAGCCCGAAGAGGGGTTAGGACAGCAATGTGAGGCGGTTCGATGAAGGACTCCTTCTGCGCTGTCTCTGTATCTTGGTAGGTGGAGTTCAAGGGACTTCGTCTCTTCTCCCAGGGTGCCGGGGGGCACCAGTGAGCTAAGCCACCATCCAGGCTCCTCCGAGATCTCCGCCTCCACCTCCCTCCGAGCCCCCTGCCGATGGCTTTGACCCTCGTAGATGGAACTAGCTCTCCTGGAGATCTCAAGGTTACTACTAACCCAGCAAGCCAGAAGCCAAATTATGCCCGACTAAAAATAAAAAAAACCAAGTTTAGCCCGGTTTATTAAAAAATATCTTTCATCACATTTGAAATACCATCTGAGCTATGTGAGGATGCTTCATCTATTTGTAGCTACTCTTTATTTGGAAATAACTCGTACATCTAGTGATTTGTATGGTACGATAGTCTAAATTATCAATAAATTCTCTTGGACAATACTTGTGTGGCTTTCCTAAAGCTTTATGAGAAAAACTCTGCTCAAGATGCGGGTTGAACTCTCAGCCTTATTGGACCATGGTAGGAGGGAAAAGCACCCATGATCCTGCAATTTTGAGCTGACAGCGTAATAGTATTTACCACACTTTCAAGAGGTTCAAGACTATCTAAACACCTATAGTGCAGTGCGTCTAAAGTGTGGACCTAGCTAGATGCAACACGTAACACTCAACCCTGTAAGGAACAAGGGCTATACCATGAAACTTGTAATTTCTCAAGGTTCTGTGTTCAATCCATATAAAGGAAATGTTTTTTTTTTTAATATTTGTTTTCATTATTTATTAATATTAAATTTTAATAGAGATCAATAAATATTTATAACTTCAAATTTAGTTGTAAATGATATATGTCATGAGTATGGTACAGGTATAACTAGCATGAGCCCCCTCCAGACCTGGAGGCTCGTATTCGAGGGTGTGGTGTAGAGGCATTAATACCTTAGAACTAAATAAGAATACTGGTGGGGATACTGTGTAATAGCAAAAGCCCCCTCTAGAGATGGAGGTCTGTATTTCAGGGGGGTCTAGAATCATTAGTAATACCTTGGAACTAAATAATAATAGTAGAAGGAATGCAATCTAACTTGCAGCTCTGGGTATTAGGTATTCTGAGACTTCTTTTAGATTTTGCATTACAGAAATATACCATTCCAATTGCCAGTGAACAACAACTGCTAACTAAAAGTGAACCTTAACCCACCCCTCCCTCTGATCCCAATTTCCCAGATTAGTCCCCTTATTAATCACAATCTCCTGTTCAATCCACCTCCTACTCATCTCCTGACACCTTGTTCCATTATTACCACCTCCTCCAAACCAA
>ML120390.1:0-22823 GCA_003788595.2 Choiromyces venosus 120613-1
GAGGTAATGATCAAGGAGGTCATGTTTGGATACTAAACCAAATACGTGCCCTCGAGGGATCTCGAGGGGAGGATTGCTAGTATATATATACTAATAGGTTAATCTTCAGTATAATAATGTGGGGCTTGTCGAAATTTCTACAAGTTTGTGCCTTGTGGATTTTCAGCTCTATTTTTCCCCCCCTCCAAACTAGAAGTTTTCAAGAACCCTAACTTGAACTTAATGTATGTTCAATCCCCCAAACTGGTTTATTAGGGCTTCGCCCTAATTATTTTACAACCGGCAACATTTGTGGTTGACTTAGCAGTGTACTCTTACTTGTCTACTAACTTCCCTCCCCTTGTTCACTCCGTATCTTTCTCGCTTCCCTCCCTATTCTCTTTTCTTTTTTCCTTTCCCATCCTGATCTCCCCTCGTCCTCTCCCTTCTCACTTCAGGTTCTCCGGTTTTCCTTCCCACTCTCCCTTGCTCGCTTCTTTTCTTTTTCCCGGGCTCTATCCTCCGCTTCTCTCCGCGCCTCCTTGCTCCTATCTCCCTAATTCTTCCTTTTTTCTCCATTCACATTTTCTTCTTTTCCTCCCCTTTTCATATTGACTATCCGTCATCAACTTTCCACTCAGCTGTCCCCATTGAACATTTCTTCTTCCTTCGCCCTTTATTCTTCACTCTCTTGCTTTACCCCTTCTCGCTACACTTCATCGTCCTATACTTGCGCGCCATACTTTTCCCATCATCTCATTCTTTCCTGCTTCCTTGCTTTCATATTTGCTGCAGTTCACTCCATTTGTTGGATGAAGCCATGTCATCCAGCGAGCGGCAAGTCGAATTTTCGTACTAGGGTTGAAAATATTAGACTTGCGTGGCCAAAAAAAAATGATAAAGAACGTACCCCCAAGTTATTTAATGGATGACATGAGGACGATACCAATGGAACAATCAGAACATAAACTAATCAAATGGAATGCATTCATTTCGCCCGCCCAATCACGACTTACTGATGTGTACCTTGTTGTCACTAATTCATGTACTGTAGCCAATGGTTCGTAAACGTATTCTCATTATCCCCCAATAACTCTCCCCTGCCATCTAATCTATTCCCCCGTGTACTCCCCCTCAAGCTCTAGGTTACACCATACGAACAGTAAGATAAATCAAAATCCAGAATCACTAAAACACATAACCCATCGTCCCCCGTCTATAGCTTTCTCTAGTCCACCTTTTTAAAATAAGAAATGACTCCGTCATCATCATTCGTTAAGACTCGTCATCCGTGTCAACCGGCTTTGGTGTTCTGTAAAACGAAATATTAGTCTTTTGATCTGCTGGATATAGGAATGTGTGAATTGATTTACCCTTTAGGACTGTTCAACCACTCCAAGTACCTCAACCTTCGCCTGACCTCCCGTTCCTTTAATTGAGCACGGGTATACTTCTTTTTCTTCCCTTTCTTAACACTTTTGAATTCCATTCCCACACCGTTGTTATCCTCAACATCGGTATTCGCGGCGGAGCTGACGACTGAACTTGCAAGACTGGCTGCGGAGCTACCAGGGCGTGAGTTGAGATCCACAGGAAGCGATAGGCTCATATTGCTGCCGTTGCTGGTCCTCTTGACCATCCGCCCCGCGTCAATATGCCATTCCTCGTTGGAAAGTTGGGATACGAATTGTGCATCGTGGGATATCAAGCAAACACCTCCACGGAACTCTTTAATCGCCGTAGCCAACGCGCCCAAAGACTCCCGATCAAGATAGTTTGTCGGCTCGTCCAGGATAAGGAGATGTGGTTTTGGCCACATGGCTGCAGCGATAACGACTTTGACTTTCTGACCGCCGGAAAGGCCGCCAATCTCGTTATTCATTGCGATCTCTTTGTCCAGTCCAATGTCCTCAAAGTGCTTCTCTATAGACGCCACATCCAGTTCCCGATATCCGAGACCCTCGCGGGCGCTCTCCGCGTCGTCGAAATCCTGGACGAGTTTCGAAAATCCCTTCTCTACAAGTGTTTCGCGGCTAATCATCGTGTTGAACTTTGGCATCAGGTTGGCCCACTTTGTTTCATATTGGAAACTCTTCTTCCACTTTTGGCGACCCACCAGAGCCTCGATACGTCGTGGTCCGCGGCCGTCGCCGAGATCGATCGGTGTCTCCAATTGTTTCTTGTCAGCTTCCGAAAGTAAGCGGGTATCTTTCATCGCAACCTCTTTGTCGGTCCCTGAGGAGTAACGCCATTGGAGGTATTGTGAGGGCGTCTTTTCGAGGTTCATCTGCACATGATGGAGCGATTGCTGTGCCATGTAACCAACTCGGAGATTGGGATGTTTCTCAACCCTTCCTTCCTGAGGAACCATTTCACCTGTAAGTAGTTTAACCAGTGTCGATTTCCCAGCACCATTGCCACCAATAATAGCGACACGAGACGAGAGAGATAGTGAAGCAGTGACATTATAGAGGGATGGCTTTATAGCGGTGGGGTATGTGTAGGTAACATTCGTCATTTTGATAATGCTGCGAGTTGCCGACTTCACACCAGTAAGAAGACCCGGAGATGGGAATTTGAACGACACGCTGGAAGCATCAAGACTGTAATAGGCTTTGCCCTCCGGCTGCTTCTTGACAAATCTACCTCAGGTTAGCTTCCGTTTATACCGTGAGCAGGAGAGGAACATACTCAGAAAGATTGCCCTTATAATAAACAAGCTTCTTGTCCTCGTAATGAATGATATCGGTGCAAACCTCGTCCAAAAACTTTGAGTCGTGGGAGACGATCAGACTAGTGATTTCCGTATGCGACTTGAGATAATCCTGCAACCACTTGACATTACCGACATCCAAATGATTGGTCGGTTCGTCCAACAACAAGACCTGAGCCCGCTTCAACATAGCTTCGGCGAGACCCAATTTCATCTTCCACCCTCCCGAGAGCTGGCCAATGTTCATTTCTGCTCGCTCGCCGTCAAAACCGACGCTTTTTAAGGTCTCCACGATTTCCTTTTCGCTAATATTCTCGTCGCCGTTTTCCTCGAGCGCAAGGCGGACGTACTCGACGATACTCATGTCACGCTCATCACGTTCTTTGTGCTCAACGAAACAAGTCCTCAATTCGTCTTTGCTAGGGAATCCTTCGAGCTTTCCCTGAGAAATAGAACGCATAAGTGTAGACTTTCCAGCGCCATTTCTTCCACAAAGCCCATATCGGTGGCCTTGGTAAAGCTTCAAATTTGTATGGGTTAGAAGCATCATCCCACCATATGCGAGTGAGAAGTCCGCGTTGACAATCTCGACCTCATGTTTGTGCTCATCGTCGACTTCTTCAATGCCGTCGCCGAATCGCTTGAGTGTCTCGTCTCTTGCCCATCGTTCAATTTCAGCCGCAACTCTCTTGGCATTGTCTCGGCTGATGAAATGCTCCAGGTAAATTGTGGTACATCCAGGAATTCGTTTGAACTCGCGGGCGACAATGCATTCACGAACCATCTCCGCGATATACCGTCTTAGTCCATCCTGTTCCCAAAGTCTCTTCTTGTCATCAGTGTCGTTGGTGACCCTCGCAATTAATTCATTCTCAACCTCATCGACAGAGATACGCTCGGGAACATCAGCCCCAGTGCCAACTTTCATGGCCTTGACCATCGTAGCATTCGCATCTTTGGCCAACGAGCGGACGACAGGAAGTGCTGCAGTATCTTCAATTTTCTTCACGCCTGGTTGAAGACGGGGAAGAAACTCCCTAGCTTCTACAGGATCGTGAACCAACTTTGTCAGATTTTCAACAACAACAACCGTCTGACGAAGGACATCCTGGGAAGTCTGTGGTGACGAGAGCGATCGCTCGAGGAGAGGAGTCAGAAGTGATAAGACTGGTGAGGTGACGATTGCGATGAAAGTGGTTTGACTAGATAACGAGTTAGTGGCGTTCAGACATCACACACACACACACATGGATCGCATACCTAAGATCGTGAATAGCCTTCTGCAAAGTCTCCTTGGACGGATCACTCATAGTTTTGATCAGAGTCGGAATGTGTCTCGCGATATCATCGTTACTTAGCAACTTGCTCAGGCTAGTCATAGCCTTCACGGCAGCTCTCGAAACCTCACTCTTCAGATCATGCATGCCACCTTCAACTATGGGAATCAGAGCCTCCAATTCTCTGCCCATAACTTCTTTGAGAAATCCATCTTTTGTAACTGCCTTCTCCGCAACTTTTCCAATCAACTGTAATGCCGCTACTCTACCCTGCCACTTGGCACCAGAGCTCTTGAGATATGCCATAAGCACCCGAACAAGACCGACAACCAAGGCCTCCTCCTTTAGAAGTGAAAACATCGCATCGATGGCATACTGTGAGGCCTCGCGAACAACAGCGCCTTTATCGGCTAGCCCATCCAGAACAATGTGTAGTGTGTCCTTCAACAACAAGATTTCCGTTACCGAGGATTTGGGGATAAAGCTTTCGTATAAAGCTCCGTAGACGATCATAGCCGACTCACGTCGGGTACCCGACTTCTTATCCGCGGCAGCCTTAGAGAGAGGAGGAAACAAAGTGGGGAACGAGTGGTGGGCTCTGGCGGGGTCTGACAGGATGGCGGTGCATAGGGCCAGAGCGGCATCAAGTGAGCCCTGAGATGAATCTGCAGAAAAGACGGCCGAGAGGTAGTCGAAAATAGCAGTATCGGAAAGCGGCATTTTCGAAGGTTGATTGGTCGAGGATGAGGGAGTAAGGGAGGGACTCGTGGCGTCCAAAACTCCTGGCATGGGAAAAAAAACCGTGATCGGAGGATCAAAAACAAACGGCCCCTGGTATCGATTAAGCAGAAGCGCGGTGCAAATACTAGAAACGATTCGAAAGGCGTGGGAAAAGAGAAAGGAAAAAAGGAAGAGAAACAAAAATCTAGTCTAAACCCGCGAAACGGCCCGAAAGTCTATGAACCGAGGAAAAAAAAATACCGAGAGAGAAAGGGATAACTTTTAAAACAAAGAACTGAGTGGAGATGTGAAAAAAAGAAAAAAAACGAAAGCCTAACTCCCTGAAGAAGAGAGTTGAGAAAGGCCTTTCAACAAAAGGTCAGAAGTTGAAGGAGGGAGAAGATGGTGGTGGTGAGAATCTGACAACAGAGCAAAAGCTGAAGAGGGGCGAGTCTCTCTTTTTTTTTTTTTTCTTCCTTTCTGTGCCCTGCCTTGGAGTCCTCTCAGAGCTAGCGCCTCGGATCAGCCCCCTCGCGTCAGAGTATTAGTAATTGGAAACAAGGAGCCCAAGTTAACCGTAAGAAGAAAGTCTTGGCGCTATTGGTTTATCCCAATGATCAAAAAGGGCATCCTTCGCGAGGACAACGCCACACTTACCGTATCCAGCTCCCAACAATAGCTTGAGGTGTCAAAAGTATCGTACCGTATTAGGGAGGTTTTGCGACGACAGTCGTCACCGCACATAAATCTTGGCAAAGTTCAGTGTGGCGACAACTAATTTTTTTTTGTCGTTTGGCTAAGTAAAGTTAACTACTCGAGTATAGTACACAAACAACATACTCGAGTAGTAATATTCTGTGGCGTTTTGGCACTAGTGGCAGTGCACAATCATGAACTGACTGTTTGTGATAGACCTGCAATTATAAAGGAGGGCCAACTTCTTTCTCGCCAAATCCTCTTTGGCTGATGTTTTTGAAATCCACTTAAGACATCTCTTTGGGTTATTGAAGCTTTCGCAGACGGGACTCCGATTACTACCAACCTACACACTGCCACCAGCGCCACGATGCCACAAAATACCGCATTATCTGGTGATATGATGCAAAGCATTTCAAACCAGGACCAAGCCTGTTGCATCCTGAAATGCCCCAATTTGTCAGAGTAAGGGGTTAAAAATCTCATGTTCAATTCCTGTTTGTGTTTAAATTGTTTTTATATATTTTAATTACCATACACAGGTTTCCAGCCAGAATAAATGTTTACCCAATATGAGAATTGAACTCTAGCTCTGCAGATATAATTTTATATCTTGACAACCCTTACCCTAACAAATTGGGGCATTTCAGGATGCAACAGGCTTGGTCCTCATTTGAAATGCTTTGCACTATACTGAAAATGACGCTATTACTAAATTAGTTAAAAAAGCAAGTTGCCACCAATGTGGCACTGTCAAGACTGAGCTATGCTGAGAAGTGACTCAACTTTCTGGCAATGACAGCTCTCAATACCCAAGGTTTTACAATAACAAGGCAAATCTCGAACCCATGAACTCTCAGGATATGACAAATACATAAATTAAACACAAATGAATCAGTCATTCAACTCTACCTGATCAGATGAAGGGAGAGTTAAAAGACTGATTCATTCCATGTTTATAGAGTCTGTGAAGTAATAGAAAATAGAGTACTTTATAATCGATCAGTATTATAGATATTGAATTACTTTTAAACCCCTCACAATCAACTAATCTAAGTACAGTATTGCATCCATTGCAGTCAAGCTCTGGACAACAAAGGAGTACTTTAAAACCTAGATGCCAGTCAAAAGGGATTGCTGAGCATTCAACAAAAATATTTGGAAGACAATGATATTGAATCCAGTGCTCATATTCATGAGAATTCAAGATTGCTGTACTCCAATGGTGGTTTTATCACCAGATTCTACAGTCAGTAACTGAGCCCAGTCTAGAAACCTTATATGCTCCACTTCTTCAAGAGGTAGCAGCAAGATATTTAGTTCCTATAATGACTCTTCACAATTGTAGAGTTAATCAGGACCAAATTGTAGTGTTATATTATGTATAGACTACTTAGGGTTATAGGGTCAGGGGCTTCTCTAGCGGAGCACACTCGAGTAGATAGCTTGTAGCTAGAGAGGTGGGACCTTACAAAACCATCAACCTATAAACCTTTACCATTTCCCTTTTGTGGACATCAAATTGGTAGCAACAGCTCATGCCTGCAGAAGCTAAAACCTTTAGTTTCTTGGCCCCTGCGAAAACTGGCAAAAAAAAAAAAAAAAAAAAAAAAGTTTTCTGGAAGAAACCCCTGCAGAAGGGGAATGAAGGAGGACATTGTGTTAACCTCCAGAGGGCCTTAATCAGATGGCACGGCTGAACGATGCAAGTATTGGAGGATCGAGTGGTGTAAAGAAGAGCAGACGGTTGATAGACTACTTTGTGGGGAAGGCAGTTTCCAGGGAGGCTGAAGGAAGTCAGGCAGCATTTGTGGGTAGGCAGATGTGAGAGCCAGCAGCGTGTTACGATCGGCTATATGATCTCTCCTTTCTTATATCTTGCAACAGGCAACGAGCCTATAGATAGCTTTTCCCTAGAGGTAATACTTACCTATCTCTTATTGTATTCTCTTTCCTTCGAGAATTCTTAATACTTGTTATCTTGCACTATGTCTTAGATATTGACCGTTGCCAATACTAAGTCCTTATAGTGCTAACTAGTATGGAGTCTGTTTCTTCTTTGTGATGGTTGGTCTTTGTAGTAAAGAGCATAAGGGTGTTTTATTGATAACTTATAAGATAGGAAATAACTTAGGTGGTTGCGTGAAGAACTAACTATCAGGTCCTACTGACCTCCTTATATAGTTCTTCCAGCAACCCGCTTACAAATCAAATGAGTCACAACTGTGACTCATGCACTCGCGTAACATATAACCTCATGACCATACTTGGTCATGCGCGAAAGTCCCATGACCTTAAAGGGGTCATGTGCGAAACCTCATGACTCGTATAAACGAAGTCATGCCTCTTAATCCTCATGACTCATAGGCGTACCTATGAGTCAATGCTCAACATACCAATCAAATTCAAACATAAACAACTATGACTCACAACTGTGAGTCATGTGAAACCCTATGACTCGTACCTGAGTCATAGTGTAAAAACATATCATCGTATGACTCAACTGAGTCATGTGAAAAATCATTTAACAAATAAAATACTATAACATACAATTGTATGTCATGTGAAACCATTACAAACCATGCCGGGTTTGTAATACTAGCTCCCCTCTCCCTAAATCCTCAGTCCCTTGAGGATTCGTGATGGTATCCTTCATAGTACACATCTTTTTTTATGTTTCTGCGGATGTGTGCCATGTCCCCTGCAATCCTGCTGAACCTTTTTTCTTCCTCCTTCCTCGCATAGCGTTCTCTTGCTAGCTCTCTTTCCAGGGCTCGGATCCTGATATCCTTGCCTGCTATTTCTCCTTTTGACCATTTCTTATGCCCCTTCAGCTCTTCAATTTTCTCCTCCTTTTCCTTGACTTTTCTCTTCAGGGTTTCCTTCGTCTCGAAGGAATCGGTATGGGTTATCGTTGGATAGCTTTCCAACTGTTCTCCATCTTTCTTGTCCTTGGGCCAAGATTTTTTGCCCCCTCTTCTCTTTGTTTTCGTCCCTGAAAACCTTACTTGATTTGCCGTTAAAAGGATGTTGTTGTCGCATGGCGACTGGGTTGGTGTTCTCGGGGACGGTGATGTCTCTTCCCATGTTGTCATGGGTGGTTCGAGTGGTTGTAGGGGGGTTCTGTATTTTTTCGGCCAGTAATCGGCCCCTTCTTTTTCCATAAAGTGTACTCGGCATCCATCGTTGAAACAGCCCGTCCAGTTTCCCTGATTGTATTTTGCTTGTTCGGGTGTAATTGGCTTGGATGCGGGGAGATCGACTAGATTGATCCAATCTTTGTCGCTCATTTGTTCTTCCTCGTTGACCAGGCTTTCCTGGGTTTTTTCAGTGAAAGTGTTCGATTGCATGTTTGGCGTTGCTGAAGTTTTCTGCTGGGTACCACTCTTGGTCGTGTTGTGCAGTGTAACCGGTCCACTTGGCTCGGTATTGAAGTTTTCCGTAATGTAGTCTTGAATCCACTATCTGATCGAGTTCGTATTCGTCTTCTTTTTCTATTTCAATAGGAGGAGGGGGAAGTTTTCTTTGTGAGGGTAGAGGATTGTCCGAATAGAGTTCGAGTTTGCTAATGTGAAAGACTGGATGTTTTGTTTTCATTGAGGTTGGGAGGTCTAGCTTATAAGCCTTTTCTCCAATTTTTTCAATGATTTTGTATGGTCCAATTTTCTGATAATCTAGTTTCTTTGATGGTCTCGTGGTATGAATGTCTTTTGTAATTAGCCAGACTTTGTCTCCTGATTCTAGTCTTGGATCGGGTTTTCTGTGGTGATCATTGTTTTCTTTCATTTTATCTTGTGCCAGACGTATTTCTGTTTGGATGAGTCCATGTAGTCGGCTGATATCTTCCTTTTCTAATATTCCTGGTAAGCCTATGTGTCCTATGGGTTCGTTTATGGGGTGATGTCCATAATTTGCATAGAAGGGTGTTGTCTTGATGACATCTTGTTTTGTATTGTTGTATGCAAATTCTTCAAATGATAGCCATCCTTCCCAGTCTTGTTGGGAGTATTCCACATATGCTCTTAGAAATTGTTCAAGTGATGCATTTGTTCGTTCTGTTTGACCATCCGTTTGGGGGTGAAATGCCATACTTATCTTTCGTGTGATGTCCAATCCTTTGGTCATTTCTTTCCATAGGTCCGATGTGAATATTGATCCCGTATCGCTGATGATGTCCTTCGGTAATCCATGTAGTTTGAAAACATTTTTCATGAACAATTGTGTAAATTGTTTGGTTTTCATATCTTTTCGACAGGGTATGAAATGAGCCATCTTGGTTAATCGATCCACAACGACCCATATTGCATCATAGTTGTTCAATAGTGGCAAGTCTGTGATGAAATCCATACTGATGGATTTCCATGGTTTTTCTGGTATTTGTAATGGTTGCAATAGTCCATAGGGCGCATGACGGCTTGGTTTTGTTCGTTGACACATGTCGCAGTTTTTGACATATTGCTTAATATCTTGGCGCATTCCTGACCAATAGTATGTCCGTTGTGTCAATTCAAATGTTTTAGCTGTTCCGCCATGTCCATTTTGTGGTGTGTCATGATTCCTTCTTATTGCTTCGGTTCTTATTGGTTCGTCTTCCGGTAGCCAGATTTTTCCTTCATACTACATGTATCCTTCCTTCCAGTCACATGATCCTAGTGCCACTTTCGGGTATTCTTTATCCTTCCTTTCTATGGCTTTTCGAATATCTTGTAGCAACACATCTTGTGATGTTTTTCCTTTGATATTCTTTTCGGTTCCTTAGTCTTCTATCGTCCATAGTTCCATAGTATTGATTTCTTCTGAACCCAAAGCATATCCTTCATCCACAAAGAATTGTTCTTTTGGTAATAGAATTCTTTGTCGTTGCGTAATGCGATCGTCTCCTTCCGTTGGTATGTCATTTGTTCTTCTTGTAAGGGCGTCCGGTTTTGCCCCTTCCTTGCCTGGTTGATATTCAATTTTGATGTTGTATTGACTTAGCTCTTCGCTCCATCTTATTTGTCTCCCATTCAGGGCCTTGGTAGTTGTGAATGGGACAAGGTTCTTATGGTCCGTGAGAATTTTGACTATATGACGGCTTCCTTGTGCATATTTCCTCCATTCCTTGAGGGCTTGCATGATTGCAAGGAGTTCTTTGTCATGTATATCATAGTTGCATTCCGCCTTGGTCATTGTTTTTGACCGGTAGGCTATTGGTTTCCATAGTCCTTCCTTATCTTGTTGCGATATTATTCCAGAACAGACGTAATTAGATGCGTCAGTTTCAATCATAATCGGTGCCTCTGGGTCGAAGTGTCTTAGTATTGGGGTTGTAGTAAGTCTTTCTTTAAGACCTTCAAAAGCCTTTTGCTCTTGTTCTCCCCATTCCCACTTCTGATTTTTCTTTGTTCTGTTGTATAGTGGTTTTGCTATCCTGCTGAATTCTTCTATGAATCATCTGTAGAAGTTACAGAATCCTACAAAGCTCTGGATGTCTTTGACCCTTTCAGGTGTTGTCCATACTTTTATGGCATCTGTTTTGGTAGGATCTGTTCGGACTCCCTCAGAGTTGATGATGAATCCTAGGTATTCAGTTTCTTTTTTGTGGAATTCGCATTTTGTGGGTTTGAGGCGAACTCCAATTTCCTTGAGCTTTGCTAGTATCATGGCCACGTCCTTTCGATGTTGTTCCATGGTATCTGAATATACCAATAGGTCATCCAGGTAAGCTATGCAGTTGACATCCAAATACTTGCTAAGTGCATTATTGACCCATCGTTGAAAGGTTGCCGGGGCATGAGCTAATCCAAATGGCATGACCATATATTCATATAATCCATATCGTATCCTAAATGCTGTCTTCCATTCGTCTCCCTTGGATATCCGTATGTGTTGATATGCATCCTTGATGTCGAGTTTGGTGAAGTATTTCACCGTTTGCAATCGATCCAAGGCTTCGCTTATCAATGGTAACGGGTATCTATCTTTCTTTGATACTGCATTTAGGCCTCTGTAATCCACACAGAGCCTTAGACCTCCATCTTTTTTCTTGACGAAGAGTATGGGTGCTCCCGCTGATGAGGACGAAGGTCTTATCCATCGTCTTTCTAGGTTCTTTTCCAGGTATTCTCTGAGTTCCTTGAGTTCTTCCCCTCTTAAGGGGTAGAGTTTCATGAATGGTGGCGGTGCTTCCGTTTCGATCTTGTGGTCCGCTGTCCTATGTGGTGGCAACTCAGTTCTTTCTTTTTCTTCAAATATGTCTAAGAAGTTGTGATATTCTTTAGCCACTATTTGTCTTAAGGTTTCTTTTCTGCCCTTTCCTTTCTTTTGCAGGGCTAGCTCAGTGCTAATCGTTGTGGCTGCCAACGTGAGTTTTGCATCGTCCCATTTTAGGATTCCGGTGACTTCTCCTTTTTTGTGCATCCTTCCAAATGCTTGTGCTGAGATGAAAGCGATCGATAGTTTTTTCTTATTCTGAAATGGTTCTTCCTCTTGGTGATCTGTGCTGCCGAATCCTTGATTGCCCCTTTCTGTGGGTTGAAGTTGTTGTACCTCCTTGAATGGTGTTGAAACTATCTGTTCAACAATTATCTGGGCGATTTTATCTCCTTTGTGGACCTCATAATCCACTTTTGACAGGTTTACCAATAGGACCCGAATTTCTCCTGTATAGTCTGCATCTATGACTCCAGCATTAATGGTAAGGCCGTTTTTGCTTGCCAAACCACTTCTGGGTGCGATGTGGGCATAGGTATTTTCCGGAAGTCCCATCGAGATTCCTGTTCCAAGGAGCTTTTATCCCCTTGCTGGGATTGTTGCTTCTTCTATGCTGAACAAGTCACTACCTGCAGCCTTTTGCGAACCTTTTATAGGTATCTTCACGTCTTCTCTCAGCCTTTTGACCATGACTTCATAGTTTGGTCCTTCCTTAGTGCTGATCTTTAGAATCCGACTCTTCAGATTCTCCTGAATTGCTTCCTTTTCTGGTACTGCATATACCATCGAGGAGGCATCAAGGCATACTGCCTTACACCTATCGCTATCGAAGGTGATTTCTTCATTTCTCCAATCGATCCTTGGGTTGTGGTCTTTTATCCATGTCATGCCAAGGATGACCTCATGTTTGACGAGGTTTGCCACTAGGAAAGTCGCTTTCTCTTTGTGGCTTCCGATGTCCATAGGGATTTCTGTGACATGGGTGATTGGTCCTGCATCCGATACCGTTCCGTCTACCATATATATGTCCCTTGGTTTTTCGATTTTTGTCAAGGGTAACTGATGGCTTATAGCGAAGTTGCAATCTATAAAATCTTCAGTTGCCCCCAAGTCGATCATTGCATTGGTTGGTATCTGTTGTTGTTTGTTGTGGAGTTGTACTTTGACCATGATGTGGTCCGATTCAAGGTTTCTTAGTTCTTGGTTGGTCAAAGTGGTGTTGAGGTATGTGGTTTTGATGTTTTTTCTTTTGTCGTCCCCCGGTCTATCTTTTCCTGAGGACGTCTTCAGCCTTTTGATGGGTTTTGTTCGGCTGTCCCCAGGACCATCTATTCCTGGAGACTTTCGTCATTTAAAGCCTCTTCTTGCTCTTTTTCCACATCTAGTTCTCGGATCTTTGGTCCCTTGGTGTTAGATTTTTTGACTCGACAATCTTTTGCCATATGTCCCTTCCTTCCACATTGATAGCACAATCTTTCTTTCATATGTTTTCTCCATTCTTCCTGGGGTAGCCTTTGGTACTTCCTTCGATTTGTAGCATCCAGATCCATCGCATCTCCTCGTTGTGGCTCCTTAGGTGTTGTTTTGAAGGTGCCATTGTTGTTTCTTGGAGTGTCATGTGTTTGGTTGTCTTGGGTTCCTTTCTAGATATGCTTTACCATGGCCATCTTGGTCTCCATGGTGATTGCCCATCTCGCTAGTTGTTCTGTGTTTTGGAATACAGTGGTATCTCTTCCCCAAGCAGTTGATAGTGTTGTATCCATTCCCGCTAGTAGCCATTCTCCCTTTATTGCTTCATCCAATTCGGCCTCGGTGGCCGTCATTCTGAAACTGTTCCAATATTCCGTCACAGATCTGGTTCCTTGTCTTAATTTTTTAAGCTTCATTCGGGCTTCTCCTCTGGCATCTATAGCTCCAAATTGTTCCTTGATGGATGTCTGGAAGAGTTCCCAAGATCCGTCCCATGGTTGTGCTATACTTCCTTCTGCATAAGGTGTAATCCAATTGGCTGCATCTCCTCTTAGCAGGCTTGTTGTGTATACTATCTTGTCCGTGTCATGGTTATCATGCCATCCTATAGCTTGGAAGTATACCCTTAATTTAGCTAGCCATGTCCGTAGTTTGCTTCGGTCTCTCTCAAAGGTTTCCGGTTTTTCTGTTTTAGGTCTCCTTTCTGCTTGTAATCCTGCTAGGATCTGCGTTAGTTGTTCTGCTGTTAATGCCATGGGTAATACTTGGCCTTGTTCTCCTTCTCCTCCTTGTTCTCCATCTCCTGGTGGGGGGTTCATCTGTTGGTCTCCTGCCGCCTCGGCCATTGTTGTTGTTGGATGTTGTTAGAGACACAACCAAATGTTACGATCGGCTATATGATCTCTCCTTTCTTATATCTTGCAACAGGCAACGAGCCTATAGATAGCTTTTCCCTAGAGGTAATACTTACCTATCTCTTATTGTATTCTCTTTCCTTCGAGAATTCTTAATACTTGTTATCTTGCACTATGTCTTAGATATTGACCGTTGCCAATACTAAGTCCTTATAGTGCTAACTAGTATTAATTCTGTTTCTTCTTTGTGATGGTTGGTCTTTGTAGTAAAGAGCATAAGGGTGTTTTATTGATAACTTATAAGATAGGAAATAACTTAGGTGGTTGCGTGAAGAACTAACTATCAGGTCCTATTGACCTCCTTATATAGTTCTTCCAGCAACCCGCTTACAAATCAAATGAGTCACAACTGTGACTCATGCACTCGCGTAACATATAACCTCATGACCATATTTGGTCATGCGCGAAAGTCCCATGACCTTAAAGGGGTCATGTGCGAAACCTCATGACTCGTATAAATGAAGTCATGCCTCTTAATCCTCATGACTCATAGGCGTACCTATGAGTCAATGCTCAACATACCAATCAAATTCAAACATAAACAACTATGACTCACAACTGTGAGTCATGTGAAACCCTATGACTCGTACCTGAGTCATAGTGTAAAAACATATCATCGTATGACTCAACTGAGTCATGTGAAAAACCTTTTAACAAATAAAATACTATAACATACAATTGTATGTCATGTGAAACCATTACAAACCATGCCGGGTTTGTAATACAGCGACCAGAGGACTTGGTGAGCTGGAAGAGATCTGAGGAAGTGAGAGAGAAGAAGTTGAGTTTGAGGTTGAGATGTTTCCACTTGTTCGTGGTGAGGGAGTTGTTCGAACTGAGGAGTACAAAAAATATCGAGACTGGATAATTGAACAAGGTATATCCAAGTATGATGATCAGACAAGAAAGTTCATTGAAGCATTTGAAGATGAGGCTTTTGAGGCAATTGAGACCTATGAGAACCAGCTCAAGAAGAAAGACCAAGAAATTCGACACTTGGAAGGTACACTAGCAGATTACCTCACAGCACCGGTGGTCCTTGAACTCACAACCAAGATTAAAGAGTTAGAGCAATGGCTTCTTGAGACTGAAACCAGCAATAGACAATTAATTCGCTTGCTGAGTATGAGTAGTGGTACTGGAGGTGACGATCTCGCATAGAATCAACTACAAGGTTGCAATAAGTTTACCATTACCAATACTGGACGCCAAATTTTGCCAGTATTCCATGGCGAGGATTCACTTTCTGCAGTCACAAACTTTGTCTATGAACTACAATATCATCTCAATTTGCGGAGTCATGAAATCAGTTGGGTCGATGATGATGGACATTCAAAGAATAAAGGATGGGCAGTCTATGCAGTTATGCCGTTGAAGGATGCTGCTGTGACATGGGCAAGACATATCTTCCCATTGGGTACATTGACATCTTGGATGTAGTTTCAGTAAAAGTTGAAGGCAGAGTACCTTCCTCTAGATGCTGTCAACACCTTGAAAGAGACTTGGAGAAAACTCAAAATCTCAAAAAATGTTCCAGTTACTATTTAATGAAGTTTTCTGACAGGTCCACTCAGAACTTGACCCGCATGCTCCCCTTTCAGAAGAACAAGTACTTGATGCATATAAGGATAAATTGGAGGACAACCCACTGGCATCAGCAAGAGGTAATCTTATTACTCATCTTCGATTACTGCGGACAATCAAGAAACCAGTTTTACTTTCCAATTATATGGAGCATATTGCAGAGCTGGATAATGCTTTGTTTCAATGAAGTTCGATTACTAGACATGTCCCGGCACTCTCCACCCTATATGTCCAGCATAACCAACCCCAGGCTCCTCGGCACACCAGTAACCTTCATACTCCTCCTCAATTCAGTTCTGCAAATAGACGTGCACATATTCAATGCTTTAATTGTAAGGTCATGGGACATTTTGCTCGTCTATGCCCAGAGTCCGATAAGCACAAGAGGCTTGCCCAAGAGGAAGGTAGCTCTAATGGTCAGAAAGTTGATCAGATGTCTATTGGTGCTGGTAGCTGCATTAGAGAGACAAACACCCCGGTGTCTGAAATTTCAAAAAACTAGTGAGGACTGGTGTTGAGTGGAAGTCAGTCCTAGAAGACGATGAACAAAAGTGTAAGGTAATTGAAAGATGCTTGGACAGTATGGTCATGTGTGGGTCCATAGAGAATAATAGCATCAATACAAATCTTTTACACTTTTATGTTGACATTTTCCAACACTCACAAGGTAGGATGAAGAGAGAGCGAGAAGTAGTAGATGGTATCAAGGAAGCTGTGAGGGTAAAGGCTCACATACTTAGTGATAGTGGTGCAAGCCATAAATTTGTGCAATGGGAGTTTATCAAGAAAATGGAACAAGAAATGCCACAGCAGGTCAAGGTAAAAGAAGAAGGAAAAATCAGAGTCACAACTGCGAATAGTGTGATGGAAGTTCTGTTGAAGAAAGTCAAGTTATCACTATCAATCGGTGGCTATCATTATTCTGGTTGGTTTATAGTTTTTGATCTTGTGAAGTATGATATCATTCTGGGAAAGGAATGGCTCACTGAGGTAGAGCATGAAATCGATCTTCAGAGAAACAAGTTAAAACTTGGAAGAAAGCATTGACATAATTATGGGTGGAGATTTGAGATTATGGGATTACCTGTACATCCTCCAGATACAAGAGTTACTGTTTCTGAAGGAGAGATCACACATAGTATGGTAGAAGTAATGATGGCACAGATTGATGGTCATATTCCAGAGTTGATTGTTGATAGTATACAACAGAATAGAGAAGAAGGAGAAGAGAAAGGAAAGGGAGCAGAGCCAGAGTTACAAGGAGAGTTATTCAGTATGCTGTGTTCATTGGATGGTGATATTCAAAAGGAGTACCAAGATCTCTTCCACGAACTGGTAGGCTTACTCCCACACCAACAACAGTTTGGAGACTTTCAGATACGACTTATTCCGGGTTCTGAGGCTCCATACAAGAGTCCTTATCTTCTTACACCTGCTGAATAGAGTGAGTATAAGTGACAGACGAAAGAATTCTTAGATCATGGTTGGATTCGAAAGTCAAAATCTCTATATGCTGCTCCAGCCTTATTTGTACCGAAACCAGGTGGAGAACCTGGTGAATTGCGGATGGTCATTGACTATCGTGCCCTGAATGCAATCATGGTAAAAGATAGATTTCCTCTACCATACCCTGAGGAACTCATGGATTGGTTGCAAGGAAAAAAATGGTTCTCGAAGATAGATTTCTGGTCTGGTTACCACCAAAACTGAGTTTCTCCAGAAGATATTGAGAAGACTGTATTTGTGGGACCTGATGGCCTATTTGAGTGGCTAGTCTTACCCCAAGGTATTATAACAGCACCAGTCTGGTTTATGAGAATGATTGGAAATGTACTAGAGAAACACAAAAACTATTGTGTTGTTTTTCTGGATGATGTCTTACTCTTTTCAGATACTCGAGAAGAATATGAGCAACATATTCAGAGTGTGCTAGATTCTATATGCTCTCATAACTTCCTACTCAAAGAGAAGAAATGCTCTTTTTTTGTACAAGAAGTTAATTTCTTGGGCTTTGATATAGGAGCAGAGGGGGTATGCATTATAGAAGAAAAGATTAAAGCAATCACAGAGTGGCCAATGGTAAAATCGTCACAAGATATGAGATCACTCTTGGGGCTTGCTGGTATCTATTACAGATTCACTCCCCATTTCGCATTGTATGCCCTGCCACTTTTTAAATTGCTACACTTAGATCAAGCTACATTTGATAAGACAATGAGTAATACAGTAGTAGCTCATGAAGTGGAAAATGCAATAATACAATTAAATGAAGTTATTATACAACACCCAGCCCTTACCTTACCTGAACTAGGAAATCTAGATTTTATTGTATGGACTGGAGCATCTGGATTTGCAGAGGGGGCAACACTTTGACAAGTTCAAGGAAAATCAATAGATAGTGTAGGAGAAGAGAGAATCTTAGCCTATTTTTCCTGGAAGTTAACAGATGCTGAAACGAGATACTCGACTTACAACAAGGAATTGCTTGCCATTCGGGATGCTCTAAGTCATTGGCGTTACTACTTACTGGGAGGTGGATGCAAGATCCAAGTCTCTACTGATCATGCCAGCCTCCACCATGTCTTAACATAGCCAAGACTTTCATCTAGACAGATGCATGTGTTACAAGACCTTCAGGAGTATGACATGGAGATCAACTACCTTCCAGGTGCAAAGAACTACATCCAGGATGCCTTGAGTCGACAGCCAGACTATAAAGAGCAACCACTCCCATTAGGACCCTTTCCTCAGAAGGTCAGTTCTGGGAAACTTATTACCTTAATGGTAAAGGAAGGAACAGCTTGGCTGGAGAAGGTAAAAGAATGTTACACATATGATCCATATTTTAAAGATATCCTAGAAGGTCTTGTGGGGGGTGATACTAGTCGAGCATCACCAACTTTGAGTGCTAGAGAAAGGCAAGCAAAGAGATGGCAGCAACAAGCTCAATCAAAGCTATACTGGGTTGATTCAGAGGGATTTCTGATCCACACCAATACTGGGACACTGTGCATACCTAGTAATAAAGAGCTTCGTCAATCCATCTTCCATGAAGCTCATGATAGTCTATCAGGAGGACACTTTAGTGCAAGACATACTGCATCCACAATATCCCAATGCTGTTACTGGCCAAAGCTGTTTCAAGAAACAAAGAAGTACATTCACGGATGTGCAACATGTCACTAGATGAAGAGTTCAAACCAAGTCCCATTTGGGCTGCTGCAGTCTCTTGATATTCCTCAAAATAGATGGGAATGGATAAATATTGATTTTATTACAAAATTACCCACAACAGACTCTGGAAAAGATACAGTTGTGACTATTATAGATGGATTGACAAAGAGGGCACACTGGGTAGCAACAACTGAGAAAATATCCTCTGCAAACTTTGCACCATTGTTCCTGGAATGCTATGTTCCCTTGCATGGGCTCCCAGATGTCATTGTATCTGATTGGGATGTCCAATTTACTTCAGATTTCTGGAAACAATTGATAAAAATCTAGAAAACTAAGGTTGCTATGAGTACTGCATTCCACCCACAGACAGATGGACAGGCTGAGAAGGCAAATAGTATTGTGGAAAGATATTTGAGAGTATATGCTACAAACCGTCAAAGTAGCTGGGATCAGCTTTTACCGCTTGCAGAATTTGCATATAACTCGACTGTTCAAACAGTCATTAAGATGACACCTTTTGAAGCAGATATTGGCTATGTCCCACAAATGCCTCTAGATACTATTGCTGCTACAAGATATAGTCTTACTGCTAAGACTCATAGGAGGAGTGGAGAGGCAAATTCACAGAGTTCTGGTCAAATGTTTGCTGAACGAATGCATGATATCCTTATCGAAATATGACAGAACCTGTTTCAAGCACAGGAGCAGTCAGTAATAGCAGCAAATGAACATCAACGACCTCATACATACATTCCAGGAGGGAGATAAGGTATACATATCGACCCAAAATCGTGGCTTAACTTATGTTAATGATGATACCCAGAAGGGAACATCAGACAATACTCATAAAAAAACCTTACAACACCAGTATATGGGAGAGTTTGAACTAGGGAAAGCTAGAGGAGAGAATGCCTTTGAAATTGTGGATTTTCCAAAGCATTGGAAACTCTCTCAAACTATCAATGTGGATAAGCTGAAGAAATTAAATGTGGACCACTTAAGACCCCAAGATGGACTACCCCCACTGCATATTGAACAATATCATAGCTTCGAGAATGCTGCAGGTTCTTTTGAGTTAGAGAAGATCATTTCGAGAAGAAGAAATCCGGAGATGAAAGGGAGAATTGAATTTGAAGTTAAATGGGTAGGAGAGAAGGAACATACCTGAGAGCTACTGGAGAATCTTACTCATGCGGAGGAGGCACTGGCGGAGTTTGAAGCATGTGAATCAGAAAGAAATACTATTGTACCAAATCTTCATAGAAATGGAAGAAAGTGGAAGCAGAGATTACTTAATTTACTACATGGTACAATCATAGCAGAACACAAGGATGGGAAATGGTTTATTATTGCTGGAGAAGTAGGAGAAGTATATATTATAAGTAGTCAAGGTATTCCAGAAATAGTCAAGGTTGAAAAATAGCAAAGGAGGATAGGATATTAGCCTAGGAATGAAACTTTTTTTGAGGGGGATGTAGATGTAGTATTATATTACATATAGACTACTTAGGGTTATAGGGTCAGGGGCTTCTCTAGCACAGCACACTCAAGTAGATAGCTTGTAGCTAGAGAGGGGGGGACCTTACAAAACCATCAACCTACGAACCTTCACCATTCCCCTTGTGTGCACATAACAAATTATCTTGAGTAAAAAGACTACATAGAAATTGCAGTCTCTTCTAGTTCATTGTTGATGGCCAGAACTTGAAGCTCACCTGTACAAAAAGTACCATAAATATCATGAAGAATGTAAAGCAGTTTAGCAAAACTGACTTGTTTGGTAAGCTTAAGATTTATACTCTCAGGCCCTTTGGGTTATACACAGGACTTTTACTTCATTGGTGGTTGTTTTCTTTTGGATTTTTAGGAAGGTACTCAATCACACTTCAGTTTACAATGAACAAGTCACAAAGAATTCCCGAGGACTATCTCCAAAGCATTCTTTCATAGCTAAGATTCAAATGTTCCAACTTCCAGCTCCATCCCTTCAGTTCTAATAAGCAGTGAGTGGTTAGGCAATTCTCGCTGGATAGTATTTGTGATGTTGATGAGATGCCATTACCATTTGAATTCCTTGATGGCCAAACATATACCAACAAAGGCAGTCATTGTATCCAAGTCAAGGCATCAAATAGTGAGTGGGACAAGAGGCAAGCTACTCTTGTCTTAACTATATTTGGTAGTAGCAAGCCTCAAGTTTAGCTCCTGATAATATTTAAAGGGAAGAAAAATTATGAAGGTCGAAAAAGTCAATTCTATTTGCAGAAACAGGAGGAAGAAATGACATGATATGATAGTAGAGTTGAGGTACACTGGAATGAGACTGCCTATACCAACTCTGAGCTTCTAATTCACTGGATCAATAACATTCTGGTTTCAGCACTCCCCTCTAGACCAAGCTTACTTGCACTAGATGCTATGAAATTTCATTCTACTGAGAGTGTTTTAACTACACTATAATCACATAATATTATTCCTTCATTAATTCCTCCTAAATGCACTGGGTTAGTACAACCACTCGATGTTTCTATAAACAAATCTCTCAAAAGCATACTTCGTGATATCTTTGAGGAGCTACTCAATCAGTATGAGGATATACAGTATCAGAGTCTCCAGGATATTTAGAAATCAAATACTTCTATAATTGCAAAACATCAGGTTCTTGTTATAGAGGTAGTTGGTCAAGCATGAAATCTATTTTGCTTTTAGCATCAAGAACTAATGGTTGAAAGCTATCGCAAATTGGGTATTATACTTCCTATTGGTACATCCTCAGATGGAGAACTTTCTGTGAAAGAGATTGACCCTTTACTTCTTGAGATAGATAATTGGAGGCATCACGAGTATACTATGGTAGGTCAAGAGACAGGGCCTCTGATGGATGGAGAAATGCAGGATCTTGGAATTGAATTTGTAGATAGGGAATAGACTACTAATTATGTGCATTGGTAGTCTGGTAAATGGAAAAGCATAAAAAAACAAAAAAAAAACAACTGGCAATCTATATAGTACTGAACAACAAATAAGTCAATGGGTGATCTGATGATCTGATAAGAATGTGGTTGCCCTGGTAACGAACACAAAATGTAAAACAAAGTTACAGAAAAATATAGATATAAATTAAGAAAAAAAGAAAAAAAGAAAAAAAGAAAAAAAGAAAAAAGAAAAAAAGAAAAAAAGAAAAAAACAGGAATACAAAGGGAAAGGAAGTTATAAAGAAGTGAAAAAAATCTCGATAGAACTATATAGGATTAAGTTAAAGTGTTGTCTAGATTATCTGATAAGAATCTTATTGAGAAAAGCAACGTTAATGATTGAAACAATATTGCCAAGAAAAAAACCTCTGCCAAGGAGGTCAAGAAA
This sequence comes from Choiromyces venosus 120613-1, assembly GCA_003788595.2. Taxonomy (NCBI): domain Eukaryota; kingdom Fungi; phylum Ascomycota; class Pezizomycetes; order Pezizales; family Tuberaceae; genus Choiromyces; species Choiromyces venosus. Next base: position 22,086 of record ML120390.1, read on the forward strand.
CCAGTCACAACACTATGTGTTGAAGTGACCGTAATTAACCATGCCCTTTCACTCTATATTCTTCCAATCACTTTATTGACCTTTGATAGTATATAAGGAGCTGTTATCCCCTGTCTCTACTCTTATTTCTTCCTTCTATTCCCTTCATATCCTCTTCCTCCGATATCATCCACCACTCTTTTCTATTGAAAAGATTTTTCCTACAATCTTATTCTCATTCCTGTCACCCTTTTTGCCCTTATCAATATCTTTCCTTCTTCATTATAATATCTTAATATTGATTTTACTAGAATTTCCTTTCTCCCCCTATCCTGCTCCCTTTCTTCTCAATTTTATTTATCTTTGGAGATAATCAATTACCTCCCCCCCCCTTTTTTTCTTCACTGGGTATTCTATTTCCTCTAGGTATGTATCTTCCTTCATCCTCCTTTAAACTCTCTATTTCCACCTCTTTGTCACTCTCTCTTTACTCAATTCTACATAAATAATTACTTTTACCTCCCACTGGTCTATCATACTTTTAAGCATTCTTTTAACATGTATCTTTTGGCTAACATGGTTCCTTCTTTTCGTAATAGTATTGCATAGTCTTAGAGACCTTATTGCAATATTTTATTTTTCTCCTCCTCACTATTTGAAGTAGTATTTCCTGAAGGTATCCATCAATCACCTATACTAATTTAACTTCGATAATCTTGTCAAGTATGAGTTTACTAATCCACGAAATGTGAGAAACAG
>ML120390.1:25541-138052 GCA_003788595.2 Choiromyces venosus 120613-1
ATCTTCCTTCTTACCAGTTGGGTAGTTCACTCCATTGGGAGCTATTCCGGTGTATTTCAACTGGTACCCACTTCCGTAATGAAGAGTTTAGTTGGGGATGTACACGATTCCTAACTGGAACCCTAAACAAGTGTCAGTATCGTTTCGTTTCCGCATAACCTTTGACGAAGGAGAGTTCCTATTTTCCTTCTAGAAGGAGTGAACAACACTCAAACTAAGCACCATCATCTGCTTGAAGAGGTAGGGTAAACGGTGGTTCATCCCATTGGACGTTCGTTAAAGACGGTTAAGGTTGATGAGAGTAAGAACACGGTAATGTGTATGGTACGACACCTGAATTTAACGCTTAGTCCTAATGTCCCCGGGGTTAGAAATTAAATTCCGTTCTACCACGTTAACTACCTTACAGTTATGAAACATTTATGAGGTATCGTATTCCAAGTCGTCGTCGTCGGACTAGTAAGTGAAGTTGAAACAACCGTCGTACTTTTTACACAAGGTGTGGTCCGTACGTAACATCCTCTTCAAGTAACTTCAGTAATTGACATAGTAAGAATATCCGTTCCTAACGTACTGGTCATTTATAACGTACTTGTTTACCACGTAGAACGTATTCGCAACCTCCTATCTGAACTCGCGTTTCTAGAAGTTGCCAAAGACTAGAAGCTTACATATTACCATTCCAAACAAAAGGTATGTAGTTACCTAGACTGTGATTAGAAAAGTTCTTCAGGTTTTTGAGAACCAAGCGAAGTAACCGGCGGTGGGAGTATAAAGTGAAGTCAAATTCTTAAAACTCTACTAAGGTTTAACTTCTCACGACTTATGTCCGTCGGTGTCAACGCACCGCTCTCGGTGCAGCCTAATGACCATCATAAACACGTTTCAGTGGAGGGTTTTGATGATCATATGGAGGTTTGTCTAGTAACAGTACGAAAGGTGTTTACAGTAAATTACTGGTCAACTGTCGGACTTTCGTTCGGAATACGACGTATCCCTGGAGTAGGGTCTACTAATTTCGTCAAAAGGTTTATTCTGAACGTTCCTTCCTCAAACGGCCTTCCAACGTGTAGCTTAAGGGTAGTAATAAATCCCCTTAGAATTTAGCACTTACTCGACAAGATGGAGGACCTTCGTCAACCCGTCGTTAAGGTCTACTCCGGTGTGTCTCATGTTAGAAGGGAATCCGTGTTTTTACCGTCGTTTCTGTCAACATATTTTTGCAAAAAGGTCAAGGACGATCTGGTACTTCTTTCATAGGTTGTAGATGAGAGTTAACATTCACAACGAGTGCTTTTCATTGGGGAAGCTATTACCAGGACTTTGTAAGAAAAACAAGAAGCAAATCGACACAAAGTTTACTAAGTCGTTCGACAGGGACGAGGAGTTATAACATTAAGTAAAGAAGTTGTTAATCCCATAACGAACGTAAAAGTGGACGTTGACAGGTTAGGTTCACCCCTCATCCTTCGGGTATTAGAAGGTTAAAACATGGTATGAGACTGTTTATAAAGACCTAATTTATATTAGGTATTAGATCTACCTAAAGTCCAACCAGAACGTATTAAGGGTCTCCTTCAACCTCAGTAGGACAGTAATAGTATTTTCCTTATAGCAGTGTCTTCAAAAGGAATTTGAATAAGGTCTAAAGATCGCCCAATCTGTCCCATCATATTACATTTCAGTAGCGTTTGTTTACTGCATTACTTGAAGGTCATTATTTGACCTGAGGGAGACACTTTTCACTATAGGTAAGTGGTAGTAGGAGATTATTAGGGTAACGCTCTGTACGACGAAATTTACAACTGAACCAAATTTTACAGACAATATTGTTTTTCCAGAGGTTCTGATTTGAGTTTTATCTAAATAGTATAACTAATGAGGTGAATGCAAGTTCAATCATTTTTTACCTTGATTATTTTTATAAGTTATTTATTCACTAATTTAATACATACTTTTTTTGTTAGATTGAAATTCTCTTATTCTATTATCAAATCTGTCATCATATCACCAGACTCCATATGTTTTCTAAATTTCAACATGCAGTAAATATATAGATAGAAATTCAGCTGCGGACAATTTTGTTTAGCAGTCATCGATATTTGCTTTATAATGTTTTATTTCTTTATATTAGTTATATTAAAAAAATAAAATACAAAATAAGGTCTATCTCTAATCCTAGCTTCAATAATAATGGGTATGACTTTATAATATATTCCCAATAATAACTGAATAACATTATACCACTTATTTTTGAGTTGTACATTGCATAATACTGGATATTCTTAGCTGTAGGTTGTCAAAAACGTTATCTGATATGGTTATATGGACAGAAACCAAGATATAGATTATGTTTTCTATTGTTTTATGAACGAATTTAAGTAAAGTTTAATAGAAAGACTTGACAAGACTCAAGGTCTCGAGGGAGCTCTTGCTAGTACTCTGTACTTTGCCAACATTAATGATCACTCACTATTTTTTTATATTCATATACTTTACCACCCTCTCCAAAGTACGCCACATACTGATCTTTTGTGTTAGCGACATTTCCAATATTACTAGATCATGTAGTATTAATCACTTTCATGTACTCCTAAGTACTAATACTTGTACTCTAGTATTAGGAGCTGACTACACAGTAGGAAATATTGATATCAATCTCAAGTGAAGCTTCTTATTGGATATTAATATAGTGTTAAGAGCTAGAATAAAAGTGATAAGGGTAGGTAGGTAAAGGGTATAATAGATTGGATTTGAACTACAAGGTTAACCTGTCCTGACATTTGTTACCAAGTTTTAAAGGCCACTGCAGGGATGTGCCAAGGGCCTACTCGACTAATACCTCTACTCCTCCACTCTCTTGCCCCTGGATACCAATTCTGAGCCCTTAGAGGTCCTCCAACTACTACTGCTGGTGTCCCCCTCACAGATTTTCCTTCCTCATCATAGCCAGCAAGACCCAAGATGGAACTACAAACTTTTTAACTGCAACAACAACTTAATATACACTATGGGATTTGAGACTGTCTACTGATGTTTTTTTTTACATGGTGTGTGGACTCCTAAACTCCTCCATTCCAACTATGGTATGAGTTGAAAAGAGGATCCAGTTAAATAATAAGACTTAACTAGGAGGCAAACTATTTAAGATACAATAACTGCCCCACAAAATGTTATAAATAAAGGGATCCATTAGCAGGTTGATATCTCCCTGTGAATTTCACCAAGAAGGTGCAAGTTGTAGGTTACAGGGTAAAGGGAGAAAAGAATTGGGGTGGAGAAGTTGAGTTCTTGCAAGAAAGTATAGTAGGTGTAAAGATAAACTTATAAATAACAGGCTAGTTAAGTAATAAGGATAATATTTCGAACCTCATTGCAACCATTTCCTTATAGAAAATTCATTTCCACTATACAGCAGAAGTGGATACCTTGATAAATGCAAAGAAAAACTATGAATAGAAGCAAAATCTTTATGGCTTCAAGTGATAGAAAATTTAGAAGATAAGTTACCCCATTGGCATTCCAAGCCAACAACATACCAGAACTGAGATCAGGATCTGAGAACCTAAATGAAATTTCATTGCAAATAGGTACTTGGAACATATAGAGTACAGGCTTTGAATTTACCAATTTAATATTTCTAGCAAGTTGCTTTATATCCCTTGAATCTCTAAGATTTAGGAAATAAGCTCTTTCCTCTGGAATTATCACAACAACAGGAACTATTACTACAATTGGAATAGCCTACTAGTGAGTCAGAAGAATAGTCTTCAAATTAAAACCTAACATATATTTATCATTGTTCTTTAGAATCTATTATTCTATCACTACAATTAGCAATTAGTACTCACAATTGGAGATTAGTACTCAGTTACCATTGACTGAACTCATTATGTCTAATCCAAATCCTCAACCTAGGGGATTCAGTCAGCAGTTTATAGTGCTATAGCCACAGTCATCAGAACACTCCACTAACCTACACTATATCATATACTTATGTCAAAACATATACTTGGTGCCTCCTGATGGTATCCAGACATGGACTCCTACATCAGGTATATCATGATAATGTCTGATCTATAGTTATTGCATCTTGTTACCATTAGATTCCAAGTTGTTGTATTGTAGTAATGTCTGATTCTGGTATCTAATGTCCTAATATTGGATCCTGACCTGTATGCATCCAGATACTACGATATTTATTTCTTTTACTCAAGCATTGCATTACATCAGGCTTTTATTTCTAAAGTCTTACTGCCACTGCTTCTCACTACAGCTGGTACCTTACTGCTTACCTGTTGGCATCATCTCCTTGGTTTCCTCTTAAGGTCTACCCTCCTAAGGCTGTCAATCTACTTCTCCCATATCTTATGATACAGGATACTTTACTCAATGTGTTTTTACTTTATATTGCTATGCCTTGCTTAGCCTTAGCTATAGTCAGCATGTCCATACCACAAGCCACTACTCATCCAGGGCCTACCTTCACCTCTGCCATCTCTCTGATATGACTAACAAATAAGTCCTGCACTACCTATATTGGCCATTTAGATTTTCTTTTGTGGTCAGCTACTTTTTTGCTCTCAGAACAAGTTTTCCACCAGCTATTTCAGGGACTGCCTTGGCTGTTCTTTTCTTTCCTTGCTTTTATTTTTCTTTTCTTGCTTTATGTTTTTCTTGGGTTTACTTAGGGATTTCATCAGTTTCTTTGCTTTCATGATTAGTCACCATGAGCAGTTTGCTAGCAATTTTACCACTTAGGAGATCAGGACTAAGTTTCCTTTAGTTTGTTTATTTGAAATTAAGGTTTTGTTTTGTCATAGCTTTTATGCTACATGCACATTCTTGTACCTTAATAACAAATATATGAGATAAAAATAAAAATCTGCAAACTACAGATACTACCCATAAACAGAGTAGATGAAAGAACAAGAGGCTCAAAATCCTGGGGCTATCACTTATGCCCACCAGATGAAAGCAATAAATAAGTAAGCCTCCAATAGGTTTGAAGGTACATGGGAAGCAATATTAAAGTACCATGACTGAAAGGCCCTTGACTAACCTAATATTAAAGTTGGCAATCAAATTATACTAAATGGAAAAAATATATAAACAAAATGACCCTCAAAAAAGTTGAGTCCAAACCTATATGGGCCCTTTGAAGTGTTAGAAAAGAGAGGCAAATGCACCTTTAAACTCAAGATTCCTGACTGATGGAAAATTCACCCTGTTTTTCATGTATCACTACTTGAACACTATCAAGTTTCAAATTGACCAGGTCAAGCTCAACCACCTCACCACCTTGAAGAAACTGAAGGAGATTTAGAATGGGAAGTAAAGAAGATAGTGAGGAGTGAAATAATCTCCTATATTAGAAGAATTCATGGCTGCTATAAGTGCTTCCATGAACTCTATTATTTTATAAAATGGAAGGGTTGTTCTAAAGATAAGAACACCTGAGAACTACCAGAGCATTTTGAACATGCTACAGAATTAGTGGAGGAATTTCATAGGTCAAATCTGGAAATGCCTGGAAGGGTAGAGGTAGAATAATATAGAAAGATTTTCCTTATATGGTCAAGCAAAAATATAAGATTTTTTACCCTAACATACTGAGTTCTAGAAAGAAGTATTCATATTTTTAAAAAAAAACTTTTAAGATAAATTCTAGGAAGGAGGAGCTACTATTAGGCACATAGACTACCTAGAACCACTCACTTACCAAACTACCATGCTATCAGACCCCTGGAGCTCCCTTGTAGGTATTTCATATTTTTACCTTAGTTCAGTTATATTGTTTTTTGACACTTTAGGATCAAAGATTGATAGCCTCAATATCATACCATACATGACATCACCATCTATCTGACCTGATACAGTCTACAGGATATATGGGATGTTTTAAACAACAAAGACTTTAGACTGACAAATGATAGCCTGTGATACAACAAAAACAGCGATTAGTCACTTGGCTGGTTGAAAACTCTGATCACTGGGTAAAGTGGGGAAGTTCTCTCTCATTCAACAACACTTTCTCTCGTACTCTCTAAAACACAACTAACTAACACAATGGTAAAGACAGGAGTATATATAAATCATGATAAGGAAATCCTCCCATCATTCCACTGATCACCACAAACATCCAGTTTACCCACTCTTTCATACTCTCTTCTGATAAGTTTCCCTTTCCTCCGCAGAACTCTCATGCTAACAAATGAAAGACAAACTTCACAAAGACTCCCATAGCTCTGGGCAGTCACATTAACTCCTGCGCCCATACCATTCCTGTGCCCATAGCATTCTCATGCCTGCACCGTTCCCATGCTCATACCATCCCCATGCCTGTACTGTTCCTGCACCCATGCCGTTCCCACCCCTGTACCATTCTTATGCCCATACCATTCCCATACTGGAACAGCTCCTACAGTTCCCTCCCCCACCCATACGGCTCCCATGTTTTGCTCCAGTGATGCAGCAAGTGAACGGCGAAAAGGTGAATGGCAAAAAAGGCGAATGGCAAAAAGGCGAACAGTGAAAAGACAAACTACGAAAAAGACAAATGGTGAAAAGACAAATGGCAAACAAATAACAAACAGCTGAATGAATGGAGTATGGTGAGTATGTCAAGCAGCATCCATTTCCAACACTCCCACTCTGCGAGCCATGCTCAAATAAAATAAAATAAAATAAAAATATAAAAATGAAATAAAAAATAAATAAATAAAAAATAAATAAATAAAAAACTTTCACCACTGCTCTTTCTCCCATTACTGTAACTTCCTAACTTGACTGCCACTCAGCCTTTACTGATACTTGCACTTGCACTCATGCTCCCACTCACACTCAGTGCACTCCCATCTCAGCACGGAACCTTTCTACCTTCTCCCGACTCAGGCTTTTTGTCAGACAATCGGCAATCATATCACCAGTGTGAAGGTACTCCAAGGTGACTTCACTGGTTGATATCTTTTCTCTGACATAATGTTCTTAGATTGCTATATGCTTTATCCGAGCATGAAATTCAGGATTGTGAGCAAGAGTGATCGCACTCTGATTGTCAACATAGATTTTGGTAATGGGTGCTGGCTGGGTAGAGTCTTGGGATAGGATTTCAACTGGGTCTTCAGCAGGGTAGGTATTTTGCAACTCTGCAGTAAACTGGGAAACCCAAATGGCTTCTTTTACAGCTTGCATAAGAGCCATGTATTCAGCTTCAGTGGATGATAGTACGACAGTTTGTTGCCTCTTACTTGACCATGATACTGATGACTTTATAGATCCCTCCTTATCCTCAATCATACACACATAGCCACCAGTGCTATTCCGAGTGTCCAGGTCACTGGCCCAATCAGTACCACTATAGAGTACTGGTTGTATGCTGCCTGGGGTACCATAGAATGGTCCGAGCCTTAATCCAAGACTAGCAGTCTTTTTAACATATCGGAGTAGGTGTTTTGCAGCAAGCATATGACTGGTTTTTGGTGCACTGTTGAATCAACTTAGTGCTCCAACTACATAGGCAATATTGGGTCTTGTGCATAGCATGAGATACATCAAGCTTCCGATCATACTCTGGTATTCCTGTTCATCTGCCTCCAAGTCATGTTCAACATTCGCTTCAAGCTTGGTTCCAGGAGTTTGTGGGGTTGAGACAGTAAATGTGTTAGCTAGATTGAATCGTTCAAGGATTTTCTGAATATAAGCAGCTTGATTTAGCATAACTTGCCCAGGCTCTCGAGTAATCTCAATTCCAAGGAAGAAGTGTGCTTTTCCTAGGTCTGTGATTGAGAACTGTTCTGCCAGCAATGCTTTTGCTTCATTCACCATAAACCAGGGTCCAATCCAAAGAACATTATCTACCCAAATGAGTACCCAGCAACTGTGTTTTTTATCTTCAGAGTTCTTCAAATATACAGCATGATCTTCCATACTTCTCCTGAAACTACATTTTCCCACCAAGTGTCAGTCCCACTCTTGATTCCAAATTCTCCCTGATTGTTTCAGTCCATATAAGCCTTTCAAGAGCTTGCCTACTTTCTTTCTCCTAGAACAAGTACTATCACTTTCCACAGCTAAACCCTCTGGAATTTCCATGTATATTTCTTCTTCCAGGTTGCCAAGTAGGTATGCTGCTATAATATCAGTCTGATCTATTTCATAGTTTCGGGCTGCAGCTAAACAGAGAATAATGCGGAGGGATGTAAGCTTGACAACTGGGGCAAAGGTCTCGAGGTAATCGATGCCATAGCACTGTGTAAATCCTTTGGCAACTAAACAAGCCTTGTATCTTATGATTTCACCTCCAGCTCCCCGCTTGACTCTAAATACCCACCTAGATTTCACCAGCGCTCTCCCTCTTGGTAGATTCACTATGTCCCAAGTATAGTTAATGATAATTGATTTTAGCTCCTCATCAATTGCCATGATCCATTCTGTTACCATTGCTGAGTTAACTGCTTCTGAATATGAGCTAGGCTCATTGGTATCCAAGGATACAGTAGCAAGGAATGCTTCATGTTGAAAGCGGTTGGAAGTGAACTTTCGTGCATTTGCTTGCTGGGGTCTGGATAATGCTAGTGGAGTATTGCTCCCTTCTGGTATGTGAGTTGGTGGTTATGGTGGAGAGACAATAGGTGGTTGAGTAATAGGTGGTAGAGCAATAGGAGGTAGAGTGATAGTTGGTTGTGTAGCAGTATCTTGAGTATCTTCAACACTTTCCTAATCAGAATCAATCTCCAAAGCTTCTCCCTTGTCCTCTGTCTCCTCTTCCTCTTTTAAGTCCTTTACTACTCTCATATCCCTAACCACTAAAACCTTCCTTCCAACCATTACCCTATATTGGTTTGTTCCTTCATAGTCAACTAATTAGCACTTCTTACCACTATTCTCCCACTTACTACGCTTAGCTTTTAGGATATAGTGGAAGGCTTGAGTGCCAAAAGGAATAAGGTGAGAGAGGTTAGGATGGTGACTTGTCCATAGTTCATAGGGTGTAGCATCTTTTGAAATGGCTGTAGTAGGGCTTCGGTTCTTGAGGTAAACAGCAGTGTGGATTGCTTCAGCCCAGAGTTCATCAGGCAACTGATTGTCTGCAATCATTGCCTTGGCATGCCCAATCAATGTCCGGTTTACTCTTTCGCTAACTCCATTTTGTTCTGGTAGGTATGGGGTAGTCTTTTCATGTGAGATACCACAATCATGAAGAAACTTGGAGAAAACCTGACCAGTGTATTCTCCACCATTATCACTTCTCAGAGCCTTGATCTTCCGGTTGTGATAGTTTTCTACCAAGGCCTGATATTCCTGGAACTTGGAGAAGGTTTCTGATTTCTGCCAGATTGTGTAGACAACTGTGTATCTTGTATAGTCATCAATAAATAGGAGAAAATAGCAAGTCCCTGCCAGGGAGGGCATTTGCATAGGTCCAGCAAGATTGGTATGAACTAGGTCAAGCGGTGCAGTGGTAGCTCGAGTAGCAGGAGAGGAGTTTAGGTTGCATGTTTGCTTTGCAGTGATGCAACTGGTACAGGTAGGGTTCGATCGGTTGCCATCAATCACAATCTCTGCGTGGTTCTCTGCAAGCTGTTTGACTTTATCAAAGCTGATATGCACTAGGCGGTGATGCCAATCCAACAATGACCTATGCTTGGTCACTGCTATTGCTGGATTTGCTTCAACATTTTCTGAGTCTGAGTGGGTCTGGAGAACATAGGCATTTTGCTCAAGTCTTGCAATGCCAAAGAGTTTCTTCCCATGTGTGATACTCACAGTATCGGCAGTAGGTACACCAAAGCAAACTCTTCCCCCAGCAGCTTGGATACAGCAGACTGACACAAGCCTACTACTACCCATCTCAAGAACAAATAATACTTATTTCAACACAACCTCATTTTTGACTCCCTCAACATCCATTGCTAGAGTCAAAAGAACATCACCCTCACCTTTGGCAGTCATTGCACTTCCATTCACAATATGGATTTGGGTATGAATGGGGGTAAGATTTTAGAACTGAGCATGATTGGAGGACATATGATGAGTGGCACCAGAATCTAAAACCCAATTGGACTGTGAAATGTTTGCTGACTTTTTATCCATCGCAGTCCATGCCTGAGATGATCCCTTTACCGATGCTGTGTTTGCACTCTGGTCCTGAGTATCACGGTTCTGACTATTCTGATTGTTCTGATGCTGCTTCCTACCACCAAAGGTTCTTCTCTGAGACTTCACTGCAACCTGCTTCTTTAGAAATTTATTTGCCCAGTGACCCTTCTCTTTACAATAGAAACAACTGTCTTTCCCAATACTTTGTTCCTGATCTCCCTGCCTCCGATCTCTTTTCCAACTCTTCTCTTTTCCTCCTCAATCAGCATAGAAGGTATTTGTCATTCCGGTCATGGCAGCTTCTGCCTTTATCAACTGCTGGTGCTTGAGTATTAGATGGTCACATATCTCATCATATGCCATTCCATCATAGTGAAAGTTATTCCAAACTGAGGTCCAGAAGGGATGGTAGGGCAATGGTAGTTTGGATAGTAGGAGGTATTTTTTATCCTTCTCAGCCTAAACTTTACCAGCAGCAGCTAACTGGTGGAATAGCTTCTCGAGACTGGAAATATAGTCAATAAGGTTATCATCCCAATACTTTACCTTAGACAACTCCTCTCACAGGAACCAGATCCTAGTGTGATCCTTTCTGGCATACCTCTTTTCCAACTTCTCCCATAACTCCTTTGGATCCCACACCTCTGCATACAACTCGCGATGTGCACTGTCCAAGAGCCTGCCTACTATTCCCCGGGCCTTATTTGCTTTGTTCCCCCAAAGCATAGCTGCTTCAGTTACCGGAATGGTGTTATCATCTGGGCATTCAGTCTTGCCAGAAACGATTTGCCAATATCCCTTCTCCGTAAGGATATCTATCACAGCTAATCTCCATTCTCAATAGTTGGCAGCTTTGGAGAGAGGCTTAATTCCAAGAGAAGCAAGAATGTTAACTTCTTGACCAGTAGTTTTGGACATCCTGAGTGAGCGACTGAGTAACCGAGAGGGGTTCTGTGTAACGTGAATCGGTGGTTGACAATGGTTCATATTTCGCAAGGTATCGTCAACGTCAACTGAAATGATAATCATCAAAGGTCCCTCAGGTATCATTGATCAGAGCAGCAGAATTTTGCATCAAGCCAGGCTCATAACCTTTTAAATGACAAAGACTTTAGACCGACAAATGATAGCCTGTGACACAACAAGAACATCGATTAATCACTTGGCTGGTTGAAAACTCTGATCGCTGGGTAAAGTGGGGAAGTTCTCTCTCATTCAACAACACTCTCTCTCGTACTCTCTAAAACACAACTAACTAACACAATGGTAAAGACAGGAGTATATATAAATCATGATAAGGAAATCCTCCCATCATTCCACCAATCACCACAAACATTCAGTTTGCCTACTCTTTCACACCCTCTTCCGATAAGTTCCTCTTTCCTCTGCAGAACTCCCATGCTAACAAATGAAAGACAAACTTAACAAAGACTCCCATAGCTCTGGGTAGTCACATTGACTCCTGCACCTGTACCATTCCTGCACCCATAGTATTTTCACGCCCACACCATTCCCACGCCCATACCATCCCTGCACCCGTACCATTCCCACACCCATGGCATTCCCACGCCCGTACCATTCCTATGCCCATACCGTTCCCATACTGGAACAGCTCCTACAGTTCCCTCCCCCACCCATATGGCTACCATGTTTTGCTCCTGTGATGCAGCAAGCGAACGGCAAAAAGGCAAACAGCAAACAAGGCAAATGGCGAAAAGGCAAATGGTGAAAAGACAAATGGCAAAAAAGACAAACGGTGAAAAGACAAATGGCAAACAAATAACAAATAGCTGAATGAATAGGGTATAGTGAGTATGTCGAGCAGCATCCATTTCCAACAGGATGGTACCTGGAGTAATGAGTGGGAAGTAGAATGAAGTTATTCAATTAAAGTACTGGTGAGCCATCATTCTGTATTTTTAGTAGTTAAATATTGTAACCATTATGTAATAGCACCTTGTGATAAAACTATTAATGACTTAGATATAGTAAGTCTATAGTACTATAGAGTATAACTATATGATAGAGCCTATTGCTTTGGAAGAAGTAGAGTCCAATGAGGTCTACTCAAGAGTTAGAGAGTGAGGGATTTTCTGCCTGCTGAATCATTAGTTCGATGCTGCACAAAAGTCTTCTCATTTCTAGATGGACTGTGTTATATATCTATATAGTACTGTACAGTCAATTTAATTAAAATCATGTCTAATCACATCAGATCTTGCTGACATAATGTTGCCAAGCTTAAGTCTGCTATATTATCTGAGGTATGTGCCAAGAAAAAAGGGAAAAAAACGGGGGTAAAGAAATAATAAAACAAAATTAGATTAAATAACAAAATAATAAAATAGATTGTAAGGAAAACCAAAAAAGTTATTGAATAAGAAATAATAGAAAAAGAGAAGAAAACGAAATGAGATAATCAAAGAGGAAAGAAAAAAAGAAAAAAAGACAAAAAGTAAGGCAGGAGAAAGAGAAAAAAAAAAACAAGAGAGAGTAAGAGAAAAAAAATAAGAAAAAAAAACAAGGAAGAAAGAAGAAAAAGTAAGACCTTATTTGGTAGATCTACAATATTACTTATGTTATAAAAGGTGAATAATAACACATATATATAAGGTAAGAAAATAGTATGTTTCCGGGAAATATGGGTGTTTGACAAGGCTCAGACTTTACAAATGCCAAGGAATGAATATGCCAAGGAATGAATATTGTTGTGCCAGTGATACTGTTTTATTTTATAACCCTGAGTGCAATACTTCACTATTTACTACCATCTGGACAGCTATCTGTACCGCTATATAACCATCACTACTACCGTTTCCACCAACATCTCCACCACCGTTTCCACCAGCATCTCCACCACCATTTCCACCAGCATCTCCACCACCGTTTCCACCAGCATCTCCACCACCGTTTCCACCAGCATCTTCACCACCATCTTCACAACCTTTTCCACCACCATCTCAATTACCTTCTCCACCACCATCTCCACAACTCCCTCGACCACCTTCTCCACCACCATCTTCACCACCATTTCCACCCCCACCTCTACAACCATCTTGACCATCTCCACCACCATCTCAACCACCATCTCTACCAACATCACTACTAGCATTTCCATAACCTTCTCTGCCACCATCTCTACCACCATCCCCACCACCTTCTCCCGCACTGTCTCCGCCAACATCTCCACCAAAATCTCCACCAGCATCTCCACACCCTTCTCCACCACCGTCTCCACCACCGTCTCCATCACCATCTCCTCCACCATCTCCACCACAACCTCCACCACCTTCTCCTCTATCTTCTCACCAACTTTTTCCCCAACCTTCTCCCCCACCATCTCCACCAGTATCTCCACTACCACCTCCACCACCTTCTCTCCCACCTTCTCTCCCACCATCTACACCACCATATCCCCCACAGTCTCCACAACCTTTACTACCGCTCACCCAACATCTCTACCCCTGTCTCTACTACTGTCTCCACCACTCTTTCTACAACCATATCCACCACAATCTCTACTATTATTTTCATCACCTGCTCTACTACCACCTTCTATATTGCCTCCCCCACCTTTGGTAAGTACCTATAACCCTAGACCCTACAATAGCCTTTATATCAGATTATTAAACTTAGTCATTTTGAGGAATATAAAATATCCTTGATGACAAAGAATAATAAAGTCAAATTGCAATGCTAATTACAATAAGAGATCTCATAGGGTATATATCTCAGATACAGATAAAAGAACTATGGTATCTCAACGTTGTCAGACATGTCATGTTGAGAAGGAGTCTACTGAATTTGATAGTGATAGGCGGGGTGGAATGAGGAAAAGTTGTCATCGATGCTTAGTAAGTAAATTTGAATTTCTGAGTTCCACACAATGATTCATAGTCAGTATTAGAATACTAATAAGGAATTCACATTTTAGGAGCAAGCAAGAGATCGTCGAGCGGCACAATGTGTTGCGAACCTGAATCGCCAGAATGTTCAAGTTGAGCAGCCCTGTCGAAGACTTGGAAGGCCTCAAGGGGTTGATACTTTTAGGCTTGCCTATATTGAAAATCATGAACAATGGACCACGCATGATCTGGGAAACATGGATGTCCAGTGTACTAAGTGTCACGCACAACATTGGAAAGCCGAGATATTATGTGGAACTCCAAGAGGAGTTGGTGGACCATCTTTTGAAGCATGCTGTAAGCATGGAGATGTTTCATTGGAAACTTTAAAAGAATTACCTGAGCCACTAAAGAGTTTGATGTGTGCGAGTGATCAAAGATCACACGAGTTCTGAAAGAATATCTGAAGGTGGAACAATATCTTTGCTTTTACCTCTCTTCGATATAATATGGATGACCGTGAGACAACACAGGGAGGAGGTGTTCATGTCTTTCAGGTACATGGTGAAGTTTACCATTTACAAGGCCCATTAGTGCCTCCAGCTGCAAGAGACTCCTTATACTCTCAGGTGTACCTATATGATCCTGCAGAAGCCTCAGCAGCACGTATGAGTCGTGCACCAGAGCTAGATCAGCAACTAATAAGAGACTTAACTCTTATGCTGGAGGGGGCATGCCCCCTAATTAGATTATACTGAACTGCAAGGGAAAGACTCCAAGATATTCCTGCAGATGAGGGACAATTCCGGATTATTATCAACCCACGAATGGAGTTGATCATGGAAAGTGGGGCAGATCAAAGAAGGGAAAATTTACCTACCTCGAATGAGGTTGCCATTATCCTCCCAGAAGAGTATAGTGGAGCTGGCTTCCGTGATATTGTTCTAGCAGCTCGTGGTGGAGGCAATATGAATAACGAATTCAAAAAGATAAGTCCTGCCCACGCTTTATATCTTCCACTACACTACGTTCTCCTCTTTCCCTATGGTGAGCCTGGATGGCATTGGGGCCAGTTATTGAGTAGCAATAATCGACAACGACAAATTACAAAAATGCCCCAGCGTGCATTTTACCGATACCGACTATATCCACGCATTGGTGAGGCAATGACGTTGTTCCGAGCACAAAAGCTATTTCAACAGTTTATTGTTGATGCATGGGCCATATGTGATCAAAGCAAACTAGATTGGTTTCGTAGCTACCAGTCAAGGATTAGATCAGATCTGTACAGTGGATTACCAGATGTTTTACAGAGAGAGGATATTAACCTACAGGAGGTGGGAACGCGTGTTATTCTCCCATCTTCTTATGTAGGTGGGGATCGCTTTATGCAACAACTGTTCCAAGACAGTATGGCAATTGTTAGACATTTTGGATGACCATCATTGTTTGTAACCTTTACTGCAAACCCAAATTGGTTGGAAATTAAGCGAGAGCTTCTACCAATACAGACAGCAACTGATAGGCCTGACTTGGTACCTTGAGTATTCTACCTGAAATTGCTTGATCTGTTAGATCAAATAAAAAATAAAGAGATATTTAGCAAATGGCTTGGGTGGGTATGGACGATTGAATACCAAAAAAGAGGATTACCCCATGCGTACATTTTAGTTTTCCTTGAAACTAATGACAGCTTTCTTACCACTGAGAATGTCGACAATTTGATATCAGCAGAGCTACCTTTGCAAACAACTACTCAAAATGTAGAACTTCTTGGAATAATTAAATCTACAATGGTACATACCCAATGTGCTGGTGGAAACTTTAACGCCTTATGTATGAAGGATCAAGCCAGGAGGGGTGAGACAGTATGTGGAAAAGGCTATCCCCGACCTTTTCAAGAGGAAACAGAAATCAAAGAAAATGGGTATTCAGTATACAAAAGACGTGACAATGGAGAAGGATTTGATATTCGAGTGCTAAATGCAGGACTGGGTGTGACTACACGAATAGACAACCGACGTGTAGTCCCTTATAGCCCATACCTGAGTCTTCAATATAAGGCACATATTAATGTGGAAGTGTGTGGATCTGTTCATGCTGTCAAATATACCCACAAGTATATTTACAAGGGGGGCGATAGAGCCACCATTAATATCACTAACGAGGAGGGATTACTGAACCAAGATGAGATTAAACGCCACCTTACCAGACGTTACATAGGTCCAACAGAGGGAATCTGGAGGTTGTTTGAGTATGACACACATGATGAGAAGCCTACAGTTCAACATCTAGCAATTCATCTGCCTGGTGAGCAACCAGTATACTTCACAGAGGATGAAGATCCAGATCTACTTCGTGATAGAATAGCAGACTCAATCTCTACCCTAACTGCATTCTTTGCCTATAATTCCATACATGAGGATGGTCGATCTTTTGTCTATCATCAATTTCCTGAAAACTTTGTCTTTGTCAGGAAGGTTGGGTGGAAAAAACGTCAACAAGGTACTGCGATTGGGTGGATATATTCAGCATCACCCTTCATGGGAGAGAAGTATTATATGCGGTTACTTCTGACAGTAGTACATGGACCGAAAAGCTTTGAAGATCTGAGGACCATTGATGATCGATGCCATATGACTTTTAAAAGTGCGTGTATCTCCTTAGGTTTGCTTGAGGATGATGGTGAATGGGTTGCCCTCTTTACTGAAGGAGCAAACTTTATGACTGGGAGAAGTTTAAGGCATTTATTTGCTATGGCCTTACAACATACAGCCATTACCGACCCTATAGCAATATGGGAATTGTTTGCAGAGAGATTCTGTGATGATATTCCTCATATGATTACAACTGGTCAGCTCCATATACCTGGTAATATCATTGACATGGAGGAAAACTTCCCTGCCCACCTCGATTATGGACTTTTCTTAATCCAGGAATGCCTCTCTGAGTGGGGAAATAAATTGTCTGATTATTCATTACCTGAGCCTTTATTAAACTGGTGCCAACAAGCCAACCATCAGCACCGAAATATTTTGATGCAGGAAGAGCTCAACTATGATCACCAAGAGCAAACTCAATTGGCCAATACCTACAAGCAACAAATGAATGAGGAGCAGATGACCGCATTTGATCAGATTATTGCAGCAGTCGCTGCAAGAGATGCTAACCCGATGCAACAATTTAAGTCAAGTTTCTTTCTACACGGCCCTGTGGGTACTGGGAAAACCTTTCTGTATAATGTATTGTGTGCTCATTTCCATGCCCTTGGGAGAGTAGTACTTTGTGTTGCCTCATCTGGAATTGCGGCTCAACTACTGCCGGGAGGACGGACTGCACATTCCCGTTTTAAGATTCCCCTAAACAACGATATAAATGCTATGTGCAATATTCCCAGCTCAACTAACCTGGCAAAGCTGATAAGAGAGACTGCTTTGATAATTTGGGATGAAGTCCCAATGCAACATAAGTCATGTTTTGAGGCCGTGAACAGGACATTAGCAGATCTTTGTGGGAAGATTGAAGGCTTTGTGTTTGGTGGCATACCAACTGTACTTGGTGGAGACTTTTCTCAAATTCTCCCCATAGTACGCCGAGGATCCAGACAGGCTACTATTTTAGCAACAATCCATTATAGCTCCATCTAGTCTGCTTTAACCATTATTCGCCTTAAACAAAACATGCGAGTCATTGCAAATCCGGGGAACGAAGTCTTTTTAAATTTCTTAAAAGATTTAGTGGTCAATCCGCTATCCTATGGAACATTGAGATTTCCCCCATTCATCCAACGAGTTGCAACAGTGCAAGAATTATGTGAACACATATACCCATCAGCTCTCCTTGTTGATGCTCCACTGGTTCATAGGACCTTTGCAGATCGAGCAATTCTGGCATATAAGAATAGCACTGTGGATGACTATAATGAGATTCTTATCGAGAGTATGCCAGGTATTGAACACAGGTTTGAAGCAGTTAACAAAGTGGGGCTTCATGATTTGGTTGCAGGTGGCGAATTATATGCTGCTGAATATCTACAGAGCATAAACTTACCTTCAATCCCACCCTCTTGCTTAAAATTAAAGCTTGGTGCACCAATTATCCTTATTCGGAATCTTAGCCCCAAGCAAGGATTATGCAATGGGACCCGAATGCGTGTTACCGGGATTGCAAGAAACTGTCTTCAAGCTACAATCCTTGGTGGTAGGTTTGATCAGCAAATCCGGCTTTTACCACGCATTACTCTAACGTCAAATGATGAAGACCTACCTTTTATTCTTGAAAGAAAGCAATTTCCAGTCCGTTTGTGCTTTGCGATGATGGTAAACAAGTCTCAAGGTCAATCACTTGGACAGGTTGGGGTCGATCTCTGCAGTAATGCCTTTATGCATGGGCAGTTATACGTTGCCCTTTCTAGAGTAACATCACTCCATGGTCTCACCATACTACCTTCACCAGAACACCCCCTTATTACTGAGAATGTTGTCTATCTGGAAATTTTACTCTGATGTTCACCAAATATGACTGGTAAGCTTCCCCACAAGGTTCCTATTTATTCTCAATAAATAATAGTTCTACTGACACCAGCTTCTCCTGAGATAAGGTAATTCAGATGGGACTGGCTGGAAAGTTGTTTTGAGGTATCTCAACAGTTAGATACTATCAGTATTATTTTTATTTCCATTGAAATTAGTGAATAGTGCTAGAGATGCTATTGCTTATTATTATTTTTCTGGAGCCTTCCTGAGTTTATCTTTTTTTCTTATCAAAAATCACTTAATTTCCTACTATATTGTCCAATTTTTAACTCATTTAATTATCCTACTACCCTATCACCACTGTTCTTAATTGGGAACCATTATAAGTCGAATATCAAATTCACTCAGCCCCTCGAGCTCTCGAGGGGGGATATGCTAGTATTATGTAATGTGATAGTCAAGCTTGAACTTTAAAACTGATTACTTTATGTTTCAAGGTTGAACAATTGGTATAGTCATCTTTATAGTAATATACCTAAATTAAGTTCATATAAGCTGCAAGATAAGAGACTACCTACTGGAGGAGTACTTGACACCTGCAGAGTAATTAGCACTTCAAAGATATTAAAGCTAAAGTAGGGTAAGATATTCTCAGGTTCAATGAGTATTCACATTCTTTTATGATAAGGAATTTTGACTGGAGGTACTTAGTTAGTATAGTTGTTAGATATAGCCTACAATTACCTAGACATGGAATATAAATATCAAGGTACTCCCAAGCTATTAGAACCACTAAGTGACAGTAAAGAGACCTTATCAATATTTAAGTTATTACTCATAAAAATATTTTACATATATAATTTCTTGAGACTAATTTCTCATCGAGCCTACCTGATGATCTTTGTCACTTTTATTATTATTTGCAAACAGTCAAGTTCAATTACCTCTTTCTTCAGTTGAGCTTTCCTGTAATACTACTTTTACCCATCTTATAATGGATCTTGTCATTGGTGGCTTTGGGTCTTAGTGGAATTTAGTAAAGAGGTTTGTAAGATATAGTATAGTATGAATTTCACACAAGTGGCACATTCTCTACAATCTCTTCTACTAGTATTTATTTCATCTGGTATACCTTTTTTACTCATATATGAATGTGACAAGAAAAATTGGATAGTATTTTAAGTAACCAAGATTTTTAATTATCTCTGTTAAGGCTACCTAGTATTTTATACAGTTTACTAAGATACAGGAATTAAGAAAATAGATACCAACCCTAAGAACCAAGGAGAAATTTGGGGCAAGCTATACCTGGAGTAAAGCAGTTATGAGCTGCCCCACAACAGCAACAAATAGTCTCATCCACCCTCTCACAAGATAACCTCCATCCCTCCACCACTACCACAATAGTACCTGCAGTACATCCTGGGGGAAGGATACTGTGGAACACAAGGTGGGTCTTTGTCCCACCAATCTGGCGCCAACCCCATCCATCCAATTCCACCTTTGCCTGTGCCTCAAAGGCAGAACATATCTTATCTACCTCATTATATAGGGTAGCAAAGGAGACCAAATATGTTCTGCCTGCACCTCCCCAAAACTTCACAACTACAGTTGGGAACCCCAATATTTCAATTGGTCCTAGGGCCCAATTTAGAGCCTCTTTAGTATCATAGAAGACTATCAATGCTGGGGTACCCCTTCTCCTCTTGCTGGGTTGACCTCTAGCTTTTACCCATGCTGTAGAAAACTCTGACACTCCTGCAGCTGACCGATTGCTTGCAGCTAGAGCCCTCACAGTTGCATCTATCCAGGAAACAATGCTGCCCTTGGTCAAGAAGTTAGGGTCTATATTAATATAGCCAACAACTCCTGTGCTGGCAACCTGAACACAATGGGCCATCAAACTTCTGACTTGAAGGGACTTCTTTGAGAGAATCATGTCCTGGTCTTTTCCCTCTCCACTGCCACCTTTCAGGGCCATCTCCTTCTTCTTTTCCTCAACTATTTTCTTGCCCCCCTGCACCACTACAGGCAGGAGCTTTCCAGATTTGGTTGGCTTTGATTGGGAGTTTTCTTCCAAGGCCAAGACAGCACAGTCTCCAAGGGGGGAACCCTCTATAATTTCCAAGATTTTGGAAGTGTTTTGACTTTTCAACTTTTCTTTTTGGTGCTGTCGGTGTGCCCGTTTGGCGGCAGTTTTCTTCTGACACTTAATCACCTCATGCTCTTTGTCAGGAGAGGCATCATCTACTTTTGATCTCCATAATTGGTTAGCTCTTATTCTACCTACATCAAGCGATTTGGACTCATGCTTACATCTTCTCTTCTTCATCTTGGGACCTGAATCTGCTGTCAGGCTCAGTTGGAAAATTAGCTGAAGGGGGAAGGCCGAGGAGCTAATGGTGTTGGAGGTGGAGGTAAGGGTAGATGTGTTATTGTTAATCAGGATGGAGACATCTGAGACCTCAGCATTCAGTTTGCGCAAGTCCTGAAGACTTGGATCTTCATGCAAGGACTGCTCAGGAGGAATAGGCAGTGTTTGTTTCTTTCCCATCATGCTCATGGGTTGATGATAAGTATGGTGGTTGTTTTTGGTTGGTTGGATATAAAAAAGAGAAGAAGAATCTTCTCCTTTTATACCTTTTCCAGTGAGGCCACACAGAGTAGGAAAACCTAACTAGAAGTCCCAGAAAATGCCAAGTCACATCATACTCCTTATACAGCTAAATCAATGTCTAATTTTGAAAGATTCCTGACATCTTACACCAAGGGAAAATTGTATGACCTAGGTGTATGTCAAAGAAAGTACCATTCTGTATCAAATAGTAAAAAAGATTTGAAATCATGGAAAGTGCTCCATCTGCTTACAAACTACACAAGGTACGCCTCAAAAAGGTCGTGAATGGGCGAATGAAAAACGTAATCATAGTATACCGCCAAAGGCATAATTCTTACTTACCCCCACCACTAAACGATTGAGGCCCTCTTGACTGAATTTAGTTTGGGTTGATTCTTACGATAGTCCAATCATAATTTCATTTCAAGAAAAGGTGAATAAAGAAAGAAAAATACTCGTACAAGTGGAATCAACCAAACGAATGTAAAGCAAAAAGGAGGCGATGGTAGGAAAAGTGAAAAGGAATCACCCTGCCATTAAGAGGCTCAAGTAGACATTCCAGCCCAAGGCGACCAAACCTCCGAATAGTAGTCTTCGTTCCACGGGGACAAATACGAAGGCGATTATTGAGACGAGGGGCCAGAGCTTGTAGGATGCTAGCGATAGCGGGATGAATTCCTAGAAACACCACCGTTACTTATCCGGACAACGAAGGTGTTTTGCCTTTACTGGGAAGGAGTAAGAAGGACTTACTGCTCTCACATGCTGAACTACGCCCTCCATCGGCAATCCGCGAAATCCCGCCATCGCTGCAAGAAACAATACATTGTTAACCGGCCCACCAAGAAATTGGTCAAGAAGAAACTTCCAAAGGGTATTCGATTTAGACATGCGGGTTTGTACAGCAGTATCCCCATTCTTCTCTGTTTCCTTTCCGTTGATGGTAACGGGAACGTTGGCGGGGAATGCTGCTTCCAGCCATTCTTGCCAGACGAAGTTTGGGGGAGTAGATAAGAGGGCGTAGAGAGCAAATTGGCATGCTGGTGCGAAGTCGAAAGATAGGGATGTCTGGCGGGGGTTTAGTCTATCTGTTAGCCTTGATTGTTTCTTTCCTTCTGGTTAAATATGAGGTGTCATGAGTGTGGGGATGAGTGGGGTAACAACATTTGATTTGTATGCTTGAAGAGACTGTGCGAGAATATTAGAAAATGCACTCAGCAGAGCAGCTTGAATTGAAGCGTTGACGATTGCAGACATATTTCGAAAATTGTTTTGAAAGGCAAAGAATTGTTGTTTGTCTTGGGTAGGAGGAGGAGGAGGGAATAGCTTTGGGAGTACGGTACCGGTAGTGGTTCCAGTTCTTGGTTTCCTTGGAAGGTGTATAGGATCAAGATCCCGCATTAGGCAGTGAGCCTTGGGGAAGAGGAGACAAATTAGGCTGAAAGGATCAAGGTCAGTTAAGCTCAGCTTTGTCACCAGATTCATTCATTAAATTTTATTCAGAAAAAGTCATTTTCTCACTCGCTCGCTATTTAACGCTTTTGACCTCTCAGCTTAAATGGCCTGTCGGGGGGCCTAGGTGTAATATAAGTTGACCTTTCTTTACAAAAGTTAGTCATATATAGTACAATACAACCAGTACTCGAGTAATGGCCCCGCGTGTGAACCATACGGTCTCCAAAATGTCTTTTCTTGTAGTATCCCTTGGACGGATGAGACTCTCAAATTTGTTGCATGGCCTGTGCACCCTCACCGTTCTTAGTGACAAGGAATGATTCACAAGAATTTCTGATCACGAAGTAGCTGTACTCTCTCTGCTCTCCAATCAAGTTTCTGAAAAAGATGTGCACGAGCCATGCAACAAATTTGAGAGTCTCATCCGTCCAAGGAATAGTATCTGTGTTTCTTATGTTTTTGGTTATGGGACCTGAACCCTCTCCTGATTTTCTGCTTTTTATCCTCCCGTCGTTTTTGGCGCATCGAATATTACCGGTATTGGGCGAAGCCCAATCATATCGTTTCACCAGTATGGCCCCATGTGTGAACCACACGGCTCCCAAAACATCTTTTCTTCTATGTGTTTCTTATGATTTTGGTTGGGGGACCTAAGCCCTCTTGATTTTCTACTTTTTTTCCTCCGGTCGTTTTCGGCACACCGGATATTAAAGAGTTGAGCTTCTGAACCCGGTTTTCTGCATTTTTTTTCCGATCATTTTTCCCACATCAACTGGCATAATACCAACAATAACTTACTTGTACAAGTATAGTAGTGCTGTAATACTCGAGTAGTGTAGCACGAGCGCGGGCCCCACCAGCGCACGGAGGCTAATGATGAATTATCTTTGGGGAATGGGCCCGTGATGCAGTGATTGGCGACAAATCTTTTATAAATATTCCCTTCCTCCCTCCATACCTTCATTACCTTCTTCACCACGCTCCTTCTCTCCTACCTACCTTACTTTCTTCACTTCGTCCCTTTCCTCCTATCTTGCTTACTTACTTTCCTCACTAAGTTCCTTCGCTCCGAAATCCTCTCTATCACCTGCCCCGCTCCCGTCTTCCATCCCAGTATTCATCAACTACTATCGCTTCCTAGTCCTCCAAATGTTTTCCGGACGTGCCGCTTCCGGTTCAGATGTTGAAGCCTCAGCGCTTTTCTTGTGTCACGTTGTGTTGAGGACAAGGAGTCTTGTTGATAGAATGACTGTGGTCAGTGAAGGTATAATGACAGCGAAGAACATACTTGAATTGGGCTGCACAGAAGGATACAATGGCTATATCTTAGAAGCCATAGGGCTTCTAAACCCATGCTTCGAAGAACTAAAATCGTTAGCCACCGAGGTTGAAACAAAACTAGGCACTCAGGGGCTTGAATTGACCATTGCGGACATACCAAATATCGATCTTGGTGATAGCACAACATCCACTGCCGGTTCAATACTTCAGAGTGTTTGTGAAACTCTTCGAACCTTTACGGTCGCGGTGCCGCCCAAGCGTCTCTACTGGGCAATGCACCATGTCCGCGAGGTTTGTCTGTCGCTGCAGACAATGATAAGAATACCAGAAAATGAAAATGGTCCCGTCAATGACCACGTTGGCAGTTCCAGTTCCAATTCAGAATACTCCCCTACCAAGGAACCCACCAGCGATACGAACCGTGGGCAGATGGTCGAAACCGGAAGCATCTTCGGCGGTTCTGCGCAACCGGTAGGGAGCAACCCAATTGTCTCCCCAGCGACTCCTTCAACCTCGTCGACAAATGTCGACACCGGCGCAGTGCGGGTTAGCGGAACTAGGTCCGCTCCTGTGAAGACCTGGCTACACGTGATGCGAGAAAACACGCGACCTCGGAGCCATTATCAAAAGAACTCGAACGGTTGGTAACCTTCCTCAGCTGCCCAGAAGGACCCCGAGTGGTAGATACCTTCCCCGACCTTCCAGAAGGTAGGCCTTTGAAGATGGGATTCTGGATAGATGTAGGAGACGTATTTGTGTGGAGGGGCGGGGGGGACTGGTACATCAGAAATATTGCTATATTTTGATTTAATTGTCTTTAACTATTTTTATTTTTATTTACTCTCTTCTTTTAATGTTAAGCATCTGTTGGGTATGTTATATTATCATCGAGTTTAGAACCCCAACAGCATCCGTTGGAAGTGTTACTTCAATGTGATGAAATGTACTATACACCTACCGTGCTACCCGGTACACAGGCAGAGGTCAAATGTCATCACCGTATATGGATACCCCTTATGGGTATAAGTAGGAAGGTCTCAGACATATGTTTCTAGATAATATAGCCAAAAACTATATACACTGTTTTCACTTCATTCTATCTTCGTTCCCTCACTTCACTCGTGACCTCCGACAGCATCAGTTCCGATAAACCGAATGATAGCTTGTGACGTGCTTCTTCAAGAATGTGACGTGGGCAAACATAATCCCTCCACGTATGGTACTCGAGTGCGATGTATTAAAGAACATATTTTACCATCTCACTCCCCTTTCGTTATTCATTTCCTCTACAACTCGCCAATCTCACGATTTTTGTCTCTTTGCTCGATATCCCCCGTCCTCCCTGTCCCACTCTCCTCATCGAGTATTCGAGTCCTCGATTTTTCACTTTGAGTTAACACGCAAAACAAACACTCCACCGGTATTGCCATTCTGAATTGAAGCCATTGTCAGCATGGCACAGATCTCCGTTTGGCAAACTTTTGCCTTTCTCCCGCCGACTCCTTTCCCTTGTGGCTATTTCTGGGATGCCGAGGAGATCAGACATCAGGAACATCTACATCGGGTTTCCCATGCCCAGTTTCTGTATTCCCATCGTACGGACTCGCCCGAGGCTATGAAGGTCTATAGGGGCTTTATTAGCGAGCAAAATGCTTGGATGACCGAGCAGGAAGAGCTGAGAGAGCGGGAAACCCAGATTGCTATGAAGGCTCATATGGACCGTGCCTCTCGATGGGCCGAAGAGTGGAGGCGGCTTGAAAGTGGTGAGGCGGTGGAGGATGTCTTGATGGTAAAGTGCTTATTGCTTATTATGTTTATTGGCTTGTGACTTAATCTTGTATAGACGACAGGGGCAACTCTCATCACGAAATCACCCTTTAGACGAGAACATTGTGTGACCTGTGAAGATAAAGATTCGATATCGCCGGATGAAGACCCTACTCCCAAAAGCATTAGTACCTTAAACCTGCCAGAATCTCTTATTGATTGGAAGCAAGGTCGTACTTTGTGCAAGGGGTTTCGGAAATCTGGGGTTAATTGTGTCCCAGGACACTTCCCCAGTTTTGGTCAGGTGGATGGGGCTGCTGCTGCAAGGATACAGAATTCAGTTCCAGACCCGGCAGTGATCACCCAAAAGCTGCAACAAAATCTAAACCGGCAAATCTTGTTTGAACCTTCGAAGCAAGACAGCAGCCATGTGGAGACTCATCCAGGAAGGTTTATTGCCAAACCTATCATCTCCTTCCCGCCTCCAGGTTTGGGACCCCCCAAAAAAAGTAGGTCTGAGAATTTTGACACTTCTAAACTCCCTTCCGCTATGATAAATTTTATAAGACAGGATACCGGCTTAGCCGGAGGCGAGGTTATTAAGGTATGTTCACACAAACGCTGGACTGACAGCGGGGACCTCCTTTACGAGATACTCTGGAAGCCAAATGATCTGAATGTTCCGCCGTTGAAGATTTGGGTAAAAGCGGGTGATTTCATGGATGCGAACAAGAAGATCATCCTGGATGAGTATCACTTACGAAATAAACTTGGAACCGTGCATTGGCGTAGCCAACCGAAGAAAAAGTTACGGACTTCTGGCAGTCTTGGTGTAAAGGAAATTAAAGATGCGTTAGAGGAGCGAAAGCGCTCCCTGATAACCCGCGGAAAGTACGATGACCGTGCAGCAGAATTCCTAGGAAAATGTAGATGGATGATGAGGGACGAATGGCAACAAAGAGGAAGAGGATGGGCGGCTGCGATTGAGGTTGCGGAACGCTGGAGGAAAGCTTGGGAAGATGCAGATGAGGCAGAAGGACAAATCGCCTATAATCTTGAGGGAGAGGCTTCCTTTGGAGCTACAGTGGGTGCTGACGAGAATGATAATTCTTGCTTGAAGGGAATGGAATCCAAGGATGCGCCATACCCAGCAGTAGTTCACATTGACGGTTCTCCAAGCTTCAAAGAACTTGATGGGGGGCATATAGCCGATCCGGTCAGAAATCACGACACCCAACAAATTTTAAGTGACAATCACAAGGTTACCAGAAAGGATGAGGAAGAATGGAGAAACTTCTTTGGAGGTATAGATTACTCGAGTCCAATCATGGTCGACGTTACTGATTCTTCGACAATCGGGGGACTATCAGAGACAGGAGGACTTGCTAAAACGTTTCCCAATGCGGTTGAAACGTGGCGTATGAGCCATCCTGAAAGCTTGACTCCAGAGGTTAGGAATATCAATAGGAAAAAAGGAGAATTCATAAATCTTCTCAAGCAGGATCGTCTAACAAGAAAATCTATACCCGAAGCAGCCTCGACTCCTGTATCTGTGCACTCAGTATCCGAGGCAGGGTCTTACTTGGCGCATGAGCGAGAGACCTTTTTCTCACGATTGTTTATCAAAGATAGGTGTCAAAATGAGATGATGGATGCGGCAACTACAGCCCCCTATAAACCGATTTTACAGCCCTCTGACCTGGGGATGGAAGCGCCTGGAGGCTTTACCAGACCACCGGCCACAGTTATCACACCCCTTGATGGAGAAACTAGTGAAGGATACTTAGAATCTCGGGATGGAATGCCGCAAAGTTATGCCATCACTCGAGAAGAGATTGGAAGATGTGTAGGTAGTACTCAAGACTTCGTTACTGTCGGAGCTATTACCAGAGACGTTGCTATACAAACATCTCCTTCCACCAGGTCTTTGGTAAAAATGGGAATTGGAGAGAGTGGAATATCTTCTACAAACACCAAGAACATTGGAAAGCAATTGGACGATGACTGGCGTGTAAGGTTTCTTGAACTTTTTTCACGCACACCCGGTTTGAGTAATCTACTTGCCGGGGCAAGAGCCTACACGGGTAGTTATGATCCGATACAAGCCACAGGATATGTTCGCAGTCCGGTTACCGGTATATCCCCCTTTGGAGGCGACGGTGGCCCTATGTCATCACTGGATGTGGAAGAAGCTACAGCTACAGCAGGAGATTCGGGGGGTCGCACGGAGCGCAGGAAAGGAAGGGGCCCAAAGCACAAAAAACATAAAGGAAAATTGGGTGCAGACCGAAATCTGTCGCAGGATGTGGCCTCCCGCCAGAAAGTGGCGATCCCGCAAGAGCCGTCGTGGTCTGAGGACGAGGTGTCGCCGGTGGATGATGGGGCCCCACCGCTACGACCGGGCGAGGTGTGGATACGGCCAGTACCCTGGAGTCAGGACGAATCTTTGGAGCTGGAAGTAGCCCCTACCCCGGAAGAGGTCCTGACGAAGGAAGAACGAGCCCTGAGAAAATTGAAAGACGGCTACGAGTGGGCGAAGGCGAGGGGAAAATTGTTGAAGAGCCAGAAAAAAGGAAATGGGCTCACGCACGAGGAGCGCAAAGAGTATAAGGAATTGAAGAAGGTGTTGCTTAGATACCGGGCCACCAGATGGTTTCAATGGCAAGTTGAGCGTCTCGCTGAGCAGCAAAGAATGCAACAAGGCATGTGGGGGGCACGACCTGCGCCGGGGCCCTGCGGAATAAGTTGATAATAAACTGCTGGGCGTTGTTTGGACTTGTATGAGTATCGCTTCTGTTTTCACTATTGCATGGGTTGTTTTACTTGTACAAGTATCTTTACGTTTCTTGTTTCTTGTTTCTTGCCAGCGTTCTATGATATCACAGGAGACTTGTCGATGAACGGAGTTTGTAGAGTACGGTTATTACCGCGGGAGTGAAATAAACCACGGTACCGTTGGGAAGTCTACTACCGTACCAGTAGTACTGATATGATGAGCAAGAAGAACACCTCCAAGCATGGAATTATCGTACGCACGGTACTCGTAGTGTAGAGCACAAGCTGAAAAACTCGAATCATTGGACCGTGTGCTATGTCGTCGGGCTTTCCTCTCTCAGTAAGGTCAAGAACTTTTTGTTTTTTATTCTGTTTCGGAAGGGGGAAAGGGGCTGTGTTTTTCGCCCCCTTTCTACTCGCAATGTCCTGACGTTTGTGAACACAACTGCTATTGCATACGGGCAAAAAATCAGTCGGAGCCTCAGGATTTTGGTGGTATGCAATAGCAGTTGTGTTCACAAACGTCAGGACATTACGAGTAGAGTAGGGAATTTTTGACTACATAGCACACGGTCCAATTATTCGCTTCCCGCCCCCTCCTCCTTGCCTATCATAACCTCAACCTGTAGATACCGGCCAGGTCGGCATGCTCCACCTTACATTATCGTGCCGTATCGTATTCCTTTCCTTTTTTTTTCAACTATAATATTACGAACATTATTGTACCGTACGGGTACGAGCGGTCGCTGTTTTGACAAAACGGAGGGGCCATAGCATGGCTGAGACTTCGGGAGGACTTTTACGGTAATAAAAGAGTAATCCGATAGGGTACCGTAGGGTACGGTAGCTTGGTGGTTTGTTGGTGTAGTGGGGCGTTGATTACAGTGCATACGGGAGGGTACGCTCGTGCCTTCTTTATCTTTTTTTCCTTCCTCCCGCTTCATGATACTACCGTAGGCAAGCTTATACGAGTACAGTACTGTGCAGGGGCTGTGACTGATGTTTTTCCCGGTAGTGTCTGTCTGTATTTTCTGCATGGCAATGACAGCGGCACACCCAATCCGAGCAAGCTTTTTCCGCTTGCTCCATTTTCTTTTTAAGATCCTCATCCTCATTCGCAGCTACTTCCTTACGATTACCAACAGCAACAACAACAGACAGCAGATTGTTCTTCCTTTCTCATTTTTTCTCCCGGAACTTTTAGTTTAATTGGAACTGTCATACCGTACCAATCCTCTCCCCTCAACAAACTATCCCAGAACGCTACAGGGAAAAACAGTAAGGCACTACGATTGCTTTTTCTTTAATTATGCTAACACGGTAGATAGGCAATAACGCTACTCGACAGTTCAGTAATTTCAGTTGTTGACAGTACAATCAAGACCATACCTTCTTCTCCCCAATTCACGGGAGATGTCGAGCGAGGATAGAGCTTTGGATCTTCAGACGCAGAAGGAGGAGGAGGATCAGCTACTACAGCAACGTCCACCATCTTCACCTCCGGCAAAAAGCCCTCGTAAGAACCGCCGCCATTTATCATTGTCGGAAGAGGCCCCTCCTACACCCAAGCGTCAAAAATCCATGCCGGTCCAACAAAAACAACCCATCTCCCCCGCTGTCCCTTCCCCTCTTGCAATCCCCGCAGAGGAGGAAGAGGAGGAGGAACAAATCCCCGACTCCTCTGACAGCGATGTCTCCGAGGAGGAGGAGGAAGAACCAATCTACGACGCTACCGGAACCGACGTCTCCTCCTGGCTCTTCACCCTGGGCCGGGTCGACGAAGCCCACTTCCAAACCCTCGACGCCGAAGCCCAGCAAGAGGCAATCCTCGAAGCTTACAAGGAGCGCGCCACGCAGCTCGAGAGGCGGCATCTCGTTGCCACCGGCCGGGCATTTGTCCTCCCCGCCCTACCGCGACAGCACTATCTCGGTCCGGATAGGATACTGGTGAAGGATCTCCCCGATATCCAGGCCATGTTGACGGGATGGTTTACCCGGATGAAGTTCCAAAGGCCAGCGAGTGAGGATGTGAAGCTTGTCAGCGACTTCCTGAAAAGGCTGGTTGTGGTGGAGCTTAACATGTCGAAGGCTGCTCGGGCTGTTAGGTTTTTCAAGACGCTTGTGAATGAGGCGTATGATGGCATGGAGGTGGATCATGATGAGGATTGGATTGTGCATGAGGGGTGGAGGAGTGTTATCCAGGATCTTGTGAACGCGGTGCAGGATGGGCTTCGTGAGAGGGGGATGGGGCCTTTGGATCTTTAGAGTGGGGGGAGGGGGGTTGAACTTTTGTGTTTGTGTAGATTTTGGGGGGGGGGGTTTACGTTTAGTGCTTATGATAGCAAGTGTCTACTTGAAACTTCAAGCTTTCGTCCTTCGCGTTTTGTTGTCTTTTTTTTTCTTCTTTTTTTCTTTTCCCCTCCTTCTCTTCTCATCCGCCCGGCTTGCCAGCGATGGCTCGTTGTTGCCGGGTGGGAGGGGGTTCGAAATGAAGAAATAGCTTTGATTAGATAGGTGATCAGATCGTACATTATTGTTTATAGGAAACAATACAAATATGATTCCTCTCTATAGATAGTTACAATAACTAAATAGATACTGTGGGGCAAGTACCGTATGATGTGATATGATAAGATAACCTTATCACGATTACAAAAGAAAAAGACAACGGAGTATCATACCCCAACCCCACCAAAGCCAGACCGAGTGATAATTCTTGACGTAAGCCGGAAATGCAGGCAGCGAGGGGGGGGAATGGGGATATGAGAATCTAAACGTGAAAGTGAAGTGGGAAAGAAAAAGAAAGAAAGGAAAAAAAAAGTAGAAAGAAAGCAAGAACAAGAAAATTATCATACAAGAATTAAATCACCGTCACCAGAACCTTCCCTTCTTGCGACTTTTAGAACTCGACGGGGATTTCCTTCTCCTGGGAGTTTTATTCTTCCTACTCGCTTTAGACTTCCTCTTGGATCCTCGACCAGACCACTTTTTCCACCACGGCGTGTTCTTCTTCGCCTTCTTCTTAGTCCTCCTCTTCCTGGTCTTCCTCTTCCTTTTCGGCTGCCGGACCTTGGGCACTTTATTCGCGGCCTTTCTCGCCCGTCTCCTCTGCGCCCTTGATAATTTCCCCGATGCACTCTGTCTTGCTAAGCTGCTGGACTTTTTCCTCTTCTTTCTCGGCTTCTTGACCTTGGGCACTTTACTCGCGGCCTTTCTCGCCTTTCTCGCCTTCCTCAGCCGTCTCCTCTGCGCCCTTGATAATTTCCCCGATGTATTCTGTGTTGCTATGCTGCTGGACTTTTTCTTCTTTTTCGGCTTCTTGACCTTGGGTACTCTATTCGCGGCCTTTCTCGCCTTTCTCGCCTTCCTCAGCCGTTTCCTCTGTGCCCTTGATAATTTCCCCGATGTATTCTGTGTTGCTATGCTGCTGGACTTTTTCTTGCCAAAGAGGTTGAGGCCGCCCCAGCCTTTCTTCTTCTTTTTGGCTTTGGATACGCCGTTCGCATTCTTCTTCTTTCCGAAAAGTCCCCAGCCGCTCTTTTTCTTGCTCTTTTGGGCGACGGCGTTTGGGTCCTTATTCTTCTTTCCGAAAAGATTCCAACCGCTCTTTTTCTTCTGTGGAAGGGCGTTCGGATCCTTATTCTTGCCGGTTAACTTATCCCATAAGCTCCTGTTCTTCCCGGGTTTGTCTTTCGCGGGCTTCTCTTTTGGTAGTGGCTCTTCCTTGGCTGCCTTTTCTTCCTTCTCTTGTTTCAGTGGTTTCTCTTCTTTCGGTAGATTCTCTTCTTTCGGTGGTTTGTCTACCTGGGTTTTCTCCGGCTTGGGTGTCTTTTCCTCAGCTGCTACATCGTCCTTGGGAATGTCTCCACCTGCACCTGCACCTACCCCGGCCTCCTCCTCTGGGGTAGGGCTCTTTTCTGTGGCAGAGTCCTTGCTAGCGGCGGGGGGATCTTCCGGAGGGGTTTTGCTGCCCGCACCGAGCCCCTTCTCTTTGCTAGAGCTCTTGGTTTCGCTGGGGCCTTTCCCACTCTCGGGGCTAAGCGATTTATCCTTCACTGGGGGATCGGAACCAGCCCCTGCGCCTCCGGTCTCGGTTTCGGCATCCTCGCCACCTGTAGCTCCCGCTCCTCCCGGTGCCTTGGATTTTGCTGACGTGGAGGCTGGTTTCTCGTCCAAGGAATCATCACCTATGGTTGACCCAGGTTTAGTTGCCGATGTCTCTACAGGGTCGTTTAACTCTGCTGTTGATTTCGGTGCCTTGGATTTTGCTGATGCGGAGGCTGGTTTCTCGTCCAAGGAATCATCACCCATGGTTGACCCGGATTTAGTTGCCTTGGATTTTGCTGATGTGGAGGCTGATTTCTCGTCCAAGGAATCATCACCTATGGTTGACCCGGAATTAGTTGCCGATGTCTCCACAGGGTCGTTGAACTTTGCTTTTGATTTCGGTGCCTTGGATTTTGCTGATGTGGAAGCTGGTTTCTCGTCCAAGGAATCATCATCCATGGTCGACCCGGATTTAGTTGCCTTGGATTTTGCTGATGTGGAGGCTGGTTTCTCGTCCAAGGAATCATCACCTATGGTTGACCCGGGTTTAGTTGCCGATGTCTCTACGGGGTCGTGTAACTCTGCTGTTGATTTAGATTTAGTTCCGGAGGCCGGGGGTGCTTTATCGGGAGTCTCGTCAGCGGGGGGTTCCAGGGAATTGGACTTCTCGCTAGTTTCACTAGCGGAACTGGTGGAGCCTGCAGTTTCTGAATCGGGGCCGCTATCCACAGACTCAGAGGCTGCGGACTTCGCAGGGGAGTTTGCATTCGTGGCTATATCACCTTCAGGATCTCCATCATCGGTGGCTGTGGAAGACCCGCCTTTTGTTGCCGATGAGGTTTTGGTCGCTTCTGGGTCATCATCGTCGAGATCCGCTGACTCGCTCTTGGTCGGTTTGAGGTCAGGGCCTATATCATCGCCGGAGCTTGCTGGGGGTGGTGCCCTGGGGTCGGGCGATCGGGGTAAACTACAGTGATAGAGTAAGCATCCCTCGTGGCTAGAGCACCAAAGAGAGGAATTACAGGTATCTTTTCTCGGCATGGCGAGGGACGTTGATATTATTGTATTGATTAGAGAGTTGGTCCTCATAGGATATGTGAATTATTCGACCTGTGACCAGGGTCGAACAGAGGACGGCTACTAACGTCCAGCGCCGTGGCTGGAGTATGTACATCTCCGATCAAGTATCTGTATATTTGTTAGACAGTTTTAAAGGTTAACGAGAGGGATACTTACTATAGTACATAGGGGTCCAGGAGCCGGCCTAACGAAGGAAGGGACAAAGGAATGTAAAGGATACCAGTATCCTATGATTTGATATAAAATTATCTAGAGCTTGGAAGAGCAGCCTGTCCTGACGACTGTTGGGGACTCTATGAGCCATGGGGCCACTTTGGTATATAAGCCTGCTCGATGGTCGGGCTGCCGAAGTAGTAGTCCTTGCCCAAAATTCCCGGTGGAATATCCATTACTGAGGGTGATCTCCCATATGTAACTAGAGATGGTAAAAAAAGTTTTCTAGCCTTACACGGCCACGGAACCGGTGACATGCATGAGATATGACGTTCTCCTCACCTTTGTAACCTCGACTCTACTTATATAAGTAAGGAGTAAGAACTTACCGGAGGTGTTTATTTGTTTTTTTTTGTTTGACTTTTTTTCTCTCAGCCCTGTCATTACCGGGTCAACAGGTCAGGTAGATTTATGCATAGGAGTGCATACGGTATTCGCGAGGGGGCGCATCATGGAAACGGTACGGCGGCCAAAATTGTTCCCACGGTTTACTTCCTTGCAAGTGCGGGACGAACAACACTCAAGTTCGACTCTGGTTAGAAGGCGGACTTGAAGCCGAACCCTAAGAATATTTATCTTCGATCAAGTGTTCTGATTGAATGTGTGTATGATTCTCTGTGAAGACCAGACCGGTGTGAGGCGATATTTCCGGTATCCTCGGGCCGCCGGTCACAACCCACGCATGCACTAAAAATTATTCGTTCGACCAATGTCAACGACTGCAGTATTGGGAGCAGAAGAATTACTCGAGTAATTGGAGACTCTCCGAAGATAAAAGATTAGAATTGTACCATCATCTCGGAGCTAGTTATTGATAGCTCTTTGTCCGCTGATTAGACGGTCAAAGATTTTTGGCATGGAGCTAGGAAGCTATGTTTTGCTTACTTTTATTATTATCCCGTCGCTCTTTAACTTAGGTAACTTTGCCGAATTCTTGATGATTGTTTCGCCGCCGATTGTGAGTGGAGTGGTGGTGTAATTTTGACTCGATATTGTGATTTTGGGTTTCCCTTTTTTGGTATCGTAGAGTCTCTTCCCAAAGTCAGATTTTAGGCTAGAGAATTCTAAGCAGCTTGGAATAAAGGGGAGGCCAACGTTAGTAGATGACAATGTAAATGAGAAAGAATCAAATTGCCTTTTTTATTTCATCACAACAAAGGCCAATTCATGTCACTGATCACGAGTTGTATCCTTTGGTTCGAGAGCATAAATTGAGTATTATACCAGATGTGCAGCTCAAGAGGGGATAAGTTAATAGGAAAAATGATCTTCCGCGCCAAGCTATACAAGTACCAGCTATTCCAGAATGAGCCTGCGAGTACGGTACTGAGTAGATTCAAAAAAGTGCTATTGACTCGTGTCATAGGCTCGGGGATGAGACCGCGACCCGGTGTGCCCCGTATGCTCTTGTGGCTGACGTCTAGTCTAAGGCTTCCTTCAGCCAAAGAACCGCTCCGATAAACAGGCCAATGGACACGCTTTTTCTTGCGACACCGGACATTCCGCATATCCTTAGGGAATGCACTGACTTTGGGATGAAAGAGAAGAGGAGGGATGCTGGAGTAGTTGGTAAGATTATGGAAAAGGGGTGCAACTATTGTGTCGGCGATCTTAGCTATTCGTTAGCATGATGAACAGTGATTGATACGATACTTTTCTGCATTTCATGTTTTATTAGGCAGCGCAAATGTATGCGAACGCTGATTGCGGGGGTAGCTAATATGATCTCCTGGAGATATTTAAGCTGACCCCACAACACAGCTTGAGATACAGGAATGAACTACCCTGTTATCATTGCACAAAAATAATTCTAACCGGTAACTTATCCAAACATGTCACTTGACATTTAATAGTGCAATAATAAGCTCTTAACATTTTGTTTCTTCTCGGAATGTGAATAATAATAATAGAATTGATTATATATACATTGAGAAAACAAACGGCATCTTCTTTTCCATCCTCGTTTTCCTTTTGCTACCTCTTGCGTATCCCAGACAACTACCATATAGTACCAGAATTTCACCCCTTCCGACCAATCCACTTTTCCTGAATAATCCTATGCCTTTCCCAAGCAATCCCACCCTGACCAACCGTCTGTCTATCACCACGGACAGCAGCACGCTCACGCGCAGCCGATAATTGCGGGTGAGAAGCTTGTTTTGGGGGTGTTGGCGGTGTATGTACAGATTTTCCCTTCCGACGTCCAAGGGAGGAGTGCAGGCCCCCTTGACGAGATGCCGCGTTTAACAGCGCTCCAGTAGGAGGGTAACAATCCGACTTGTGGGAGTTGTGTCGAAGTGGACTCTCGGTATGAGAGCGCGCACGTTTAGAATAGAGAGAGGAGTGATGGGAACGAGCCTTGTAATCAGCGCCACGGTCGGAGGATGCTTGTGGAGCGGTGCTCTGACGCTCGAACTTGGACGTTGCAGTTGGGGCCAGGTTGAGGTCGGAGTAATTTAGATCGTGCAGTGCTAGATTGGTTAATGTCAACTGGTCAGAGCTACTCTGACTTGGCTGGAAATCATCGTCGCTGTTGAGGTAGCGGGCAACGCTGTCGGAAATTCTTCTTCCGGTTCGGCGAGTGCCGTGGATGGAGGGGTTGCGGTAGGATTTGTTGGGCATGTTGACAGTATTGGTATTTGCAGTGTTAACGGTAAATTGTGGTTTTATTGAAGTTATGAAGTTTGGGTATTGTGTGTTTGATATGCTAGAATGAACGGGAAAAAAAGACAAAGTGCGGAAGGCAAGAGATTTTATACCAGAAATTCTGACCATACAATTTTTTGTGAAGCGTTTGCAGATAACAATATTTTAGGTAATGCCCAGGATGTGTTGCTGGTCAGTGTAATACCATTTTGGCAGGGAAGGTCATAATGCTGCTGGTTTGATCATTGACTATAGTTTGAAGACACAGACAGATATCACACAAGGATTTTTGCTTCGCTCTCTAATAATTGAGTAATTTAACAGAACAAGATATTAAAAATCAACTCAAGAGGAAGTGCTAAAGGGTAACAGAGAAGGCAATGCTGAAAGCGTGTAAGGTTTAGTAGGGGCTCGGAGTAGTTGAGGTGTTGATAGGAGAACATTGTAGAACCATCCTCGCACAATAGGCCCTAAAGACCTATGACAACGACAACACACCGTCGTTACGTAGGTTAACTTAGTCACTTTTTTTTCTTCTTTCCCATATAAGCTATCATACAGGGCAGAGATCTTACAACCTTTCCTCTCCCTACCACCGACCAACTGCAAACGCTCTCATCACCACTTTCCTCCAACCATGGCTCCGAAAGCTCCCAAGAGCTCCAAGCACTTCCCTTTGGAAGAGACCCCCCCGGACCCAAAAAAGGCAAAATCTCGCCACGCCAGAAAAACCCAGTACAGGGAGAAGCAAAAAGCCGCGAAGCCGGAAACCAAGGACGTTGGTACCCAGACTAGAAAGCGCAAAAGTATGAATCCAATGATTTGACTGATATTATTATTTTTTAAAAAAATCATCTGCTATTTGCATGTTTACCGCAAATAGTCTTTTGGAAAATAAATATTTCTGTGTATAAAAGCTAATATTATGGGAAAAATAGGTTATCCAATTCGAGGCATCGTCAACCAGTATCTGGAGAAATGCCGTCAGGATCGTCTCGAGCGTAGCATTATGGCCAACGTCGCGCGCAGGGCCAACTTTGATAATATGCGCCAGAGAATTAAGGCTCAAGATCGTAAAGTTAGGAGGTCGGCACGTCACGCGAGGATAGAAGCTGATATCAAGTATATCGCCGAGAAAGCCAAAGAGGAGCCAGTCACCGATGCCGAGGTTGTCAAGGAGAAAGAAGCTGAGGTCGATGTTGCCGAGGAGGACCCAATGGTTGACGTTGCGGTCAACGAGGCCATCGCAAACCCCAGCGCCGGTGAAGTGGGAGAAGTAGAGGACGATGTTGAGCTGCCGGAACCTATGGCGTCAACTCAACCTCGATCTCAGTACCAGTATCATTACGAGCCGTATGGAAGCGGCTCTGACGAGCATTATTCTTCGGATTTTGCAGTGATCACTGTGGAGGATCTCCTTGACGATGGTACGTACTCCCTGGTTTTCGATGGGGACGTCTACCCCGAGGTGGTCAACGTCTTACCTAGTGAATCGGCATGATATCGCAGTTCGCGAACCGTGGTATTGACAAGGTGAGTCTTGGTGGGAGAGTAAATATCGACGATGGTGATGAATGGCTTGCTAATCGTGAACTGATAGCGGTGCGGGTTGGTATTCTCCGGAGCGTTATGTTCCCTCGGGCTCGTATAAATGCGATGTATCTTAAGTAATCTGGCAATAATGGCAATAATGGTAATGATGGTATGGTGATTGGTATTGCGTATTTGTCGATTTGTTTGTCCTACTTGTATGGGCTGGATATAAAAACTTGTTTAAACTAGAAAAAAACCTGTTTAAACCAATTTTCTCATGAGCGATTCGTGAATATGGTGATGCGTAAAACGACCAATGATGGGAACACAGCGCTCTGTAGAATTGTATGGGAGAAAGAGCATGCCTTGGTTTTTCTTATCTACAAAAAATGACCGCGTAATCCTTTGCTAAGACAAAGTGCAGAGTATGGTAGAGGATGTTGATGAGTTGATATTCTTCTAACTTACTATATAATAGTTAGCTATGATGGAATCGCCTTTTTTTTTCTAGAAAACAAACCGCTGTACCCTCTCTGAATCACAAAACTCCTCGATTCTCAAATCATGACCTACGGTATGGTATCCTCTGATACTTCATTTCGCCACCGCTCTTTCCCAAGCCCTTCCTTCTTCCAAAATATATAACCCTTAACCCCACAAATCCTATAAAATTAGCAAGTCCCCCTACCATCCACCCAACCCACCACACCTTATCTATAACAACACCCCCACCCTCACACCCTCACATTTAAGAACCACAACCACACCAACTTCAACTCTTCGAGAAATAAAAAAAAAAAGTCATCATGGCCAAGGCCAAAACCAAAAAGAAAGGAGGTACCACCGGTATCTCCTCCCCCCGGGCCAGCCCACACATTCCGCCGCAAAAAGCACCGCCCGATAATTTCGATACTCAAGGTGGACGACCAAGCGCGAAACGTCCCTGGGCCATTCCGAAAACTCTGGGTGGTAAGGGATTCCCGCCTGTTAGTTCGTACAGTCTCGGTGAACTCAACGGGAAGCATTGCAGAAATGATATGGGACCTTCTCATGGTAAAGCATCGCTCGTTGAATCCAAGAGTTTAAGTGAACTGAGCAAGAAACGTCAGAGAGCAAATACCGGATTTGCTCGTGATGAGGCACCGCCGGCGGTTGTATCGAAGAGTCAAGGTGGACCCAACGTGCAATATCGCAGAGCAATTCCGCATGACAATCCACCACCAGATGAGTCCGAAAACGTAGGTGAACCTAGCAGGAAACGTCACAGAGTTGGTGCGGGAACTACTCATGGTAAGGCACCACCCGTTAGTTCCTACAATCAAGGTGGATCTAGCGGGAAACATCGCGGACTCAATCCGGGAACTTCTCATGGTAATGCGCCGCCGGCCGAACCCAAAAACCTGGGTGAAGCTAGTGCGAGACATCGCGGACCAATTCCGCAAGCTCGGTATGGCAATGCACCATTCGTTAGTTCCTACAGTCAAGGTGGACCCCGCGGGGAACATCGCAGACCAATTCCCCCAGCTCCCCATGGGAAAGGACCACAGCCTGGTAGTGCTTATAGTCGGGGTGAATCTGGCGGGAGATATCGCGAACTCAATCCGAGAACTTATGGCAATGCACCACCCGTTCGTTCCTATAGCCAAGGCGGACCCGGTGGAGAACATCACAGGCCCAGCCCGCGAGCTCCCCATGGCAATGCACTACCCATTGTGTCCAACAACCAAGGTGAACCCAGCAATAAACGTCTTAAACGTAGATCAAGAGGGAAGAGAAGCAAAAATCGTCATCAAGCCAGCGAGGAGGCACAGAGCGAGCACAACATGTTCTCTCCCGTGGCCGTCGCCGCCGCTTCTGTTTTTGCAGGTCAATCTTCTCCCAAGGATAATCATATCAGCAAAAAACACCGTGATAAGAATTCGAAAAGACGCAAGCGCAAGTCTACACTTCAGCAGATGCCTGAGTCTGGGACTGAGGCGGAGGAAGTGGAGAATTCTCCGGAGCCACAGGTTGAAATTCCAAATACGCACCTCGAGAAGCCTAGGTCAAAGAAACGCAAGGTCAAGAAAGTCGACCAAGCAACGCAGACTACTAGTACGAGCTTCCGAAGCAAGGTGGTTGTGGAAACTTGTCACGTCGGAACCCAGACCGAAGAACCGATGACGGCGTCAAAGTTGAAGTCCAAGAAAAAGCGTGATGGAAGCAGGGGTTCCTCTTCGTCCTCTTTCTCTTCGTCCTCCTCCTCCTCTTCGTCCTCCCCCTCCCCCTCCTCGTCTGAACATTCGAGTAATTATACTACTTATTGGGGTGATGATGATGATAGCTGTGCGGACCAGAGGGACGTACGGGAAAGATGGGAGGAATGGCCGCGTTATGAGGATTGGAATGTATTCGCTGAATTAGACGGCGATTTCTACGGGCAAGATGAGTAAGTACTTTCTTTTCTTTTCTCTTCCTTCTTTTTTATGCCTTTTATGTTAGTGCTGGGTGGTATGAGAGGTAGATAAAAGCTAACCATTGATTGAATTCGGTTTCGAACTGCAGCTTTGATCCACCTGATTACGGGTGAGTAAGCCAGTTTATTCCTAACTTTCAGTTGTGATTGAAGATGTTAATGAGGATGTGTACCGTGTAGGAACAATGACATGAGCGAGGAAGCATTGCGGCACCTGTAATCGAAGTACTATCATATCCAGGATATAATTGTCTCGGCATAGCATGGATGTACTGTATGGATGTATAGATGGTCTAGACGGGAGGGTATCGCAATTCGGGAGTTTTAGAGTATAGACAGGTCGGAATACTTTGGAATCGTTGTCGGATTTGTACCAATAGCTAGACATATTCCAGTTTTTTTTTTTAAAAAAAAAGTTTTATGTCCACCAGCAGTTCTTGTGCCAATCCCGCCCCGTTTGGCAAGGGCTTTCAGAGATACAGCAGGCAGATCGAGGAACAAACAAACGTCTCTCGAAGACCTACTCGCATATCGCGGATACAGAACTCAAACAAAGACTTTGTGAAGGAGGGGAAATTAACACAGAATCTACATCCCCCTCCTGGTAAGCAGATTTCAAAGCAACGAGGACGTGAACGGATAAGTGCTTCGCTCAAAACAGTGCACTCTCCCGACAGGACAGGACGCTCAATAGGGTCTACTGTAGATTCCCACAGACTTCAATTCAGAACCGTCAGATCATATCCCATCGACGGCAAGGCAAATACAGTAGCGAGCACGTCCGGTGCAATACCGTAGGAAATTGTGAGAAATCGGGTACGGTATCACATTCAGAGTAACGTACCATCCGACAAGCCCCATTCAAGTTATTGGGACAAGGGCGATCGGTATGGGAAAAGGAAGGGGAAGGGCACGGCATATTTGATGATCTGAGCATAGGGTAGAGATGGGGACGTGACAGTTTCTGAGATAACTTTAGTCTACCGTATTATGATACCCTATTGTGATGTTGTATTCGCTGGAACCGCGTTGTTGGTGCTTTGACGTCATGAGTTAGCCAGCCCCAGTTACCCCTTACCCTTAAACGGAGAAAGGGCGTTTCATGGTAGTCTAATCCCTTTCAAACGCGCACACGCCCCATTTATTTTTTTGATCATAAATCAAACTTGGCCCAAAGAGTTTTCTCTTGTTCTCCCTCCTCTTCTTCTTCCTCCTCATCCCCTTCCTCTTCCTCCTCATCCCCTTTCCTCCCTCTCTCATCCGCATCCTCATCCATCACCTCCTGTTCATCGAACTTGATTATAAATATTTTCTCTCTCTCTGTGCACTATTGTTCCACCCGAGATAACTCTCGCCACCCGTAGCCAAAATGGAGATTGGCGAACTTATCCCTACGCAAAATACCTATCCACGACTTCGATGGGATCAAATGGAGACTCCCCCTTCGTCTCCTGCTGCATCGAATACCTCGTCAACTGCTGAAGAAGCCTCTTCCTCGGAGGAAGAACGTTTGGTTTTGATAGAGGGTTTGTTGTTACTCACCCGGCTTTTTTGCCCCCAAGAATTTAATTCGCTAACAAACCCTCCCTACTTTAGATTTCGACCCGGCGAATGATGATATAGATCCCGCAGGTATACCGAAATCATGCTTTTTTGAAGACATACCACCCAGTCAAAACCCCGCTCGACGTAATTACGGTCCGAATAAACGTCCGAGGAAAGCAAGCTCACCACCGCCACCCGAGAATGGCTCTTCAGCTGCTGGAAAGGAGAAGCTGCCAGAGGGGGAGGATGGTCCGTCGTCTACGCAGGGTCCACCAAAGAAGAAGAAAAAGAAGAGGTCAACCAGTGACGAGGAATTGGAGGCGGCAGTTGCGGCGCGGAAGCCTAGCGATTGGGAGAATGAGAAAAAGTGGTGGCGTATGACTTATTCTTCTGATGAGGAATTTGAGAAGAAGGAGAAGGAGTATGAGGAGTTGGAGAAGCTGGCGAAAGAGAGGGAGGAGCAGCGCGTGATAGAGGCGATGGCAAAGGCGGTAGAAAGGGATAAGGAGAGGGCTCGGAGAAAGGCGGCAGGACTGCCGGATGAGGAGGAGCTGGAGAGGGAGCGAGTGGCCAAGATCGCAAAGGAGGAGGAGGAGGAGAGGAGGAGGAGGGCAGAGGAGGAGGCAAAGAAACCAAAGCCGGAGGTGATATTGCTTGAAGACGAGCCGCCATTAGATATAGATTCAGATTACGAGATAATAGACCTGAATAAAGTGGAGAAGACGTTAACGCTGGAAGCACTGATGAAGAACAGGGCATTGGAAAGGGCCGAGGAGGATAGAGTGTTAATCGAAGCAGTCCGGAATTCTTACAAGTCCAAGAATCTTAAGAAACTCTACGGCCCTCCTCTTCCTCCACCACCACCACCACCTCCGCCTCCTCCTCGCCCCCCTGCCGCAGACCCTACTTTCGAAGACGAATTTGCTTTCCCGAGTTCGCAGGCATAACGGCTATTCCCTCAACCAATATCTTTGACGGGGCGAGATCTGCGGTGCTATACTCTATCGACTTTTTCTTTCTTGTCTTTCTTTCTCGCGCGCTGGGGAAGGAGTGGAGTGGGGGGACGAGATAATATCATTCATAGCAATACACTTCTTTTCGTTTTCTTTCTATTAAAAGTTAAGTCTTGTAACTACCGATACTGTTGCTCGTTAACTTTATTTCAAATTGATCTTTTTTTTTTCTTTGCTTCCCTTCTATCTATTTGTTCTTGAGTTTTGTCGCGATGGGGGAGAAGGGGGGGACGCGTTTAGTGCGTTGGACGCGTGATTTGCCACCGTACCGTGTTTTTTTAGTCTGGGGAAAAGTTTTTGTATTGGGGTGAATGGTATTATAGGTTGCTGCTCTATGTTGATGTCATATTTTATCATACAGTACCGTACAGTACTTGCATGGGTGAAATTTCATTCTTGTTTTTTT
The DNA here is from genome assembly GCA_003788595.2 of Choiromyces venosus 120613-1. Lineage (NCBI taxonomy): Eukaryota > Fungi > Ascomycota > Pezizomycetes > Pezizales > Tuberaceae > Choiromyces > Choiromyces venosus. The sequence goes on from ML120390.1 coordinate 68,796, forward strand.
GTTTTTGTTTTGGCTCGTGTGGTATACCGGTATAGTACTGTACCGGACAATCAAAATCTGCCCCCCCCTTCGTGGCCAAGTTTGATGCAAAATTTTTTTTAAATCGGAAAATAGCTTCCTTCTTATTGGGAAGGTGTTTTGAAATTTTCCCCTTGGTATAATACCGTATGATACAATTGTTGTAAAGACGTGTTGGAATTGATCTTGGCGTTTGTTTCCCCTCCCAAAGGTGTAGTCTACGGGGAAAGTCGTTGAAGATGTTGCACGTCTGTAATCAAATAGTCCACTGATTGGTGAGTTTCAACTCGTCTATAAAATAAAAGTAAGGGAAAAGTCATTAGAGGATTTCTCTCCCAAGGGGTTCTTTCAACAGATTTACCAGAGAGGTTATTTTTAAAGTTTTTTTTTTTCTTGATTCCTGATAATTCAGTTTGTCCAGATTTGTCCAAGAAAGTTTAGGTATCATGGAGGGGAAGGTTTTGGTTTGACCGGCAGCATAGTTGTAATTCTGTGAGCACGTGATCTATCTTTTACAGTTACGGTGATCAACCCTTTTTGATACGAGTGCTGTACAGTAGCGTCGATAACTTTAGGGAGGAATAGGTTCGGCAGTCTTTGTTCTCATCATTCTGCACACAAACTTACGGATAGAGAGAGATGGGTTAACCTCCCAACGGAGTAAGCTCGCATCCACTCGTCAACTCGGGCACTACCCACCTATGACACAAACCCGGTACAGCGGTATCCTAGTGCACGTACTGTACCAGGGTGGGGAGGAAAGTGATCGGAAAACCATTAATACAACCCCGATCACTTTCGTTCCGATCACTTACCCTTACACCCTAGTACAGTACATTAGTCGCTCGCTCGGCGAACCCTTCCCCACCGGGTCCGGTCCGGTTACTGTATGTCACGGTGTCACGGTGAATAATAGTCAAATAAGTTTCAGCACCGGTCGGTGGGATTTGTATATACATATTTTGCTTAGTGGGTTGGATAGGAAAGGAAAGGGGGGGTCTATCTACGGGGTGAGGTGAGGTGAGTGATCGGTCGGGGGATTCTACTGTACCGTACAGTACAGTATAGCTATGTCTACCCCGTGTGCTAATCGATCTCATGCTAAAAAGGAAAAAAGAAAGAAACAAGAAAAAAGAGAGACTGGAGAAAGGAAGTGGAAGAAGGAGATAAAAGAAAAAAGAAACAAAGAAACAGTCGCAATATTATGCATATCTACACCGACCACTACCGTATACGGAGGGGGGAGAAGGGGAGATGGGAGAGGGAAAAAAAAAATGTGTGAAAAGAAATTGGAGAGAAAGATTTTACAAAATGTCGTTCCGGTGAAGGATTATCGGAACAAAGCAAGCAAGCAGCGTCTATTCTCACCGTACAGCCATGAAACCGGCTGTGAGGAGGAGAGCAAGTACCAATACCGAACCTTCAGGGAGTGTTTTCCAAGCGGCGGATCCGAACATCATCCTGTCGCCGTCCTCATCTAGTATTGGGAAGCTGGGTGCTCCACCGACGCCATTTGCTGCGATGGTGACACGGTCTGGGAGTGTGACGTTTGCGGGGACCTTGATCCCTAGGGATGATGCTAGGCCTATAATAAATTCCTGTTAGCAATGGCAAGTGGTTGGGGGGTGGGAAGGCGGGATGGGCAAACCATCGGCATAGGGAAATTCGATAAATCCCTTCTTTGAGCAAACCTGGTATCCAAAGATTACAGCTTGCTGGATAGCAGCTCGGTCGGATGCGCACTACTCACAACCTTGTTAGCTTTCCGTCCATCCTGGCTGACTGGCCTTCCGGCCGGGAGAAATGTTTAGCATACCTCTCTAAGCCCACATTCCGACATAGCCTTCACCCAACTCTTGTGTGTACATGCACAGCGAGTGAGTTTTGCCTGGTCTGCTTCGATCCATGTTCGGACGCTGACGCCGGCTTGCTCAAATCTGTTGTAGATGGCTACGCACTGTTTTGGTGAATGTTAGCTTGGACGCGCTTACCTCTCTAGGAGGAAAGGGCGGAGGTTTACCTCTGGGTGTGCGTCGCCTCTGTATTGTTGGGCGCTGAACCACCCGGCGAGACTTGGGTTGTTGTAGCAGTCTGCTAGACAAGATGGGCCGTTGAGTTCCTTTGTGGGAGAATCAATACCGAGGTGGGAGGGGAGGGGAGCTAGGGTTGCCGATGCAGTATGCGTTGTGGTAGTTGTGAGTGCCGAAGTGGGTTGTGTGGTCGCGGTGGTAGTCATTTGCACACTTATCGTGGTTGTTGGTGCCGGTGTTATTGTGACTGTGTGAGTTGCAGTACTGGTCACTGTGCTGGTCTGCGTTGCTGTAAGTCCGCAGGTGGTTACTGTCCATGTCGCTGTGATAGTCTGTGTGCTCGTGGCGGTCATTTGGCATACTGTGCTCGTGAACGTTTGCGTCAATGTGGTTGTGGTTGTCTTCTCTGTGGGCTGTTTACTGTGTTTGTGCTTGGTGTATGGTGTTGGATGGTAGTTTGTCAATGATACGTTCTGGCCCATGTAGATATGGCTGCGCTCTGGTACGTTCCAGGAGATTTGCTTGCGGATAGTACCTTCCAGGGTTTTCACGATATCTATATGGTCTTAGCACAACCCTATTGACAGGATGAATATCTGATATACCTTTGACATCCTTCCCTGGAACTCCAGCAGCAACACAAGTCTTTGCACCCCATTTCAGAGAGTCCAAACTGTACCCCGTTAGCTTCAATCCCTCCATATGCCGAAGATCCTAATTCTTACATCTCCTTCGGCCTGCACTATAAACCAAATCAGCACAAACTCCCACCAACCAACCAAGAAAGCACTTCAAAAACTCACATTCGAATATACACACTCCCCAATACTCCCCAACACATCCACATCCTTACAAAAGCAACTCGCAACCTTCTTATCCCTGAGGAAATCCTCAACATTGAAGGTCTCACCCTGATAATACCTCTTTGGCGTACACTATGTCAACCCCCGTCAGCCAGTCCAAACCCCACTCACCCAGAACCAAACGAGATGGGCAACAAACCCGAGGATACTCCCCGGCCCCCACCCCCCCCAGACAATTCACCAAGCACCCGGGAGCCTTCTTGTAATGCCCTTCATCAAGACCTTTACTTTCAACGACCACCACCACCAGGGCGTTGGCGATAAAAGCAAGCTGAGTAAACGCTCGGGCGAGGGACCATTGCTGCATTGTTTATTTGTTAAATTAGAGTAAAAACGACTGAAGAAGTGGAATATGGCTCGCACAAAAGGAAAAAGGAAAATAGGAAGGAAGGAAAGAAGTATCAGCCTCGTAAAAGAGATCGGGATAAGGGAGGGGAGGGGGAGGGGGAGGGATTTGGGTGGTTGGGTTATATATGGATTGTGGATTGTAGATTGGGGAGTTGCCGATGATGATCAATCATGCTTGCTATTGGGGGGGAAGGGGGGATATTTTTTGTTCGAGAAGAGTTGGGGTGGTATGGTGGGTGTGGTGTGGTGTTTGCTAACTCCGGTGATGTTTCTCTGTACCGGGGCTTGGGAAAGTGAGAATGGTTTTTTTTTACTATGGAAGGATGTTTTCCCGGAGATCTGGTCTGGGTTTGGGATTTGTTCTGGTATTTGCTATGCTATGCTGCGCTGTGCTATGGCTACGTAAGAATGGCTAGCTAGCTAGAGGAAGTATTGTGGCTTGATAGAAATCAGGATATCGCACATTCTTTGCAGATAAACTCACGGTGTTCACATCTCAGGAGGACTTTCGAAGGCCCAATGATCATTCACTCATCTATCTCCCCACCCAAACCCCCCCATCACAAACCAGCGAAATGTCATAACATCCTCACCTCCGACAAACTGGCAATCAAACCCAAAAATCTAAACCCAAAACCTCATGAATCTACTTCTCTGTCGTTGGATATTTTCACGAACTAAACCCAACTCTCAAAAACTATTTTGACATTCCCACCTCCGGGACAGTGCAAACTTGTATACATTAGGGTAGGGAGACAAAAATTAATAGCGAAGTGGGGGGTTTTTTTTTGTTACTTTCTTCTGTCAGCACCGGAGGCGGTGGGTTGGTCGGTGAGGTGAGTAGGTAAGTAGTTAGGGTATTATGGATGAGTCGCTGACCGGGATTTGGCGGCAGGGGGGTTGTACTTTAGACTATGATACGCATAGTTTTGTTTTCTGGTATTATTAGGAGACTTTTGGGGACAGTAGATACTGTTGGTGAGAGATTTTTTAAAGTATTTGCTTGGGAGGAGGTTACTCTGAGACACCTCAATACTATTATAGAATAATCCTAACCCAACGCCCCACCCGCCATCCCACAGACAACCAGAGCAATTCCTTATCAAGGTAATAAAACCCGATACTTAGTTACAGTATCGCAATGCCGTAGTTTCTTCCAACCCAAAAATTACAAGGTGATCATGCGATTCATGAAAAACTTATTTTCTACAGTGGGTGAGGTGAGTATTAGTAATGTTATAATAGGTTGCAGAAGGAGGAATCATGGGAACTCACTCTTTGGAGATCATGAGAGATACGAGTATCCATCCATACTAGTAGGCCTGATATGAACCTGCCTCTTAAGTAAGCACCGCTATCAGAATTGTTTGCTGTACGAATAGAAATACATGCAAAGGGCAGATTTTTACAATAGTTCTCGATGGAAGTTGGGGTATGGTATCGAGGTGCCATACTGAGTATAGTGATTACGTTTCCGGTTGGGCGAGTACACAAGAGCTTACTCGAGTACTTTACTTTCCATCCCACAATCGCAAGCGCACAAAACACAAACACTTCAAATAAATTTATTTTTAATACCTTAGATTCGTTGGAAATGCTAATAATACCACGGACACCCCCCAACCCAATCCAATTTTAGGACTATTCAAGAAAAGAAAAGTAAAAATTCTAGATAACTATATAACTTGACCACCCACCCAGCACTTGATACATATGAGTGTAAAAAGAAAAAAGAAAAGAAATAGATCACTTAAACCGTAGCCCCACCATACTTTGCAAAGATCTTGTCCGAAGCAACGAGGTCCGTGTTCATGGCCTCCTCGTGAGCCTTTGATCGGATCTTGAAGTCGACGGGGAATTTGAAGGGGGTGGTGGTTAGACCGTCCATGAATGCCGTGCGCACGTCTGTATCTAGGGGAGCTGGCTTTCCGGTCTTGGGGTCGGTAGGGATCTTCATGTCAAATGCCCAGACGAGTTTGGCGAAGAGGACGAACTGTTCTGTATCAGTATCGTAATCTATATCCGGGTAAAGGTTGGGTAACATACGAGTGTGTTCCTGGCAAACCATTGACCCGGGCAAATCTTTCGACCGAGACCGAAGCCGTATTGCTCTTTACGTCCAGTTTCGGCGTCCTTCTCGGCGTCAAACTTTGTGCCGAAGCGGTTCCGGATGTAACGATCTGGTATGAAGTCTTGGGGCTTTTCGTAGACGTTTTCATCCATGTTCATTGCCCTATACTATGTTATTATTTCCGCAAGAGGGGGTTGGAGAATATCTTGCCATTGGACTTGGAATAGGACGGTTCCTTTGGGCAAGAAGTAGCCTTCGTACCAATCATCTGTTCTTGGATGTTAGATGTTTCTTTCCTGCATATGATAAACGCTTGAACGCGATGAACCACCTTTCATGAGCAGATGGGGGGCACCATATGGTAGCGGTGGCCTCCATCGAAGAACCTAGCAGGTAATTAGATTGATATTACAAGCGCCGGATGGCTTTACATACCTCGTTAACACAAGCTTCAATGTACGGCATTTGGTCACGATCGTCAAGTGTAGGCAATCTCGATGTTCCACATACTCGGTCAACTTCCTCTTGAGCCTTCTTGAGCACATCCGGGAATGCCAGTAATGCCATCATGAAGTCAAGAGCCTGAGATGCAGTAGTGTCACTTCCGGCTTCCATCTGCAAAAAAGTTAATTACAATTCAAATCTTAAATTGACTGGGATAACTTACCAAAGTTGCACAAACATACGCAATTCGCTCGTCGCTAAGGCCGTGCTTAGGTTTATCGTCAATCAATTTTTCCACAAATGTTCCATATCGCTCTCCCTTTTCCATTCTCGCTTTATTCAAGTTGAGGAGTCTGAAGTAGAGTTTTCTATGCATCGCGCGCACGCTTCGGGCATGGATTCTCCATGGTGACACGATATCAGGAAGCCATTTCAAGAAGGGGAAGTGGTCTACAGGTGGACCAGTCAATGCCAAAATCTCCGAGAACTCTCTTTGCACAGTCCAAAGCTCAGTGACCTCCGGATCGTCGTAATCCTTTGGTAAGACACCAAAGACTGACTCCAAGATGACAGCGGTGGCCATGCGCATAGTGTGTTCGTAGTATCTGTCGGGACTCGTTGCAATCTTCTTCAACAGGAGTGTCGATTCGGCACTCTGCCAAGGCAGGATCTGTTCCACCTTTCCAGGGCCCATGAACTGATGGTACTGCGCACGGTAGTTACGGGAGGTCTCGCCGTAGGGCATGTAGATGATGTGAGTCTGGTCCGGGCAGACAATCTCAGCACCAATGTGAGGTAAGGGGCGAGAGGAATAGATTGCGCCACGTTTATCGTACAATCTAAGGTATAAATGAGAGACGGTCACATCCAAAAGCGTTGGCGAATAAAACTCACTCTTTGAGAATCTTGACATCGCTGATAAGAACAATGGTCTGCTTAGCAATCTTGATCGAGTAAATACCACCATATTGCTTTGCCCATTCCGTAAACTTTAAATAGGGTCTCTCTTGTGGCACAAGGTGCATGTTTCCGAGAATGGGTAAGGTAGGCGGTCCTGGAGGAAAGTTCTTGCCTCTTGAGGTTCCTTTAGCAAAGTAGATTAGAGTTGCTATGAAACTCGCCAGACAAACTCCGAGGGCGAGCCCCGGTGTGGTAGTCCAAAATACTGGAATGGCCATATTGCGCTATATGAAAGGTAGATGGCCAGCAATTTTAGCTGGACTAGAGCTTCGCTGAGAATCGAGATGCTTGGGGTTTATATAGAAGGGGACCAAACAGATCGGGCCGGGTTGAATGGGGATAGACCCACACCACCTAAGGGAGTGTGTGTTGTAGTCATGAAAGTAGAAACTTCTCTTCAACCTCCGTTATCTCCTAAACAAAACTAAACGAGAGCGTTTCGGGAGTGGTTACTCTGAGGATAGCTCGTTTATACCTCTGATATATTTCGTACAAATATTTTCGTACAACCTTTCTTTAAAAGATCCTTGAGTCACACTCAACGGGACCCAACTCGAAATATGTTCCCCGCAGCTTTCAAAGATGATAGGGTGGCTCTCACTTCCTGGGAACAAAGGGTCTTGTTAACCTGCATCTCGTACGGCGTTTCCCGGGGGCATAATTTACGATTCTGCTCACTCGGCCTTTCCGGAGAAGTGTTACGCGACAAGTAATAAATCCGGTCCATTGGGCAGTGATTTTCGGAGATATCGCCCAAGTATGGGGCACGGCCTGTGGTGGAAAAGTCCTATAGACCAGAGTGAACCTGTTGGTCCATGCTCTCAGGTCAAAACTCTAACAAGATTTGAACCTGATAGTCCAGCCGGAATGTGTCTTCTACATGAATCTTAATGTGTGGTGATGAATATGGTCCATTAGCTAGTTTGTTTCGGTCTCAAAACCTAGTGGGCTAGGTAGTTTCTGCAGATATTAACATCTCTGACAGCTTCCTATCTAGTGATACACATATCGGGGAGGACTCGGTGATTATTCTCAAACGCAGCATCTATGCCAGGATCTTTCATAACATGAAAACCGCCCCGCTAGTGCTAACGGTATGAGATATTTTGAAGTTCTTGGCTCAAGTGCTCCCGTCCAACCCTGCACGCAGAAAAATTAACTCGGAGAAGCCGAAAGGGCTCAACGCAGAAATATGACATCAATTCCGTGTTTGCATCTATCCTACATGGCGTTGGGCACAACCAGACCTCTGCGCAAGCAGAAGTGCAAGAATCAAACTCGTATTCCAGGCCATTCGCCCTGGGGAGAATGTGGAGCTCCAGACGCATGCTTGTCCTCCCACGGCCGAGGAATTGGGTGGGACCACAAAGATAACAAAGCATTTCGAGCCCTTTTATTGGGTAGGCATCATGTCATTTTGGATAAGGATGGGGCTCTGTAAGGCGTCGCTGGGATCGACATTGGCGGACCTTGATCATGTTAATAAATCCAGGTTAGACCTAATTATCAAAAGCATGAACCCGAATGGTAGACCTTGGTATTGGGTGCCCGATTCCTCACCCATTTGAACACTTAGTCAATCCTGATTATAGCTCCCCTTACAGTCACTGGTTTCCCTATCCTAACTGAGGATACCGTACCGGTACTCGATACCTTTGACCTTACTGCCTTAATTATGATGTGTTTAGTTGACTTCATCGTACTATGTGGGATCCTACCTCTAAGTTCCCACCGAACCGAGAGCGATAACATTTAAAACACTATGCTAGTAATCGTATTTCCTCTAAACCCGTTGCTAGTATATTCGGAGTATAGCGAGTTACCAACGTTGCATGCTCAGTCAGTGGTTGTGCCAAGAGATATTGCAAAAAGGGGACAGAGTAGACGATCTCCCTTCTAGGATCAGCGTCGATACCTCAAGTGGTACAGGAAAAAAGTGCACTTTCGAGAATGTATCATAATGTAACGATCTTAATAAAATCCTGCTTTTTGTCGGGCATGTCAGTTCTCGAAATTAATCTCGAAATTGCATAACCCTAACCCTATCGCTGGTCAGGCCAGAACAGAGCACCCATGATACCTCCGGCGTTTGCAGGTAAAAAAGTGAGCAAGAAATCTGATGAGTTTATCGCCGCCAAATAAAGATGTAAATTTCCTGACTACCAGTGGTCGAGCAGGGCTGATGTTTCAGTGATCAAGTGAGGTCACATTCCATACACCATCGTGGGAGCCACACCTATCATGTATTCCGGCCCCGAAAGCGATGAATAGGGGTGGGTGAGGAGATTGGTGCATTGCGCTGAATCCTCTTAGAGGTGGAGGAAAGCTAAAGGCCCATCGCCGGACAAGCTGGTTAACCACCTACCGGTAGACGGTAATCAGTCCGTAACACCATTGCCTATTGTCCCAGAATGCCGTGGATGCCTCTCATGCAAATTGTTCTCCGTTCAATGACAGCCAAACAAGAAGGTTACGTATGCCCACCGTAGCTCATACGATACTCCTAACCAGTACATAAATGTCCCAGATATCCATTTGCCTCCGCCAATCCCTCTGCTATTTTCTTCTTTCACTTCTTAATTCGTTCCCTCCCGACCTCCGAACTGACACTCGACCCCAACATCCTCTAACCTCTCGAGAAAAAAATCATCTCCGCAACGCCTAGATACATGGACTTGGGCTTTAGAAGCGAGTTAGAACATGTATTTACATAAAATGTTCTAGATTTCCTCTGACCGGGTATGAGAGATGATTTTGGAAGACCCTTGAAAGCATAGTAATTGTGGTGAGTCGTGGGAGTGCTTGATTTCGATATAATCTTAGTGATGCATGATCTCAAGCGACAGCTGTCAAAGGCATACACCGAATAGGTTACCGAAGGGTTCCATAGAAACCGACAGTGGAAACGAGAACCAGTAGCGAGATTCCCGCATATATTGATAGTGGTGAAATCTCTATTCGTTACGAGAATGGGGAGACTGGTTCCTTATCCCACGGCCCAAGACAACGAATACTGAAAAGCTTTTCCTAAGTCCACGAAACAACCCTTCTTTCTCTCTTTCTATTGTTTGTCCAGATTTCCTCCAACGCCTAACTAGCGTCTGAGTCACCTTCATAAGGTAATCCACGATAACACGACTGGAGATACAGAAAACCCCTCCTCAGTTGCCCGTGGGCCTTCACAACTCTCCACTTTTCCACGTCATCCACGGTGGAGACAAAATGCCTTAAATCCGTCAAGTCCGTTTGATATCTTCTTTTCGATTCCATCGGCTGTCTTGAGGACCACTTATGAGATAATATATATCAAAGTATCCAACAGTACCCAGAGCCCGTCACACATTCAAAGACCCTGGCACACCAGCTTGAGGCGGGGAAGCATAGCTATATCTATATATATGTGCCGTCCGTTCTGAAACTTCATCCTGCAGACTCTTGGAAGGTTGGTGGAGGTTGGCCAGAAGGATACGGTATTCCACGTAGATGGTCTTCGAAAGACCTCCAATGATTTCTTCGAGACTCGCTAAGACATCAACTCATTGTATGCAGCATTCTGTGCATGAAACCAACCGAGAGGAAAGGGGATGACCGGAATCCCTCTACGTAGCCAGCTGGCTTAAACGCTCGGAGCATCTCATCTGGCACCCCACACTACTTGAGTATCAATGTAACGATGGCCGGGCTATCCGACCGAACCTGCCAGCGTTGCGCTTTCTTGGCAAGACTCTTCTTCCCCGGAAATCAAGAGAAGAATCTCGTTCGCTTGTGCCTGATTTTGTAGGGAGGGGCAGGCGGAAAGACTGTCTCCGATGGGATCAATTTTCCCCTCGCTGTCCCAGTTTCTAGATGCATGAAATGAGGTTCGCTTGGTTGAGTTCTACTGCTTCATCTGGTTTCCATTTTCAGGTAATGAGCTGTCCCTTCAGTCCATAGGTTAAAGTTTAATCAGATACTCAAAATGCTTGGCGGAATTACCCGAATCTCTGCGTTGGCTCCGTTAAGCTCCATCCCTCGGTAGAGCTTAGCGGGAGAAGAATATTCCTATTCCCCGACAGTGGTCGTGGAGTTTATCTATGGTACGCCTTAATTTTTAACTTGTCATTTTGTCCGTTCAAAGATATCCAAACTTCAAGAGTTAAGTTCCTTTCGTTATCAAATGAGGGGTTCGGTATTGCAGAATTGTCAATCCAGACCTCCATAACTGTTGGCAAGGGTGGATTGGGATTTGAAGAGTCTTGGAGCCCTTATTAATACCAACGAAAAGTCTTGTCCGGGATTTCGAACCTCTCTAATAACTGACTCACCATAGCGACAAGTACCGCGCCATAGTCTAAAGGGATCGAACAGACCACTGGGTGTGTTTTCCTTGAGAACCCAGTACAAGTACCTTTCAAGCAACTTAGGATACGGTACTGCCATGCCTCTCATAGACCAACTCCCTTGTCATTAAGACCGGTATATCGGGAGGGGCTACTTGGCAACAATGCTCGCCTCGCTACTCGTAGAGGCCTCACCCAACCACAAGCAATTGGTACCTGTGTGATAAAATAAGCTCAATTCCTGGGAGTTCGATTGGTTGAATTCCCGAGAGGTTCAACCAATCACCAAATGTGATATCAATACCAGGGCAGATAGCGCCAGAAAGTTTATTGGGTTCTCAGTTTTCTCCAACAGTTCTCCAACAGCAGCTCACATCCAATCACTTCCTTAAAAACCTCGAATCCCAGTAAGCCAAGATATGAGGAGCGCACCGGTTGACCTCTAGTGGATTGTTTTGTCGCCCTGCAAGTCGTTAGGCTGCAAGCAGCGCTTCGCCTCAACGCTTCAATTCTTGACTGACCACAACGGTTGGCTGCAATATTTCAACCATTTGCACTTCTGCATAGCGTTTCGTTCAATCCCGTTAATCCGTAGGTGCTAGGGGAACGCTCCCCTCCCAAAATTGAGAGAAGGTGTATACCAAGGTTGACCTGCTAGCCGAGAAGGCAATAAGTTCGGGGGACCCAGCCTCACTGTATCTTCAATTGAGCTTCCCTTCGTATCCTACTCTCCCCAACTCTTATGGTAATTCAACACTAGCAAACACCAAGAGAATGTCTGCAGATTTAGGACTTGCTCTTGTTTCTGATCCTGACGGAGATCATTCTGCAGACCTGGTATTCATTCACGGGCTCGGCGGACACCGCTCCCGCACCTTTACAAATAAGCACTCCGAATTTTGGCCTCCCTGGCTTACTAAAGTGATCCCTAAAGGTCGGGTATGGACTTACGGATATAATGCCAAAGCTATTCTGGGTTCCGAAGATGATCTGTCACTCCATGCTACCAAACTCTTGAGAGCGCTGGTCGCTGATGATGTTGGGCGAAAGGTTGGTTCACAAACAAACTCAGTCATAAAATCTTGAGACTAATATAATGGGGATTAGAAAGGGAAAAGCAGCAATCGCGACAGACCTACGCGGCCACTGATTTTCCTTGCACATAGTCTTGGAGGAATCGTAGTTAAGAAGGTCAGTCTACTTTCCCATCATTGTCGCAGAACCCTAGCTTAATAAGTTTTGGATACAAAGGCTATGGTTATTGCATCAAGTCCGGGACAATCCTGGTCGTACCTGTTCTCCACAGCTCCCGCAGTAATTTTCATGGGTACACCTCATCGCGGGTCATATTGGGCGCAGAGGCTCTTCATGGCAACAGCGTTAAGTCAGGCCTTCCTTCCACGATCTGAGTTCCTCCACGTGCTACGTGATCGTTCGTCGATGCTTGCCACATTGGCCGAACAGTTCAACAGCGTTTGGGGCAGGAAGCATGTTTTATGCTTTCGTGAGACTGCCCGGGTGGGCGGCATTGGAATGGTATGATAAACTCTTGTGAATGCCTGCACATGGTCGCGAGTTAATATTTAGCGGGTATATAGATTGTAGAACCCAAATATGCGGTGACGAATTGTCGGAAGGAAACCGTCATCGACGTTGTAAATTGCGATCATCATCAGATATGCAAACCAGAATCTATGCAAAGCCCGCTTTTTCTGAGTATTGTGAAACACGTTGAGCTTTTCCTCAAGAGCTCGGGCCCATCCAGTCCGAGACTGAAGCCGACGAGGACAAAGTCAACCGAGAAACAAAAGTCTCACTCATCAACCAAACCAATTGAGAAGTCAAAATTGGGCGGAAAGGCAAAATCGGCGGAGAAGGGTAAATCGAAGGAAGGATCAAAAGGTCAGACAAAAGAAAAGACCAGACGACCCGGGACGGTGATGACGATTGAGAATATCAGGCCGGTCATTTCATTCAAACCTCCAAAGCCGCCCAAGGCACCCAAGGCTGCAAGGAACATGCTCGTTAAAGCCCGACCCCTTCCAAAACCGGCGAAATGGCAGCCGACATCTCAAAGCCCATCACAATCATCATCACAATCAGCATCAGTCCGCTCACTACCAATATGGCCACCCTCGGCGCCGGCGCCGCCTCCACCACCACCAACCCGGTCGTATTCCGCACCTAGAGCAAAGAAATCGGAGCCTGGTAAGTTATTCATTCACGCCGAGAATACCCTACCCCTTACCACACTCGGCTAATGGTAAAATTTTTTTTATTAGGCCTCTTATTACGGTACCTTGCCGGGTGCTAGGCTCTAACAATCCTCAAATCTCTCTCCTTATCTACTCCTCGCGGCAGGCCCGCTATATATATATTTCATCTGTACCTTTTTTACTTTTACACCTTACATATTGAATCAGACCTTTTCCTGATAGGGCAGGGAGGAAATGTTAAATAAATTGTACTTATGCGCAAGGGCAACAACTTACAGATTGAACACTACTACTACTACTATTACAACACACTGTTTTCTATGTTGATTTATACGGGATGGGGAGAAATTTGGACATCGATATTACAATCAATCTGGGATAGCTTAATGACAAATGAAATAAGAATACTACTATGTATGATGAGGAGTGCTGTGGTTTGGCCGCCCAATTCCGACCAAAACCATATCCAAACGAGTGATCTAGTATGAATCTACCAAGCTCAGTTAACCCAGTGCAAAGCCTAAGATGACGGCAGGGCTTTTTCTTGCGCGTGGGGCTTCACACTTGTGCTGTGCAAAAGTATCCTATTCTGGGCTACGATAGACGCATTAAGTTGGACTGAATGTGATTGGAAGGGAAGGGATGTACTCGTATGATACAAGTAAGGAGTTGAGTTATCGTGGGGCTTTGGGCTCCGGGGTACCGTAAGAACTCGAATAATTGGACCTCGCGCTAGGACGTTGGAGTTGCCTTTGCAGGTAAGGTCTGGCATTTTTTTGTTTTTTTCTGTCTTAAGCTGGGGCTGAGGGGGTCAATTTTTGCAGTGTTTTTTCCCCCCTGTCCAGGAGAGGGAATTTTGAACGTCCTAGCGCGAGGTCCAATTATTCGAGTTCTTACGGTATTTTTTTTTTCTCTCGGCACAGTACACTGTACTCGTACCGGTCTTACTAAGTATATTGATGCTCCCTTATGTTTTTCGGAGAGGGAGGTGCAAAGTGCTACTTTATCATAAGGCGGGGCAAAGTAACTTGACTTGTAGTATGCTAGTGGTAGGTATTTCTTGGAGGGGGGGAGGAGATTTCCATTTCCATTTCCATTTTTTTTTTTTTTGGTTGTGTTGAATGGGTTTAGTTGGGGTACGGGTACGAGCACACTACCTTGATTGCTATTTACTGTGTGTATGCCTTGTGGGAATGTTAGGGGGAGCACGCGAGTGTGGAATGGTTGTGTTAGGGGATACGGCAAAGGCGGTTACAAATACTCGAGCACAAATTTCCTACTCCAAATAGTCTAAAAAAAAAAGTTCTTCCCCCCCTTCTGTCTCTGGTATATCTGTTTCAAGTCACTTTTAGTTTAGGTTCACTAAGGTATAATGATTACCCTACCCTCGCTTAGTACCTTACCTACCATCCCAGATTTTTTTTCAGCGGCAATATAAGAAGCAATCAACGAGTGAGTGCCAATGACGGCTAGATACCTTCCTGCCTACCGTACTTGAAGGAATAGGAAATCAATCATGTGTTCGGGGTCGTGATATTTATTTTACCGTACTATTGCTAAGGGCCCCTGCACGCATGTCCTACCATGGTAATTATGGCAAACATACAAGTAATATGGAAACTAAGCTTGGATCGTAATACGGTATCATATCTCCCTTACTTGGCCCCGCTCCTGGCCGCCGCGACGCCCGCTTCGCCCACGTGCCATGCCGCGCTTGTACCGACGGTCGCGTCAACAGCTACTTGTCCGATGTTCCCGGCTGTCTGGCAGGAGGTGTCGATGAGGTCTTTTGCCTCGGCGCCGTGCTCGTGTTCGGCGATTTTGGAAGTTGAGGTGGCGAGGGTTGAGGTTATGTGTGATGCGCTGTGTTTTTCTTAGAATGTGCTGGATAACTTTGGGGGGGGGGGGGGGGGGGTAGAACAAACCCTTCGCCGACCCCGCCCGCAGCGACGCCCACGGCATCAATTCCCTGGGAAACCGCCTCTCTGGGCAGACTCTTCTCGGTGGTGCCGGGAGTAGCGGTAGTGGAAGCGGGCATCACTCCACCAACTTTCTCCCCAACCCACTCCCCAGCTTCGAACGCCGCCCCGCTAGCTGCTTCGTCGACTCTCCTGGCTACGCTAGCGATTTTACCCGTAACTTCTGCACCGCCGTGAACTGTCTTCCTTGTAACCTCCGAGAACCTCGTCTCCTCGTCGGGCTCGACTCCGTCCCTATTGACCAACCGCTCTTGCGTCGCCCCGGAGATCTTTTCTGCTCCTGTCGCCGCTGCGGATCGCACTGCTGTTGCAACCTCATCTGCATCTGCCACTAGGCCTTTCTCGAGGAAGCCGTGTTCTACTAGAATTTCCTCGAAGCGGAGTAGGTGTGGAGAGTCGGGGGGTATGGAGAGTTCTATGAAGGCGGTTTGTGGTTGTTGTTGCTTGTTGTCGTCACTGCTGGAGGAGGAGGATGGGAGAGGAGTTGTTACTAAATAGGTTGATGGAGGCTTGGAACCTGCGAGGGAGGTTGGGGTTAGGGGGATTGTCAAGGGTGGTATGGAGAGGAGGAGCTTTGCTTCCGTTGTGGCTGTGGCTTTGGAAGATGTGCTGGCTGCTGGTGGGGGGAGGGAAATGCTGAGTGTGCTGGTTGTTAGGGGTATTTTTGTCTTGTCCACTATCTGCACGGCCGTTACGTTGGGGATTGAGAGGAGGAGGGTCATTGTGGGGTGGTTCTGGTTTGATATTTTTTCGTAGAAGATTGAGCTTTTTGTAAAGTGGGATATTCTGGAGGATAAAAAATGCTAGTAGGAAGGAGACTGCTAATAGCTACGGTATTTATCTTGACCTCTTTTGCTATTCTTACAACTGACATCATACCTCGCTGCTCTAACCCGAAACTGGACCAAAAACCTGAATCCAGCAGCATTTACCTTCGCTATTATCATTAGTACCAAATATACGTAGACCAATAATACAATACCGTACTATATACCCCATTACTTTCCTTCCTTCCTTTCTCTCTTTACGATACGGGTGCTGGTACAGTCAAGTTACCCCCATCCCTCGAATCATGAAACCCGCACCCGACGAATGAGTAGACCCCCGTCGTTTCAAAAGCCCCGCACGGGCAGAGCCCATTCTATTTGAGAAGGAAAGAGAGAATAAATTCCCCTTCCTTCCTCCATCAATGCCCTGAGGTGTGGGTTGTCAGTCGTCAGTCAGTGGTGGCTGGGTTTTTCAAGAAAGAGTTTTAAGCAAGACTTCGCCTCCTTCTTGAATCTTTTTTCTTTTAAACAAAAAAACCTTCCACATCTCTTTTCTTTTGCTTTTTACAACCCATACTTAACGCATACACAGTACCTGCATGCTCATGTGATCGGATGGGATTGAAAAACTAACCAACAGAGAAAGTGCGAAAATCAAGGGCGGTTAAAAATATTATATTTTGTCTTGGAAGGGAGGTTTTTGTATTCATGAGGCTTGGTCTGGCCCTTTTTTCCTTACAACTAATATCGTACTTACTGTACCCACGCTAGCTAGGGATTTGGAGGAGAGATAAAGAGGGGGGAAGACTGAGAAGTAGGGTTGGTTGGTTGGTTGAAAGAAATAAATAAAGAGAGGGAAAGGAACGCTAGGCTGGATATCGACTTCTATAAACTGGATCGCCATTTTTTTCAGTACCGGTAGACTATGTCAGTGGAGGGTTTTACTATTATTAGCAGAATACCATTATAGACATTACCTCTATCATCACATTTGCGAACCAGCAAGCAAACCGAGGACTACCAACCGAGGACTACCGACGGAAGGGTAATCCCACTCAGGAATACTCACGCTACCTCTATCGACATTACTACTATCACCACTACTAAACTACGAAACGATTAAACAAAGGACCCACCGAGATGTCGATCTGGAGCTCAAAACCCTCCCCGCCAACACCCCCTCTCCACACGACCGGGAAAACCTACCACTCAACCCTCCTTCTCCTCCTCACACACTCCCTCGAGCCATTCCCAGCACCCGTGCCGGATCCCGGCCAGATAATCGAAGTCCCCTCAATCCTACCGCCGGCCCCGGCCCGACGTACATTCCCAGCTGCGTCCGCGCCCTCGCGCGGAAGGAGGGTCCGTGTGGCGGAGAGGAAGAGTAGTTCCTGGTGGTACGAGTACGGCCCCGAGGCGTTGCGGGTGCGGGAAGAAGTGGACGATCTCCAGCATGACTTGCGACTCGCGGCGCGATTGCAGAATCGAGTTTTGGAGGTTAGGGAGGAGGGGGGGCGGAGGACGGCGATATGGGATAAAAGTGCGCCACTAGGGAGCGCGGAGGAGATTAAAGTGCTGAAGAAGGAGTGGGAGGGGGCCGTTGCGGGAGTTTCTCCGATTTCGTAAGTTCTCCTTCTCTCCCTTTTCTCTCTTTCGTCCTCTATGTTTGTCTGCCGTGGGGTGTATTTATTGATTAATCCGCCATGAAATAGACATCGTAAACGAACGGCTACAGCTCCATCTACCCCCCGAACGCCGCTGCCACCAGTTCTATCCCCCGCCGCATCGACAGGATTGCCAACCCCGCGCTCAAGCGGAACTTCACGCCTCGCGGAGGGCTGGTTCCCGGATAGTCGCTGGAGTCGCGGTCTCGAATCATCGCCTTCTCTAAAGTCGCGGGAAGTGCCCGAAAATCGCAAGCGCAGGAGTGCCGGAAACGGAGACGTGCTACTTACCCCACCCCCGTCTCCGCCTTTAGGTGGAGGAGGAGTGGGAGGAGGAGGAGGAGGAGCGGGAACGGGGAAGAGAGGCAGCGCAGCGGAGTTGCCAAAATTCGAATATATCCCTATAAATGTATCGCCTTTAGCGAAGTACGATTAAGCAACTAGATGGTTTCGGGTTTATATCTATTATGTTAGATGTTAGATGTTAGATGGTGGTGGGATGGGAGTTTTTGTTGTTTTCTTTTTAAACGGGGGGTGTTGACGATTTCTTTTTTCTTTCTTTTTTTCCTTTCCTAATTTGTGCATATCTACGAGTATCATGCTGGACCGGGCTGGACCGGGATACCTGTAGATAGGATTGGACGGGATAAGATACGGTATTACGATTTCCTATTTTATTCATTTGTTTGTTTATTTTGCTTATATTACTTTTGATTAACTTATTCGGGGAGATTTTTTTTTTTAACTTACTACCGTATCTTGATGATAGGTAGCTGGCTGGCTGAACGATAGTCTAAGCTCTATTTCTACCAGATACCGGTAGATACTGTAGATAGGTAGATAATAGACAACTAGATAGATACTGTTAAAACACTGTTTATTTTATTCATGAAATGCTCATTCATAACGCATACTGGGTAAGTGGCCTATGCTAAAAATGATGATGTAAAAAAAAAAAATGAAAACTCCACCAAAAACACCAATTCCCGGAAATAAACTTTAGATACGGTGTTCCGTCCCAGGGTTTGTATAAAAAAGAAGAAAAAGAAATGAAAAAAAAAAAATACAAAGAAAAAGAAAAAGAAAAAAAGAAAGAAAAAAACTTCCGCGATCCCGCCGCCCTTACAATCTCGTTTATATGTATGATAAGTTAGATCTATATACTACTACTCCTCAAAAGTAGGCCCCCATCCAAGTAGCCCAGGACTACCCTTCCCCCGCTCTTCCGAGATACACATACGCATGTACACTCCTCCGGCGACCTCCTTCAAGAACCTCCCCCCACCACCACCACAGCTCCTAACCTTATTCAACCCCTTCGCGACAACGATAGCATACCGCTGATTATGCTCCTCCTCACCCCAGCGCACGATGGGCAGCAGCGTATCCAAGCCGCGCACGAGCAAGCCCTCCACGAATCCCTCCAACTCCTTGAGCACCTTCGCTTCCACGTCCTCCGCGTCCCGGGGCGTCGTCACGACGCCGTACATCCTTGCCAAGCGTTCCTCCTTCAAGAAGGGTTGTAGCAGGACGGAAATGCAGTTCCAGACCTTCAGCATGTCCAGCAGTTGGTCTTTTGTGAAGGCGGAGGCTTGCAGCCATTCCTCCTCCTCCTCCTCCTCCTCCTCCTCCTGCGTAGACGTGCTGGGGGTGAAGAGGGTGCAGTAGGACCAGACGTTGAAGAGCGCCTCTTCCGTCGCAAAGGCGCTCCCCGGACACAAGTACTCGCAGCGCGCAGAGATCAGGGATGAGAAGGTGCGCACGGTGTCGGTTGCGACGGAGTAGTAGTCTGCGTATGTCGCGGCGGTGTACGACGTTTGGAGGATGTTTAGGAAGCGGTGCGCTGCCGGGGAGGCTCTTGACAGCACTTTTTGGAGGATGTGCAGGGCGCTGGAGGAGTATAGGGTGTGTAGGCGCTTGCTGGTCTCGGAGAGGGTGATGGCGGTGGAGAGGGTTGGGGAGTGGGTGTAGATTCTTAGGAGGATGTCGTCTGATAATGTCAGGAACGGGGAATGTTCTTGCGCTGCTTTCCGTGCTGGAGGTGGTGGTGGGGGTGGGGGGCGGGTAGGACTCGCCAGCGAGATTGGAGAATCGGGAGGTGATGGGGGGGTGGTATTCATTGGTGGCA
The DNA here is from genome assembly GCA_003788595.2 of Choiromyces venosus 120613-1. NCBI lineage: Eukaryota > Fungi > Ascomycota > Pezizomycetes > Pezizales > Tuberaceae > Choiromyces > Choiromyces venosus. The sequence goes on from ML120390.1 coordinate 88,603, forward strand.
GTCCGGGGATTATCATCCTCAACTCCGCTCCTCCTCCCCTCCTCCTCCTCCCACTACCACAACCTTCGACAGGACTCCCGGGAGGAGTGACTACCCCATTATTGTTGTTGTTGTTATTATTATTATTGTTATCAATCCTTAGCTCCTCAACCTTGAGCTCGAAGGGAATATCATCCGGCGGATCCACCCGTATCACCGGAATCCGGGCAGCTAGCATGGGCGAGTACTTGAAGTCGTTGCACTCCCCCTTCTTGTAAACCTGAGCTCTAAGCACGGTGAAGCTCTCTCTTTTATTACTGCTATTACTACTATCACTTCTTCCTCTTCCTCCATTTTTCCCCTTCACTTCCTTCTCGCAGACGGCGCGCGCGGGGGGCCTATTGGTTAAGAAGTCATGCACGTTCTTGGCCTTTGTGAATCGCTCTAGCACGCTCTCGCTTGTCGGCTTTCGCTTGGTGGAAGAGGTGGTGGAGGAGGAGGTGGTAGAGGTGGATGAAGATGATGATGAGGAACGAGTCCTGTGCAAGAGCGCGGATAAACCGGCGCGGATTATGGACTTTTCTCGTCGGCGGGGCATTTTTTTTCTTTTTCTTTTTTCCTTTCCCTTTTTTGCTTATCTTTCTTCAGTTAATGAATCGATAGCCAGTATTATCCCTCTTCGTTGTCAAAATAGTGTTGATGATGGTGGATAAAGGATGGATGGACGGATAGATTGATAGGAAAAAAAAAAAAAAAACACGGAGGAGAAGGGGTGGAGAGATTTTATTTATCAAGTCACACCGACGTGGAGAATGTTTTTTTTTTCTTCCTCCATTTGCGAGGCTGAGTTTAAGTGGTTCCATTGCTCCTCCTTTGCTTCTGGCTTTTTGTTGCTCTTGCGGATTGGAGAAGGCAGATGGTTGGTTGAATGGATGGATGGGCGGAGGGGCTGTGTGTTGCGCAAGGGAGGGCGAGGGGAGGGGAGGATTAAGCATGATTGGTGGTACAATGCTTGACGGGTGCGTTGATGTGAACATTCTGTTGTTGCGAGTGTTAAGTGAGGCGTTCTCTTCGGCTGTGATAACTTGGATGTTTCTTATGCTTTGATCCTTGGGTTAATAATTTTCCTTGTAGGAGGGAGGAGTACAAGTATGGTGCTGGCAAAAACTTTTTTTCCCCACACAAGTCTCACTGTCCTCCATCCCATACAAACTTTAGTGCCCTATAAATCCCCAACCAAAAGAGTTAAAAGAAAATCGCTCTGTACATATGTTCTAATAACCAATTAGAAAAACTCTACAGAAGGGATTCTAAAAATCTCACTTATCAGTGTTGTTATAATAAGTTGAGATATCCGTTAATCTTTGGCTGTCATGAGGGTAGGTTCTAAGGTGCCGGCACCATATATACCAGTACTTGAGCACATTACCGTTGAAGTAGAGTTACTTAGCCTGCTACCGGTACTCCTTGTAGTTTCACCTAGTTAGAAAACGGTAGTAGCTATGAGTTAGGTTAGCTATCTTAGCTAATTCAGTTGCGCGGCTGAATATCACCACACAATTCCCCCCCAAAAAAATTCAAAAAAAAAAAAAAAAAAAAACTCACAATAAATCAAGGACTCCGCTTACTCCTCAATTAGGAGAGCTGAAGCTGAGAAGGGAAGGAAAATTTTTTAACCTCTTATCCAACCGCAAAGTACTTCACGATCACTGACGGTAGAATAAGATGACGTGAGTACTCGTACCGCAGAGTGAGTGCATTTTGACATTCATTCACTTGCCTTTCACGGTCGCCCCGAGCAGAATTGTAACAGTAACCGTGTAACCACCCCGCAAATCCCCCCACTCTGAGGAGAGGCAGAGTGGCAGTGAAAAAGGCCACTTGTAGCATGCATGACTCAACAACGCATATCATTTCCATCTAAAGCGAGGAACAGCCAGCGACAACTGATATAGCTAATAGGACCAGGCTGCGAGGAGAGTTGCTCGTATTGTATTCGTCGTTCGATAGTATCACCGGTCTCGTATCCAGTGAATTTCAGCCCAGTCTACTACAGTAATCCACGGCAAAGCGAGAACAACAGTGACCGCGAGAAGGCCCAAACTAATTGTATAGGACAGGGGTTTTCCCTATGCCCATTCTCGCTATACCGTGGGCTCGCTTTGCCGTGGAATGCTGTATATGCAAACTTCCATACGGTATCTAAATCCAATCGAGATCTATCTTCATCTCGCACAACTCGTTCTATCGGTATCCGTATCATAAATCGTCAAAGTAAAGAAAAAGAGGGAAAGCCAGTAAAAAGAAAGAATATATTTCACCAAGCCTCAATCCCCGCCAACCTTATCTACCCACCTTTCGGCACCCCACCCGCACCGGCGACCCCCGCGCGACGCAAATTCATCGACTCGTGTGCCTCGGCGAGTACGCTATCACTTCCAGTCTTCGGCGTCCGAGGACTTCCCCTCTCAACGTCGCCCCTGGCAGCATCCTGAATATCCAGCTCGGCGGCCGCGCACTCGACTTGCTTGTCGTCCATCTTCGGCATCGTCTCCGCAACGCTAACGGGGCTTTCGCCGCCCACGTACGCTTTCGCGAATCCCGCGTCTAGCTCTTCTAACGATCGGCCCGCCGTCTCAGGATAGAAGAGGTAGATTATCGGGAGGAACTATGCGTTGAAAGTGGCGAAAATCAGGTATGTTTTCCAGCCGATGCTTGCGATCATCGTGGGTGTTACTTGGACGATTAGGTAGTCTGTTACTGTTAGCCGTGTATCCATCATTGACTACGGGAGGGGAAGCCCGTACTGAAGATCCAGTTTGTTGAATTAGGGGTTGCGTTTGCTCTAGTTCTGGTCTTCAATGGGCTCAATTCCGCAGGGCAAACCCAAGGTGCTGCACAGTTAATCACTCGTTAGCCCGGTCCAAAAGATTGGGAGAAAGGAATAAAAGGATACATTCAAATACAGCAATAAACAAGAACAATCCAAATGCTGCGCCTCTGGCTGCCTGTGTAGTTCTGGGAATTAAGTATGCAAAATGTAATCACCATTGCAATAGTCTGTCCGGCAGTCCCCCAAAGGAACATCTTCCGACGCCCAGCGGGCTCAAAAAATGCCAAAGAGAAGGGTTGAAAATGCATACACCGTGGCATTCACACCCCCAAGAATGAGCGACATAGTTCTTGTTAGACCAATTGAATTCTCGAACAGCACTGTGAACAGGTTAGCGGTTAGCTCAGCCCTTCACGGTCAACAATTTTCCCGGAATACCCACCAGGGCAGTAGTAGATAACAGCATCACATCCACCAAGTCACACCTGACTCGAAGCACCGATTAAGGTCCTCCCCAAATGCTTCCCCTTTCCTCGAGTAAACACGTGCTTGAATGTAACATTCTCTTGAGCGCCAGAAACAGAGCGAATCGCCTCTAAAATAACGCGCTTCTCAGCAAGTGTATGCGGATCGGAAGTATTCGTTCCGTTCAGTGCCGCAATTACGCGGGTAGCCTCTTCCTCACGTCCGTGGTTGAGCAACCATCTAAAAGCATACGCTTAGCCTCACCCGAAATTAGCACGAACGGAATATAGCATCGAACCTCCGAGACTCTGGAAGAGTCCGGACACCAAATATTAGAAGTATTGCAAAGGAAATCTGAAAAGCGATAGGGAATCGCCATTGAGAACTGTTGTCGACTTAACTGAAGCCCTGTGGTTCGTTAGTCGAGTGATAAAACGTGATAGGTGATGGATAGACACATACAAAATCCAACCAGTAGGAAATTAAAGTTCCACCCGCGATCGTTTCTGCTTCGACACAAATTAATAGACCTCGGTTATGGCTCTTGCTACATTCAGCTTGCCATACGGGAATGGTATTTGTGTTGGCACCATTGCCCACGCCCTATCCAATCACGACCCATAGCATTAGTCTTCCATCAAGCGTATTAATGTTATCTTAGTGGTAAAAGGAATAGACCTACCGTAACCATCCTTCCAATAATAAATTGTCCCAGTTCCCACTTGCCTCCAAAAACCGTAACCTGAATGATTGTGTCAAGGATCATCACAACCGACCCAAGAATGATGCATTTTCTTCGTCCAAGACGCTCGCCATACACCAGAGCGAATATGGCACCGATAAAGCAACCAATCTCGTATGCTCCAGTTAGCGTTCCCTGAATGTTCGAGTGGTACGGATCCTTCCCATTGGTTGCGGGTACCGTATTTCGTAGTTGAAGTGCTCGCCGGTAATCTGTATGGTTTTTAGCTTCTTGTTTATCTACGATAAGATGGGTATGGCCCGGCTAGAGGAGTCAGGCAATGTAGGGTATTGGTGAGCATTATAGAAAATTTGAATAAAATTTCCGAGGTATCGCGTGAGATCTCATGCTTTAGTCCAATTTCCTGACTAACTATACTCTACCGTAGCGACCGTATGTGACATCAGAAGGACAAGAGTAATGAGAGCAATACTAGCAATACCGCTCATAACACCTTGGTCATACCCGAAGGGAAAACGTCAACAACTGAACAAATCAAAACCAAGCTCAGTCACTAAATATCACGCGGCAAGCGACCCGACGAGAGCCGAGTAAGATCCTCACAGAACGTGGGACTCATGATAAGGCCCTATCCCACAATCATAGGGAATGAGTGCCGCCAAAGCGCTAGCTGATTCTCCCCATATCCGACCAGGAAAGATCAAAAGGCTTATGAGAGAAAAGACTCGCCCAAACAGTAAGAACCCGAGAGTAGCCAGTGATCCCAAGCGGCCAGTCCGGCCATAGTTTTGAAAAGCCTGGGTCAGTCCGGTCAAAATTGTTCGCAGCCGCCAAAGCCCGGCGGTGCCCAGGCAACCGCCCGGTCGAATCTTGTAGCAACCCAAGCCAGGGCTGCCAGATGCCCAGGCAAAGCCACCAGATACCCAGGCAAAGCCGTCAGATACACAGGCAAAGCCGTCAGATACACAGGCAAAGCCGTCAGATACCCAGGCAAAGCCGTCAGATACCCAGGCAAAGCCGTCAGATACCCAGGCAAAGCCGTCAGATACCCAGGCAAAGCCGCCAGATGCCCAGGCAAAGCCGTCAGATACCCAGGCAAAGCCGCCAGATGCCCAGGCAAAGCCGTCAGATACCCAGGCAAAGCCGCCAGATACCCAGGCAAAGCCGCCAGATGCCCAGGCAAAGCCGCCAGATACCTAGGCAAAGCCGTCAGATACACAGGCAAAGCCGTCAGATACCTAGGCAAAGCCGTCAGATACCCAGGCAAAGCCGCCAGATGCCCAGGCAAAGCCGCTAGATGCCCAGGCAAAGCCGCCAGATACCCAGGCAAAGCCGTCAGATACCCAGGCAAAGCCGCTAGATGCCTAGGCCAGGCCGGGCTTTGGTTCCGAAAAGCCGCTTCCGCGCAGTCCGGCCAGGCCGTCCCTGAAAAAGCCTGGGTCAGTCCGGCCGTACCCAAAGCCGGACGGACTGGCCGCTTGGGATCACTGAGAGTAGCAGTAGTAGTAATAGCCCACCGAAGGCGCTGCCCAGTAAGTCCAGAAAAAACGCTCTCCTTCGCTCATATTGACTCAACCCAATTCGCTTCAAGTTCAATTTTCTCTGGACTTGCTACGAATTCCCAACTTTTCAGGAAATCCTCCCATCTCTTATACGCCCCCGCCCCCGCGGATTCTCGCTTCAACCCCGGTAGAACAAAAAGGGTCTTGAACTAACGTTAAAATTCTCCTCAGATCGGTCCATCCCTAACTCTCGAGATAAATGTAAATTGTGTTCATGTTCAGAAGGACGAATGGTTAAACTACTCGAGTACGTCAGAGTCACTTTCCATAGGGGAGAGAGAGATACATCTGTGGAGGGATGGAGGAGATTAGTTTGCGAGTTTGTAGCCAAGATAAGCAATCGCTTCCGTGCACCGGAAGAATAGCTTCCCCGGAAACACGGCTTGAATTATTTAGCGTGGGGCCGGAACTTTCAAACCGGAATACCGTAAAAACTTGTTAGATCCACTATCGGAGATCGAGGAGGAAACAGTAGGCTTAGCAGAGTAGGTTAACAAAGTTGCGAATACCAGTTAATGAGATCCAGGAGGCTCGACTTGCCCAAGCTATACTTCGTCTGGAAAACACCATCCCCTCCCGAGGTATTTGGTCTCTGATCGTGGAGATACGAGGCCCCGCGAGATAGTGAATTTACAGGTTACTGGCATGAAGAACCAGAACATTTGAGTTCTTACTAAGTTTTATTACTATGAAAGGGCCGCACTGCCAAAAGGCCTATGGCTACCCCAAGGCATTACATATTCCAGGAGTAAGCCAACCCCAAACACCACCTAGTCCACAGTACATCTGGAAATTACCACCCACAGGTTCCTGTAGCCAAAGACTGAGGGCAGGCCAACAATGCAGTAATCACAACCAAAAATAATAAATTACAACCATGGTCCAAATACTGCCTTGCAGCCTAATAAAGTAAATTTAATACAATAAACTTGAAAAACCCTCCAAAAACAAATTAACAGCCCATATAGCCTTTCATCAAACAAACTGGAACCCCAACATTCCAGAACCAAATCATCTCACTATTCCAAAAGGTGTCACAGTGCTTGCAACCAGCTACATACTATTGTGCAGGTACTACTTCATCAATTGTACCCTATAAGGATAACAGCACACCATCCTTATATAAACATCCTTGTAGTTATTCTCAACTATTGGCAAGCCTATCTTAACAGATCATATATGTGGTGGGGCACCAATAATCTCCCCAGTCTCATTCCTAGGCATCAAAATAGACACCACATCCTTAGTCATAAATGATGGTTTCCTAGTTTACAATCCTGATGCCAAGAGAGCACTATAATTGATCTACCAAGTAGAGTGGTAAGCCCATTACAGGCAGTCATCTTGACAATAGCGAGATCATCTGAACTAGTACTGTGAGCAAAGATAGTCTACAAAGTCCTCCAGCTCTAGAGTAGAGGAGGTGGTGAGGAACTAAGAATAAGGGTACAAGGAGGAAGAAGAAAAAAACAGCCAAGGGAGCAAAGTTTGGAAAAAGCTTAAAAAAAAATGCACCTCCTCTACTAAGCTCATATTATAGTACCCTCTACTCTCACCCACTATAGAATTAACTAACCTAACTAGAAGCTTAGGCTTGAAACTGGACATGATGGCATCATTGTCACCATCTACTAGTATCTCATAGACCTCCTGCAAAATAAATACTCCAGCCACTGAGGGTTCAACCACTACTACTACTGCCTTCACCATAGAAAGTATATCTACTACCATCACATCTTCCATAGGAGGCACCACAGCTGCTACCCTTGAAGCCACTACATGTAACTGAAATACTACACTACTATCAGCTACCTTTTCTTGGAGAAAGCCATACTACTAAAACAACAGGCTCCATTGATAGGACCAACCCATCTGACACATCAGAACCCTCAGGTAACTGTGGATGAAAAGGTATGGTAGAGTATTTTGGGTGTCTAACCAGCCCCCTTAAGAGTTTGCTCTTCCCCCCCAGTAGTTAGCCTGTAAAGGTAATGCAAGAGAACAGAGACATGGTATTCCAAGCAAGAAACTTCTGCCTCAAGGGCAAAATTCTTCTTGACCAGCTTCAAAAGAGATACCACCAGGTGGAAAGCAGCAGCAGCAGCAAGACCAGAACCCTTATTAACTATATCAACCAAAAGGGAAGAATAGTGGGAAGACAAGGGAAGTGGAAAAAGTGATGGAAGAGATAAAGTGATCTCTTAAAAATAGATTAAAAGGTGGAGAAAGAAGTCCTGTGAAGTTAAAGACTTGAAGCTATCCTGAGATAAAATTAAGGGCTCCTATTGGGTAAAACAGGAAGAGAACCAGAACATTTGAGTTGGAAATTAGTATGGGTACTCAAATATATACAGACAATTTGTGATACAAAATTTTAATCCTTGTGTTTGAGTTCTACAGTACCTGGGTATGGATGTGAAAATCGAGTTCTCCAAGTAACCCCGTCACCGCAGTGAAGTACTGAGTTGGCCAGAATTACAGAAAAGATTGGCAAGTTAGAGGGCTCAAGTACCTGAACCAAAACTAGGCAGATGTAACATGGGAAGTAATGATATATTAATGTGCACCGTAACTTAATTTGCACGCAAGTAGCAAATGGTTTGATTCATTTTTTTCTTCTCCTTTCAAGTTCTTTGGCTTTTTAAGCTCGAGTCTATAAAATTAAGATGCAACTATTCCGGGATTTTAACTTCCTCCACTGCCCTGTTTTTTCCATGATGTCAACCGCACGATTCCCGAGATTCCTTGTTCGTATCCCTGTTTTGCTCGATTTTTACTTCCATCCCCGTGTACATGCCAGTAACTTGTAAGGAGTTTTTACGGTATAAACTGCTGGGATGTTTATGGGAACCACAAGAGTGAAGAAAATAGTGGGACATGACCGGTTACTCACCAAAATAGCGAATTTTCACACATTGATAGCAACCGCGAATTTGGCGTTGGGATGAAAATAATTTGATAGACTGGCCCTTGTGCTTCTCCACTTCATCTCTCAGGTTTTTGGGAATATAAATATCATTTCTGCTTGACCAGTTATTCCAAATAGAGTCGGAGTTGGAAAAATCCTCTGGTTGCCATATAAAAAATGCCAGTTAGGCAGCACTGTTGGAAGGAAATTTCGATTCCTATAGTTATAGATAGTGACTCATTTGACAAGAAATGTCTAGAGGTTATACAGATGATCTCCAGAGATAATTGAAGCTATCTGTCCAATGTTTTGAATTTTAAATTTTTTTTCGGGGTTGAAAATTTTTCCCAATCACCTGTTTTTTTGGTGGGGGATGGCGTTGTCTCACTATTTTCTTCACTCCTGTGGAGCGATGTCAGCCAAAGCGTTTGTCCTGTCGGACGGATCTTTTTGGTTAAAGCTTGAATCTCTTTCTCCAAAGAGTTGTGCTCCTCATTTAGGGCTGCAGTATGAGGTTTAACCTTACTGCAAGTTTATGGCAAGGTGGGAAGAAAAGATAATCGGAAACGCATGTTGCTTAGAGGACAGATGTATCCTTACAACTGATGGAACCTGCAGGCAGGGTCCCTCGGTAATCCGAGCCTCAGCCCTGTGCTTCGCTATTGTTGATTAGTTAGCTAGGATCTTCCACAATCTTAGGATCGCAAAAAAAAAAAACAAACTAAGGATCAAATGCACCGAAACATAATCATCATCATTAAATACAAAGACTCACAATTTCCAACGCCTCCATCATCTCAATGCATGCATGCGTTGCGGCTCAAATAAAGTATTTTCAGCCGCAACATGATCATGGTTGAGCAAGAGCCTCACCACATCCAATTCCACTGTATTTCAACTACCACTTACCACACTTCCACAACAGCGGGTTGTTATCATAATCAAAGCCCGAATACTGTAATTCAAGCGCTTATGGTAACGATAATACAGGATAGTCTATGTACAGTACGGAGGAGGAGCGAAAACAAAATCTTAACCAAAAGTAAAATAAAAAAAGCCCACTTTTGACTTGTGACGTCATGATCAGCATGAGATTGGATGTTCACAAGCTTCGCCAAGCCTCACACCTCGGATGAATTCAACGCATGATTTCAGCAGCATAAGTTGATCAGCTGTTGAAGACTTGGAGAGAAAGCTAGGATCCAAGACTGGTACCTCCAGGTAACACTCAAGGCATCAAAATTGTGCGGAAGCACTGTAATCTTGATGGAGGGAATGTTTGATAAGTTATGCAGAGTTCAGCATCATATCATCCGCGGGAGGATAGCCGCGTTGGAAAAGTTTGCCGCGTGGTTATCAGTATGTTGGAAATCTCACTGTGCTTCATTATCCAAGATGTACCGTACCGTAACTATGAGATGATATCCGGATGATGCTGAGGCAAAAAAGTGAATTCGGGGTTTCGGAGTACTTACTCCAACTTGAGTTCAGCTGGTGTACTCGAGAATAGTACTAGTACAGTACAGTAGGGTTTGCTCTTAGAGTCATCCCGGTGCGCTCAGGTGATCAACCCTTGGGATGTATAGGGCGTAACGACCAATTGAGAAATGAAACCTCTCTCACTGGAGAGCTGGTTCCTTGGAATTCCGCTGCAAGACAGCTGGATAGGGGAAAGGGAAGGGAATAGATTGTGATGGCAATTGTCGACGGTTGTGGGACAAGATTACAAACCAAGATACTCGAAGAAGAAATGGTACACGCCGCGTCACTACCTTCAAAAGCTCTTTTTTTTTTTGCCAAGACAATAGAATTTTGCAGAATACTCTACTGCCTTAGCAAGTACTCAGGGGATTTCCACCCTTTGCGTAGCCAGTGACTCAATAAAATAGAATAGAATACAAGACAGAATGATGTGTTATTTCTGGAAAACTATCGTAGCAGTGCCCTATAGGGATCAGAAAGTAATTAGGGGGATAGTAAACGAGATGATTAACTGTTTCATGTTAGAAATCTACAGTGGAGAAGCACAATATGTTGTTTGAGAATGCCACCAAGTCACATCCCTTATCCTCTGATCATCAGAGGATCCATTACCAATATCTCTACAGCTCTTTTGGCACTGTCATTCAGGACGAAAACCCAGTTTCTCGAACCATAGGGATTGCATCGAGACAAGCTATGACTACCACTACTACTGTAGACGAGAGCCCTAAGATTAGGCGGTGCAAAAGCCAAGATTCATTAGCTGTCGAACTATCATTCCCCACCTCCCCAGGCAGCACCCGCAAAAGCTTTATTTCGAATTTCCCAGGCACAAAATTAGCTCCACTACTTCCTAGAAGAGTTCTAGTAAAAGTCATAGATTTGGATTCAGTTTCTTTTTCTTTCAATTACTTGATTGTCAGGTGTTGTTGGCGGAAATTTGGTTGCCTTGCGCGCAGCCTGCCTAACCATCATCTCCCGACGCAATCTTCCATTCGCCGAACACTCGACAAATCGGTCAAGTTATTACTCATTCATCATCCGTCACTCGGGACATTTTTTTGTCTGGTACATTGAAATGCAATGTGCAAGGAAGGTGAATAATTAAAAAATTAGCCCGGCTCGTTTTACCCCGTCTGACCTAATAGGTTTGGCGAGCACTGTGTTGGGCGGGTAGGGCAGGGCACTTTCGACTTTGTTAACGAAATTTGAGTTATGCGCTTAAGAACTTGAAGAGCGAATAAGTAATGCTAACTTACAGGCGAAATTATACCTTCATTTCGCAGACGCCGTTGAGTAAACTGCAGACAGAATTTTATCGTTTTTTTTTTTTCTTCGATGAATATTCAGCCTCAACATTATAGTTTTACTGGGAGAAATTTAGGGTCGGGGTAAATTTATTCCTAATTGCTTTTCGAAACCTAATCCATATCGACAGAGAGGCGCAGCAGATATATTGTATGATCTGTTTTTGGTAAAAATTTACTGATATTTTCATCATCCATAGCTCGAATCTCTGGTGGGGGAGGAGCGCAATTTCCGCCTTCGTTGTTCACTCAAGTGCAAGATGTTCATGTTTTTTTTTTTTTTGGTTCAAACGGAACTCTTGGTTCTCTGCAATTGTAAATTATTAGGTTACCCTATCAGAACAAGCCAAACATTTCTTATCAAATAGCTGAACCTTGACCACTGCTCAAAACAATCTCTCCATTTGGTTTGCATCCGGTACTGCTCACTTAGCCAACTTTCCAGACCCTACGTTATTAGGCAAGCACAGGATGTGAATGGGGTCAGGCACCCCATAGGCTCACAAATCCCCACGGAAGCCTAATCTCCTCGCATCGACTACCATCATTATTAGTTTATCGTGAATTCATTCGTTCGGGGTACCCGGCGGCAGAAACTCCGAGTATAAGTTTACCATAAGGCCCTAACTGTTGTGAGCTCGAGCCGATGTTTTTGACGCGGATACGTAAAGTTTGTGACCGTGGCTCAGAATCGCGGCGGTTAGGGCTTGATGAGAGATGAGGCTCTGTTATCCCTTTTTGGACTGATCCATCCTGACTCCCATCATCGTTGCTCATCGGTAATTTAGAATCTGATATGCAGCAGAAACAGTGCAGTATGTTGATATGATTTTCTCTGCGGTGTGCTGGATAATCCAGTACAGCTCATGTAAATTATATCGTAATGGGCCTTAAAGGAAAAAAAGGGTAAAAACCAACTATCAACAGCGGTACAACCCTTTTTCCAAGCGCTCACATACCGACATACGGTGCGGTACATACCGTAGCACTTTCTTGATCTTTTATAAACTCTTCTGCTAAGTAAATGACTGGGATTGGCTAAGAGGAGTTACTATGAGTGCTCGAGTACGGTGGGAATGATTAATATCCATTTTTAGCTAATAGTTTTTGTTTTATTTTTTATTTTTTTTATTTCCTTACTAGCAGCTCCAGGACTGTGTTCTCCCCCGCTCTTACCCAATAACTCAATCCATACACACACATGTACGTACACACCCTCGTTTGATCCTTCTCGGTTATATCGTAATACAAGATATCCACCGATGTTATGGGTGTAGATCTAGGAGACATACCCTGCCTATCATCCACCATGTTTGACGAAGAATAGTGCTACGATGGTGCAGAATAAAAGGATTGGCTGGAACTATAAGGCCCTCCAGCTGCCAGGGTCTAGGTCAGGTCAGGTCATCAGGTCATTAGGCCTTTGTCAGGTAACGAATATAGAAAAATCCGTGACCCACAAGACCCACCGATATTATATCAGAATTTTAAACGCCAAAAAGTTAAGAAATTGGCATAGTATTCGCCGTCGTTGGCTCGGGAGGAGGCCCACCAACCACCCACCACAGCTGGAGAATTGCACGACTATGTCAGGCCGTTATGGTGGGATGATGCCTCACACACCACTCCCACACAAGCGAGAGAGCCGATAGCTTGGTAGATCAGGGACTTTGGCCGCCCAGATCTGAAATGCAATGTGCGATGGGACACATGTGTTGTTTTTTCTCCAAGTGTGTGCTGCAAGTGATATCATGATATACTCGAGTAGGCGGGTTTGAACTCCTCTCGGTTTTAGGGTGGAAGGTGAAAAACTGCGAAAAAAATAATGGCCGGGCACCTAGCACTCCTATTAGGAGCCGCAGAGAAATTAAAGTATCAAAAAATATTATGTGAGGATTAGAGGATTTTTTGGCCTTGCATTAACGAATGCAAACAGGGAGGCTCAGCAATAAATTTGTTCCTGGGTTGTTCCTTCGACGATGCCACTTTTCCTGTGCCACAACCTAACCCGTTAGAAGTAACCAATGAAAATGAAAGGTCCCTTAATTATCCATTTTGAGGTATTTTGCAGGAGTGCACCGCCCCTTTGCATGAGGATTGTTCATCAAGAATGACCTGATTAGGCAATTTAGTGTCCAGACCGTTTTCTACTGTAATCGCACCGTTGCTGGTTCTTTCGTTCCTTTTTTTCCCTTACAAGCTACAATCTTAATGGATGTCAACCAAGCCATGCGCGCTATGACTTCTCGGAGGAACCTTAGTAATCGCTAGGGATATCTACACTGGCTCACACCCTAAAAACCTTCTTCCTAAACCCCTACTCACTAATCTATTTCCACCCACCTGGTACTGTACGGTCACAACTTACTTGTTTACCCAAGAACTCTGATGGGGACCGGCAGCTGATGCTGCTTCTTGGTGAATCGTGCTTACAATTCAGCTTGCTTCTCTCATTTGGGTTTAGTCTTTACCACAGATTGAAGAATGAGTGGTTCTACATCACCAATGAAGTATGACAGGGAAGTTTTCTAAACCCACGTCCACCGAGAAGTATCTAGTATGTCTGAACCTTTGCGAGCGAGCCTTACGGACACTCAGCATTAGAAGGGTTTGCGGCGAGATCTAGTTTCTCTAGAGTGAGTGCCTCAATGACAAGGGAAGTAGAAGTAAAAGGCTCGGAGATACATTTGTAAAAAGCAAAGCAATAGTAGCTACCTACCACCCCCACCATTATTTTTGTTGCTACCCTACTTGTAGTTCTGTCCCCCCTTCTGCCCCATAAGGTCAGTATAAGTGCAGGCCACTGTCAGCTCGTTCATGCCGCTGCAGATCAGGGACATCAAGCTTCTAAACACTGCAATCCAAGTTCATCCAGAGTTACCTGCAGTTAGCTGAAGCCCCATCTCAAAGTAGGGCCGCAAATATACTCGTGGAAGTTTCAGGACATTACTCTTTACGTTGCTTTTCTTCTTTCTTGCAAATTTCCCAAAGTCCAAGCAGGCTATCTCACCCATATCTTCCTTAGACTCCCGGATAACCCCCCCCCCCAACACCCCTGCGCCTCGTGCTTCCAGTCTCTACTTCAATTCACCTCTTATAAGACCTCGTTTTTTCCCACCTCGAAACATGTCCTCATCCAGCAGCCAACAGCAACATCATCTCTCAGTTCAAGAAACAAGCCGATCCTCTTCTGCCCCTCCTTCTACTTCTACAGCTCCAATCCCAACTTCCTCTTCTTCAGCGACAACTCCTGCAATCAGAGTTCATCCAATCATCCAAGCTCAAACAGATTCCTTCAACGAAAGCCTAGCCAACCCAACCAACGATCCGGGAATGTCCACCTACTCCAGCTCTCCTTCTGACTACTCCTACCCTTCCTCCGCAGGCGGAGCTCCGGGCAGCAGCTCAGGCATTGTTTCTCAGGTAATGCCGCACAATCACCCCGGAAATCTATTTTATAGCTCCCGGAGTGCTAACTCTCCCTTAGACTGAGATCAATCAAATGCTACATACCCTCCGCAGCCACAGGGTCAATACCCTCACAGAGTTGAGGAGAATAGAGAAAGTCTTAGCTTCTATCAACAATATCGAATACTGCACAGTCATGAGAGATGCATGGAACCACTACGTTGGCTCCAACTTCCTCAACGAGCTCCGAGGCCTTACCCGCCAATATCCCTTCTCCAACGAGCTCTTGGAGAACAGCAAATGGAGGGTCTATAACGATCCTACCAGCAACAGGAGCTGGAACTTTGCTTGGCTCCTACTTATCAAGATGAAGAATGAGTTAGTTCCCCTCACTCCTGTGTCTTTTCCCAGGCCCTATATCGGGATTCCCGAAGCTAACAATTCACTTAGCAACATGATTACCGAATACGCAACCAAGACCGCCTTCCAACCCGCAATGTGGGGGAATGTCGTACCAGACGCAGCGAGCGCTCAGCAACTCGCCAACGTACTCACCCAGGAATGGACCAACGCCGTTGATAGATTGCTCAAACATTGGTCCAACTCACCTCCCGTCACCGCAGAATTCTACTAAAAACCGGCGGCATTGCCGATAATCAGCCACACCGAGCTTTTATTTTTCATCTATCCAACGGCATTCACGAGAGCTTAGAAGAGGGAAGGAGGTGTGGGACATCTTGTTTTGGTGATGGTGAACGGGGGTAAGAGTAGTAGTGGGGGGGGGGCGGGGTTGTTGGGAAGGCGTTCTTCGAAAGAAAAAAAAGAAAAGAAAAAAAACCCCGTCACAAAAGAAATATGGGAAATTGGGGACAGCTGGGGCGCCCGGCTCAGCTTATAGATTCTGCGAGCTCTTCTTTTCAAATTTAATTTTTTTCTGGCGTTTCCTTATCATGTTTCTACGATCTTGTGATTTTTATTTTATTTTTTATTTTTCCCTTTAACGACAGATAGGCAAGTTTAATCCTGTGGCTCCTCCGAAATAACTCGAGTGCTCTCGGACAACCCTCATCATTAGCTTAGCCATTTTATTTTTTCCTTTATCTAGTTTAGTTCTAGTCCATTAATTTTTAAGTCTTTATGCTACTACTACTACTACTAACTTATCGTACTTCCTGCTTGACCACAATATGGTGCTACAGTCACCGGTAACAGTGCAGTACATCAACTACTAGTTCACCATAAACAGCCATAGAAGCCTTAACTAACTAGGCAAAACAACACCGCCCCCGGGGAAATTATCACCCTTAACTAATATCCCCTTCCAGTACCGTTCCGTAAAGTTTATATCAACAATAGATGAAAAGCACAGTAAAAAGCCATACAAGGCTCAAACCCGCATAACCTTTCCTCCCCTCCTTCCTTCCTTCCTTCCTTCCCTTCCTCTTATCAGCACAACTTACTATTACCTACTTACCCACAGTAAAAAATAAAAAAACCATAAATTTAACAACCACAACTTTATGCCCGCACCGCAGCTGGCCATAAGCATAATTACATTACCGAAGGGGTGGTCGTCCGCAACTGCTGTCATGCGTTTAAGCAATGTCGTTTGTTTTAACTTGACTTGAGGCGCAGGGCGGCCATTGCATGCTAGTACAGTAAGTTACTGTTTTGGATAACGTTGTTGCTTAAATTTTCTTGGCAAGGCCAGGAAAGAAAGGGGGAGGGGGGGGAAGAAGAAAGAAAAAAAAGAAAAAAAACGCGATTCTCGCGTGGGAATTTTTCGTGTAACGTTTGGTTTTGGTTTAATCTATCATAGGGTTAGATGACCGATAATGATATGATTGAGATTGGCGTTTAACGTTTTCTTGGGGTGGGAGGTGCGGTAGGAAGGGGGGAGGGGGTAGGGAAAGGTGGAGAATGCTACTTTGGGTGTCTATTAGGGAGGGAGGGAGGGAGGGGGTTTAGCAATACTTACTGTAGTTGTGCTTGGGTTGCCAGAGCTTTCAAGTTCGCCATTCTCCGGGGTGTAAGCCTTGAATGATAGTGGGGAATAATGAAAAATGTGTTAGTTACATATAGTATTGTGTTAGCTAGTAGCTGTTTAGGTAGCATATGCAGCTTACTTACTGTCATAAACGGCGAAAGTGTAGAAAGCCAAGTATCGGGTACATACATTTCTCTGCTGCCTTACAATACAATTCTTGGTATGCAGCCTACATATCATAACCATCCGATGCAATAGCATTCCTATTCTCCCCCAAGTGAAGAGTTAAACTCCCATCTGCTAAACTCCCACAATAATGTTTCAACGGCCTGCATAACAACCCCACCCTGCAAAATTAACAACCGCGCTAACGACAGTGAGGACTAGGATGTCCAACAATAAATGACCCGTAAAAGAACCCCGCGCTAACTAACGCTTGTGTTTCCGCTTACGGAAATTTGTCTTCTCTGGAGAGGGGTGGCTTTGTTATTATTGCCTTTGTAAGATGTGGTTTTTTCATTGGTTGCTGCTTCTGATTGGTTGTTTTAATGATTTAAGGGAAGTCTAACTGTTTTGCTTTATTGCTTTGCTTTGCTTGATGATTGATTTACTGATTTATTGATTGTAAGGTTGAAAGAGAGGCTCTAGGCAAGGAGCTTTCTACTGCTGTAAACGAAGTGAGGGAGGGAAATGGAAGGAAGGTAAGCAGGAAAGGAACCAGCGGAAAGCAAAAAGTAATGAATGAAGGAATAGAGAGAGACAAAGCTAAAGCGCGTCTGTTGCGGTTGCGATTGTTGTTGCTGTTGTTATTGTATAGTTCCAACCAGTTTACGCTGCAGTACTACCTAACCAACCCAACTCATGCTCTATGAGCACAATACTGTAAACCATTGTGTACCGGGTATTCAATCCATCTAAGTGAAAGGTCTAGAAAGCGTTCTATGCGATATGTGTGTGGTTTGCAAATCGGAGAGTTACCTGGTTCTGGGACAAGTGTGCTTTTTTTGCGAACGCAGGGGGAGCCGGGGGCAGGTTTATGCGAGGAGGAGCTTGCTTTGTTGCACTTTGTAATGGGATGGATATGCCTGGAGAGTTCCATACATACATGCAGGGTAGCGTGATGTTGGAGGCTTTCCACGGGATCGTGGCTTATGCGGAATATGTGACTATGTTACTAGTGAGAGCAAGATATGGAGGGATGGGTCAACAGACATGTCATGGGTTGTCACTCGGGGAGATTTAGGGGTCGAGTTGGTATCATTGCATGGTGTAATATACAATACGGTACGATACACTAGTGTAGCCTACAATAAACTTACCAGACCCTGTGAGCCGGTCTAGTATAAAAAATCTTGAGATTTCAAAAGAGATGCTACGAGTAGATGGGAGCTAGCTTTCACCCAGAAGAGGAAAAGAAAACCTATACTCCGGCATTGTGGATAAGAATCTCATGAATCCAACTTGGCCTGAACTCGGTGGCAGAAGATACAATTACCCGGCATTCAGATCTCTGGTGTGAATTTCCGTTTTCCGGTATTTTACGTTACAGCCGTAATTTATGGTACGGTATGGAACATTTACCGCACCGTATTACAATATTCGAACACTAGTGAGATTCGCGATCTGACAACAGGGGACATGTTTAGTCACCAAACCTAACCGATCTAAAGTTGAGTGAATGCATGAGACAGAAATTCTTTTTTTTTTTTTGTCCTTTCTTAAGTGAAACATTTGAAGCATTGTACATTACAGTAACATGGAACATTAGAAAGGTATCGTACCGGTATTTCACGGGCATAATAAGTTGAGGCTGAAGGGTACAATCCTAGACAGAACTCAATACGGTACAGTAGCGCAGATGCCGTAGATGCTAACCATCTATGTATGGACAATGCGCTACGGTATCTACATCACACTAAAACAATCATCTAATCACATCTCACAAAATAACGTTTTGTCACGAACCCGCATGCACCATCGAATCCGAATCACTGCTGCAGCTACCGGCGCAATAAATTCTCCCGAAAGCCACAACATGCACCAGAGGTCCAGAGCTAACCCCCCCCCCCCAAGCCTGGGAGCAAGCCAAGCCGAGAAGAAACACACAGATGCTCGGGTACTGTATTTTAATCTCACCTCATTTCACCCGCAGCCACAAGAGGCTGGCCCGTGTCTCACTCACCAACCCCAACCCACCTACCGTTACCAACACATCCCCCCAGTAGTGACAAGTTTATTTTAACCTACCGGTAGCGAGCACACCACCAGCCCACCTGGCCGTGAAACCGAAGCGTGGCTAACGTGCGGCTGGGGAAGAAAAGGTAGAAGAAAAGTAAAAAAATAATAAAAAAAAGAAAGGTTATTTTTTTCGAGTGGCTAGAATCAGGTAGGGATAGGTTCATGAGTAATGGTTCACCCATCCTCTCACAAATTCCCCTCAAGAGCCAGGATTAGGGCAAGGACAGGGGAGGGCTTATTGATCGATGGATACCGGTGGGTGGATTGACAGCAAAAAGTAGATAAGTTAGAGTTCACTTGGGTATCGTACCGGTAACGGGTAGTTCCCATTACGGTGGGATCGGATTGGACGATGTATGGGTTAGTGTAGTAAGTTAGTATGATAGGTAAGTAAGGAAGAACCCAACCGACTCAAGGCTGATCAGAAGAAGTGTGTAAGGTTGACTTGGGGATTTTCTGATGATTGTCTTTGCATTTTCTCCTTTCTGCTTCTCTATTCCCCCTTCTTCTCCCTTACGGCGCGAAACTACTGGGCGATTTTTTAAGTATTCGGAATGGCAAAGGGTAGGTGATCTGGTTATGGTATAACCAATGCGTCCGCTGGGGCCTAATTTCGAGTGTCAAGCCGTAACCCACTCCAAGAGTCAGGTAACTCACGTTCCGATTACTTTAAAAATGGCCGAGTAGAGTTCTGTTGAGTTAACGGATGTGAGTCCGTGGAGGTTAATTGTCTTGTCTTGTACTTGTGACCTGTTTTGTTTATGGTTTAACTTTAGTTTCAGCAAGTACAGTAGGTTACAAGTAAATTGCGGAGTTCGAATATTACCGGTAATCCGGATGAGGCTCTTTTCCCAAGATGCTATGGACAACTTCACTTTGCTTGAATTTTGTTGTTTTGTTAGAGATTTCTAATAACTTAATCTCTATTTTTTTTTACTATACCCCCCGCCACCTCTCGTGAACGCTACCGGAAGTCTACCTTGGGCCAAGAAGAAAGAAAGAAGACTAAGAAAATGTAAAAAGAGGCAATAAAATCCACGTTTCTATCCGGTTGCAGGGGGGCTCGGATATAGGCGATAACCTCCAACTCCACCACCCAGACCATCACCACCGACCTAACTTGCATGCAGTAACACACGGTATCTACCTGCACAAAATTCTCCAGACACAATGGGTCACAGTACACTACCCTGGCACGCGAGAGAGAAAGATACCGTAATGCAGTATCATTACAGTCTACTCTGCACCGGAGCTGAAAGCTTCTCTTATCGCCCCAAATTCTATCATGATACGGAACCATACCAAACTTCTTCTAAAACTCCACAAGATCGGCGAACAACAAAAAAAAAAACAAAAAAAACATGCCAAGCTAACCCGCTTAAACAATCATCAGTCCATCACTCAATTAAGCTTCTGGTAGCTAGCTCGCTAGCTGGCTAATAGCTAATACAGCACCGTCTGGACCCCCAGTAGTAGTGTAAACTTACAAACTCACCCACCTACCACACACATGATAAACAAAATAATAACAAAAACATCATTAAGCCTGTGCTTCTAGGCTTTGTAAACCCGGAACGTGGGCTATCATAATCATCATATCATACGGTCGGTACGGTATCATCAAGTATCGGGGGACACGTCTCCTTGGCAAAATTAACCTTTTTTTCGCAGAGACCGCAGCGCGGACTATTCCTGTCACTGTCTCTCTTCTCTTATTTCTGACCTGTTTTGGATTGCTTGTAGGGGGGTCGCGTGTTTTGGTTGGGTTTTTGGTTGGTTGGGTAAGGGTGGTTGTAAGGCTGGGCAGGGTGTATAGAGGTGTTGCGGGGGGGGGGTGGGGCTTGTCTGTGACACGGTAAAAGTAATGGTGCAAAATACGCTACGAGTTTACTAGCCTCAATACAGAATTGCTATGGTGTGTTATAATTTTTAAACTTGGGATGTGGCTGACGGGGCCAGGGACTCTGAAGAAGGATCCGGTCATGCGATTACATGCACACATCCTAGAGTACTTCTTTTTTACTTTCTTTTTTACTTTTCTGCAGTACTTTAGAGGCTTTTTTTTTTGTGTGTCATTGTTGTCATCGTTGTTGTGCTTGTGCTTCTTCCTAAAGTTGCTGTGTAAGTGGCACCATCTTTGATCAAGTCTTTGAGTTTTGTTGTTTGGTTTCTGTTCCTGTCGTAGGCAACCGCGCCGTAACACGACGGTGGCCAACAGGTTACTTTGGAATGGAATGGACCAGTGATACAGAGCATAAGATGGTGTGGTAAGGCCAGATAAGGATGTTTGGTGATGATAATGATAGTCTGTCATGAAGAACAAGCTTTAAGACACGATAGTATCGTATGAGATGGCTTATTTACCCCAGGTCCAGATCGGACCTAGCGAAGATGGGGAGTAGATCACGACAGTTTTACAATGAGGGAATTGAGCTGCTGGGGAATATCGAAACGAGAGGAAGTCCAACCCGGGAAGAGCACCGGCTGGGAGAGGGGGGAGCGGATGTAATATTCCATCCTGGACTAGCAAAAGAACCAAAAAAGCATTGTCAATCTCTCTCCTCCATTCATTAACCATTTCCCGGAAACATATCCCGTCCGTTGGGACCTTACGAATCACGGGGATTGTTCCCAAAAGCACTGCTTATCCAACGCTACAGCTGGTTGTAATCTGTTGGATATCATTCTTTCCCCGCACTCTCTTCCCTACCTATCGTCTCTCCTCCAATTCCTCCACCTCCACATCGGTCTTGCATCCACCACACCTCGAGCGAGGAGTCTCAAAGGAAAAGAAAAGAGCTGAACCACTCACTATTCACAAGAGTCAATATCAACCCGCAAAAAATCTATATTTAGCACTGAGTGATAGGCCATGACGCACAAGCGCCTGGAGAGCTAAACAAACCCCTCAGATAAAAAAAGAGGCACCATCTTCTACGCGAGCGGCTCTTGGCCGGATTTCGTACATGTGAGGCTTATTTGGGAATGTTATTGTTGGAGTTGTACGTGAGAGATACCGGTGGAATGGGTAAGGGCAGATGACGCGTACGCGTGGAATAGTAGACATTTTAATCATAGAGTATCACTCGTGGAAGTGTCTGATGGTGGATATTTGTTGGATTTGCCTGGTCTCATGTGATAGAGGGAGGATGCCACTTTGATTGTTGCTGCCTGTGCGTGTGGACGCCACGAATGTGGCCTCTTTGTTTTTTGATTAATAGACTACGCTTTGATTCACATGGGAGAGGGGGGAAGAAGTCCTGCGGGGTGTTCTTCTTGGCTCACTGACGGCCGCAAGCCGTGTTCAAGGATTGCAGACCGACAGGTTGACAAACGAGCATCACCTTTGTTGGTTAACTCTGGATATGTTGTTTGTATATGCAGCTTTAGTTTACAAGCGTTAGCTCGTGAGAGAGTTATCATGTTAGGCTGTTTGGGACTGCATATTTGTTGCGGAGTTTCACTTGATTGGGGCCCATGCAAGTAATATCATAGGCCGAGTTATCAACTTCCTCTACCGTCCTGTAATTAATGTCGCAATTGACTCATGCGATGATCGGAGTTGTCCTTTTTATTTTTATTTATCTCGCGATTTGCCGTTGAATTCTGCAGCTAAGAGGAGTGGAGTTGACTTAGGCTACTGTTCCCGTTACTATTTCTCCACCCCGATAAGCTGGAGAAGGTTGGCGAAATAGGCAGTCATAAAAACGTGACACATTTGGCAAGCCATCCGATCTCCACCACGTTGTGTTACCAGCATCTTTCTTTTCTCTGCGGCACCCGCATCCCTTCCTAGTGTGAGCAAGTATTACCTGAAGCTTGGATAATGGATTCGAATCTGACAGCAGTTTCCCATCGCTTGTTCAGCGCCAGAGTGAGGCTCAAGTAGCCTGACTAGACCAGACTGGAACCATCTGATGTAATCCGGTCCTCCGGTCTCCCTCGGTCCGTGCCGAATTTCGACATGGATTCGGATTCTGAATTTACGGCACAACTCAAGGCTGCCTGGAGGGGGGTTTTTTTATGCACTGCACTCTGCTTGTCCTGGTTAGAAGAAAATCATACGATTATGTGATTTTTTTTTCTTTCCAGAAAGATGAGTTGGCGTTCTTACCAGTGTTTCGAGAAGTGCTATTGTTTTCTCTGATAGCGCGTTTCATACCGTGATTTGCCCAAGGAGGAGTTTTTGTTTTTTGACTGTAAAGTCAATTTACTGAGTGAAGCATTATAGGCTCATAGGACTGGTTTTGGTTACGGGACATTAGATTATGGGGCTCGGCCTATGTCGGTCTTGGCTTCAGCTACGTGATGTTGGCGGATCATGCAAATCAACCCCACCCTTGTGTTATGATATGCGCTTAACGCGTCTCGGTTCACAGAGTCGGTCACGCAGGTGTTCTGAAATGCCATTCTTATGAGGCGAGCTTTCATGTAACTACACTTTGCTTTCGTTTCATACTAGTCGTATTGCGCTTGGACACATCCCCCGAAAAATGCCTACTCATGGGTTATGACCCAGAAGACGGACTGGTTAAGTTCTTGGGGTTTTCTTTAATATTGCGGCATATGCTTTTGTGAGTTGGCATGGCCTCTAAATTCTGCTTTGACGGTTCCTATGGTATTTCATTCCACTACCTTGTAGTCATCTAAATTTTCACATTTTCAATTTCCGCCCTTTTGCCGCCGAGCAATGCCTGTTTTGGGGCATAGTGGGCCATTGATGAACAATTTGCCAAGTTCGCAGGTTCTGAATTTAAGCTCGCTTATACTTCTTTGGGGTCTTCCAATATTTGACCATGATGCTTCCGCTATTCGTCAAGTGCCAAATGTCAATTCAGGCATTTTCGGTTATTTATTTCTATTTTTCTCATATTTTGCCTTCTAATTTTGAATTTTATTTTTCTCGTCACCCTGCAGACGTCCGTCGGGAGTTCCTTTCATTCTTGTCACCGATACATTGCTCGTGTCACCTATGTTCATGTCACCTGCGAGAGATTCGTTGGATATCACTCGGCCATAGCGTCGGGAATTATTAATATTTAGATGGGCCTAGGGCTCGTGTGGAAGAAGCTCTTTGTGACCTTGATGGAGATTTCGCGGGAAATATCTGAACTTTAGGAGCGTGTCTTTTCGCGGAACCCCGTCCAGAAGAAAGCAATTGGAGCTCACTGATATGAGAGATCCGAGAAGCGAGGAATGTTAGCCTGGTGATCATTAACCGTGCCAAGGTTCCCGCCAATTATGTAACTGCGAGCAGTTGCAAATCTTGCGGCATGTCTACTGCATGCCCAACAGCTCAATACCAGAATTGGCTCAACACCAGATTTTTCACTCCACCCCCCCACAACCCTGTTGCTCAGCCCAATCCAAGAAAAATAGAGGTGAACTATAGTGAGACTGAAACTAGGATTGCCCTTGCATGTCAGAAATTACTGGCTAGTGAAAAACCCAATGTTGCTGCTACCATATAGGAGTTTGAAGTTCCCAAGACCCATCTTCATGGTACATGGAAAAGATATCAAACAAAGATCACAGGACCTCTGGCAAACTGGAAGCTTACCCATGAAAAACAGCTTACCTTTTGTCTCTGTCTAAGATGTTTAGATGAGATTGGAACATCTGTCTGACTACAAATTATTACAGATTATGCAAATAGTCTACTCCACTGAAATCATACAAGTGATGATCTATGAACTCCTCTGCCAACTGTCAGTTCTGCCTAGACCTAGTGCTTTCTCCAATGGTATTCTGAGTTTCATATATAAAAATAGAAAATGCTAGACCAAGAGAGAAAGAAAGCACATGATCCTGATAGTATTCTTGACTGATTTCAGCACTTTGGCCTCTTGTGCACTGAGAAGAGTATCCTGATACCAGATATTTATAACTTTGATGAGATGTGCTTTCAGATTGGTGTGAGGATGGGTCAATGAATAATAACCCTTGATCCTGTACAATAGATATATCTAGCTAGTTCCATGAACTGTAGACTTGTTACCACTTGTAAGGCAATAAGCAGAGATGGCTATGTTTTACCCCTGATGGTAATTCTTTCAGGTGTATTGTACCTGGAAAATTGGACTACAAAAACTGAGTTGGAGGATAATATTCTGATAGTGGTATCAGATACAGGTTATTTGAATGATAGGCTTTATTAGGAGTAGTTTAAGCACTTTGAGAAGTTTTCTGCATAGAAGTAAGTAGAGGTATATTATCTTCTGCTTCTTGATGGATATGGATCGCACTACATGTAGGAGTTTATCTCCTTTTATGATCAGAAGAAGATTATTCACTTCTGTCTTCCCTCCTATACTACCCATCTGATCCAGCCACCTAATATTGTAGTTTTTCAGTCCTTAAAGTATTATCATGTTGAGGTGATCAATCATGCAACCAGGACTGGCTGTTCTAACTTCAATAATATTGAGTTCTTATCTGTACTTGGCTTGATCTGAGACCAAGCCTTTAAACCTACTACAATAGTTTCCACCTTTCAGAAAACTAGTTTAATCTCTTAGAATCTAGATCATGTCTTATCTCACCTTCACAGAAGTCAGAACTTACCTCCAAGTATAACAATTACTACAACCCCTCTGGTCACTATTCCATCAGTCCTTAGAACTCTGCAGATGATCAGATCTCTTAAGTGGCAGACAGAGTACTTAGAGAATACTGATCCAATATCTCCTACATTCAAGATGAATTTGCAGTAATTTATTCAAGGTAGTTTTGTATAAGTGCAAATGGGAGCAATTGCCTTGTAAGAATTAGCAAATACATGAGCCACTGAACAAGTACAGGCCAATCAGCAGAGGTATACTAGATAGGTAGTTCAGAAATGCAGTGTCCTTTATGCACATTGAGTATGTACAATGGTATTTAAAAAAAGAGGAGGAAGATACAAGAAAAAAGATAGAAAAGGTGAGAGGGAGCTTGAATAGCTCAAGAAAGAGATACTCTGTGAATAGAAAATAATTTGGAAACTGATATTCTAAGAACTTGAATGATTTAAACTAAGGTTAGGCCTGGGGGTGAGTTCTGAACAGAGGTAAAATAAATATTGTAGTTGAGATTGTAGTAAGCTATAGAGATCATAAGCTATAGGTTTCTTTAGGGTATATAAGTTTCTTTATATTATATAGGTTTCTTTAAGTTATATAGGTTTTTATAGTCCAGTGTTGGGCTGACAAGTTGTTATGGGGGTGCCTGGGATCAGGAAGGAAGGACAAGAAGGACAGGGGGAAGTCCAAGGTACATGACCAAGGCCAGAAAGATTCAGGAGGTAAGAGCAAGAGAGTAAAGGATAGGATTCGTGCTTGGAGGAAAAGCAGCTGAGAAAGATGACAACTTTTATTGATTTGTGACGAATACAAGAGGTTGCGTGAAGAGAGAATACAATCGCTCTTCATGTCCTTATAAAGGAAATCTAAACTGCAAATAAATACAACAACAACCTAAACCCTGACACTCACAACTAACACAGTAACCAGTCACTCAACCCCAACCTATGTGACAACTGCCAACTTTGCTAACCATCTCACATCCCACCTACCAGATACACATGACAGTAAGGGTAACTAAAACTATACCAAAGACTACCTCCACCAAAGGTGACATAATAAACCTGTTATCTCAATATCCCTCTCCCCATATTTTACCTCTTCCAGTAGTCATGTTATTTCCCATAACACAAGTTGGGTACTTCCAACCTCTATATAGTGGCAGTAATATTGGGTTTTTAACTAGCCAGTAGTAATTTCTGGCATGTGAGGGCAATCCTAGTTTCAGTCTTACTATAGTTCACCTGTATGTTTCTTGAATTGGGTTGAGTAACAGGGTTGTGAGGGGGAGTGAAGTGAAAAATCTGGTATTGAGCTGATTCTGGTATTGAGCTGATTCTGGTATTGAGCTATAGGGTACATAGTAGATATGCTGCAAGATTTGCAACTGCTCACAGTTACATAATTGATAAGACCCTTGATACAGTTACTAAGAATTCTTGAAAGATACTAACTATATCCAATAGTAAGTATTATAATAATAGAATTATCATACTTGCACCTGGAATACCTATTCCCACCTTTGATTAGGTGGATTTAGCTGGTTCAGTGCACAGGGTATTAGGCCAAGAAAGGCTCTATAAAGGGTTTAGTAAGGATATCTAAAGACATTTTCTTCTCTCCTAGCTAGGTATTTAGCCAGCTAGATGATGCCTTGTATTCAAATACTTCTCAGAAGGCAACCAATGGTCCTGAGATAGATATATAAATTGGAATATAAAGTCAAAAAACCTAAACTATTTATTGAATTATAATTGGACAAAAAATATCTGATTTTAATGCTATTAGAAGGAAAAAAGAGAAGTTGAAATGTTTTGTTAGAAGATTAATTGAGTTAGTATGATTTTGAAATCTTGCACATAATAACCTTTGGCTCTCCATATCAAGTGATGGCAATCAAAGGTTAGTATTATCTTTTCTCTTACATCTTATCCTCCTAAACTCAAGTCAAAATATATTAACCTTTTAATGTCTTTTTTTCAGTTTTATACAATTGATAATACTATACAAATAGTTTTTCAGATACCTCCAATGACCTCTGAGTCTCTACAATCTAGAAATACCATATCAGTAAACACCTTCTCCAAATTAGCTCTACTTATCAGATGCTCTTCAGCTTCCAGCACCCAATAGTAATGCTTACTCTGCTCTTCTAGTAATACTAGAACTTGGTATAATCAGGTTAACCAACTTGTTCTTACTCAACTTTAATGCTTGACTCAGTCCAAGTATGTTGAAGGAAAAAAAGAGAATTTTGGACTAAAATAAGTATTTTGCTGGAATATGAGATAGGGAAAAGGGTGAAAGATGCTGTGTCAACCATAAAGTCATTGGTTATAGACTATTGAGTATGTATTATCTATATTTCTTGTGCATTTTTTTTTTCTTTTTTTTCTTTTTTACTTTTCTCATTTAATTATTTAGATTACTGTAGATGCCAAAAGACTTGAGTCTGGTACAACTTAGTTAGATACTAAGTTGATGCAAGTATTCAATACATGAATTGTATAGTTAGATATAGTAGAGAAAGAAAAATTGGCTACCAAAAAAACAGCAGATAATCTGATGCAAGAAATTTAAGAAGCCAATTAATGCTGAGAGAACCTCTTAAAGCTATGTAGTCAAAAGAAAAAACTGAGTGAATGGAATGTAAATGAGGAGAAAGAAGAAAAGATAGAATTAGTAGATCAAAAGAGGAAAAAAAGATCACAAAACTCTATCTGAGAAGAGCAATAATAGGGGGGAATTGATACAGTATATAAGGATATTCTCCATCTCTACTATATCATTGAAATTTATTTCTTATTTGGGAATGACTCAATACTAACACTACAAGGAAAAACATCACCACTCCTTCCATCCTACTACCTACCCAAAGGGGGGTCAGGAAACATACTTTCTATCTCTTCTTTGCCCTTTAGCATCCAGTCCTTGCTTCTCTTTTAGGGTCTACCCTCTTAAGGCTTTCCATCCTTCCTCCTCAGTATCTCATGATATTGGTTGTCTCCCTTACCCTACTTTTACTTCACCTTGCCTAGTAAATCCTACAGTCAGGTTTTCTCACTTTGTCTTTCTACAGATAGCTGGAAACATAGTTAGCAGTAGGAGAAGACTCATCAAGAGATCATAGTCAACTTCTCTATTCTATTCTTCATAGAGATTGCCTTATCAGATATGAATACATTATTTGATAGTATCTCCCACAATCTGAGCACTCTACTCCTGAACCTCCCACTTTTTAGATGATCGGCTAGCACTCTACTGACTCTCTTTCCTCTTTCCCATCACCTTCCTACCTCTGAGATCTTTTCCAGTAGTGATGCCATCTCTCTAATCAATAAGGACTATGTAAGAGATGCAATAATATGGTTGGTCAGCTTCGGATCACACTCAGCTGGCACCTTACTACAACCTATCTACTTATTAGCTGTCATCCCACTACTATTTACCCAGCTGGTAGCTTACTACCATACATCTACCCCCTTTGTTTAAACTGACTTTAGGGTCTCCTTGCATCTGCCACACACTATAGTGGCTTCTCACCTTTCCCTTTGAACCTCCTTGTTAGTAGGCTATACATCTACATTTGTGCTCATAGCTCATTCCAGAGTTTGGGTTGTACACCTGTGTAGTTCTCTCTTAGGTTTAGGTTTTACTTGAGGATATTGGTTAGTTCACTATTGGGAGCTTGGTTTTATTTATTTGTTATATGTCATTGGTAGGATTTCATATAATTTGTAATTTATGAGAGAGTTGCTTATTACAATAGTTTTTTTGATCAGGTTCTCAGGCTATAGTTTTTCTGTTATTTTCAAGGACCTTGTCCAGGGTGTAGGTTTTTGAAGTCATTGCCTTATACTGAATGTGAGGTTTCTTTTACAGGTCAACGGTCGAATAGCGACAATGATCCAAAATGAAAAATGCCAAGATTCACACTATAAGCGATCACAAGAAAAAAGGGGGAAAAACTCTTCTTCAACTCAACGACAACTAACACAAACTAAACTAACGGTAATGACAGGATAGATATAGGAAAACAACAATGTCCTCTAGTCCTTCCTGAACACTTTCTCTCTCAGGTGTGTCCCCCTTCCTTTCGCAAACACAAAAGCTAACACAAAAGGAAACACAAAGGAAAGACAAACTCCGGCTCTATATTGCCTCCATACGTCCACCTTTCCCGCTCGCCCTTACGGCCATTCCGCTCGCACAAACTCGCACACATTCCTGGTGCATTCCCGGTGCATTCCCGGTGCCTTAATGCTTTCCCGGAAAGCTAAACTGCTGCTTGCGCCCGAAGCCAAAGTGTGCTCCCAACGAACAAATGAATGATCACGAACCCCAAGAGCAAACCATCATGCTCGAGCATGCCGAGCAGCATATTCCAACACTCCCACTCTGCGAGCCATGCTCGTCTCCCAAAAAAAAAATTAATAATAAGAAAATAAAAATATAAAAATAAAAAAAAACTTTCACCACTCCTCTTTCTCCCGTTACTGTGACTTCCTAACTTGACTCCCACTCAGCTTCCACTGATACTCGCACTTGCATTCATGCTCCCACTTACACTCAGCGCACTCCCATCTCAGCATGGAACCTTTCTACCTTCTCCTGGCACAAGCTTTTTGTCAGACAATCGGCAATCATATCACCAATGTGAAGGTACTCCAAGGAGACTTCACTGGTTGATATCTTTTCTCTGACATAGTGTTCTTGGATTGCTATATGCTTTGTCTGGGCATGAAATTCAGGATTGTGAGCAAGAGCAATCGCACTCTGATTGTCAACATAGATTTTGGCAATGGGTGCTGGCTGGGTAGAGTCTTGGGATAGAGTTTCAACTGGATCTTCGGCAGGGTCGGTATTTTGCAACTCTGCAATAAACCAGGAAACCCAAATGGCTTCTTTGGCAGCTTGTGTAAGAGCCATGTATTCAGCTTCGGTGGATGATAGTGCGATGGTTTGTTGCCTCTTGCTTGACCATGATACTGATAACTTTATAGATCCCTCCTTATCCTCGATCATACACACATAGCCACCAGTGCTTTTCCGAGTGTCCAGGTCACCAGCCCAATCAGCATCGCTATAGAGTACTGGTTGTATGCTGTCTGGGGTACCATAGAATGGTCCGAGCCTTAATCCAAGACTAGCAGTCTTTTTAACATATCGGAGTAGGTGTTTTGCAGCAAGCATATGACTGGTTTTCAGCGCACTGTTGAATCGACTTAGGGCTCCAACTGCATAGGCAATATCGGGTCTTGTGCATAGCATGAGATACATCAAGCTTCCGATCATACTCCAGTATTCCTGTTCATCTGCCTCCAAGTCATGTTCAACATTCGCTTCAAGCTTGGTTCTAGGATTTAGTGGGGTTGAGACAGTGAATGCGTTAGCTAGATTGAATCGTTCAAGGATTTTCCGAATATAAGCAGCTTGATTTAGCATAACTTGCCCAGGCTCTCGAGTAATCTCAATTCCAAGGAAGAAGTGCACTTTTCCTAGGTCTGTGATTGGGAACTGTTCTGCCAGCAATGCTTTTGCTTCACCCACCATAAACCGGGGTCCAATCCAAAGAACATCATCTACCCAAATGAGTACCCAGCAACTGTGTTTTCCATCTTCTGAGTTCTTCAAATATACAGCATGATCTTCCACACTTCTCCTGAAACCACATTTTCCCACCAAGTGTCGGTCCCACTCTTGATTCCAAATTCTCCCCGATTGCTTCAGTCCATATAAGCCTTTCAAGAGCTTACATACTTTCTTTCTCCTCGAACAAGTACTATCACTTTCCACAGCTAAACCCTCTGGAATTTCCATGTATATTTCTTCTTCCAGGTTACTGAGTAGGTATGCTGCTATAATATCGGTCTGATCTATTTCATAGTTTCAGGCTGCAGCTAAACAGAGAATGATGCGGAGGGATGTAAGCTTGACAACTGGGGCAAAGGTCTCTAGGTAATCGATGCCATAGCACTGTGTAAATCCTTTGGCAACTAAACGAGCCTTGTATCTTATGATTTCACCTCCAGCTCCCCGCTTGACTCTAAATACCCACCTACATTTCACCAATGCTCTCCCTCTTGGTAGATCCAATATGTCCCAAGTATGGTTAATGATAATTGATTTTAGCTCCTCATCAATTGCCATGATCCATTCTGTTGCCATTGCCGAGTTAACTGCTTTGGAATATGAGCTAGGCTCATCGGTATCCAAGGATACGGTAGCAAGGAATGCTTCATGTTGAAAGCAGGTGGAAGTGAACTTTCCTGCATTTGCTCGGCAGGGTCTGGATAATGCTAGCAGAGTGTTGATCCCTTCTGGTATGTGAGGTAGTGGTTGCGGTGGAGAGACAATAGGTGGTAGAGCAATAGGATGTAGAGCAATAGTTGGTTGTGTAGCCATATCTTGAGTATCTTCAACACTTTCCTGATCAGAACCAATCTCCAAAACTTCTCCCTTGTCCTTTGTCTTCTCTTCCTCTTTTAAGTCCTTTACCACTCTAATATCCTTAACCACTAAAACCTTCCTTCCAATCATTACCCTATATTGGTTTGTTCCTTCATAGCAAACTACTTGGCACTTCTTACCACTATTCTCCCACTTACTCCGCTTAGCTTTTGGGATATAGTGGAAGGCTTGAGTGCCAAAAGGAATAAGGTGAGAGAGGTTAGGATGGTGACTTGTCCATAGTTCATAGGGTGTAGTATCTTTTGAAATGGCTGTAGTAGGGCTTCGGTTCTTGAGGTAAACAGCGGTATGGATTGCTTCAGCCCAGAGTTCATCAGACAACTGATTGTCTGCAATCATTGCCTTGGCACGCCCAATCAATGTCCGGTTTGCTCTTTCGCTAACTCCATTTTGTTCTGGTGAGTATGGGGCAGTCTTTTCATGTGAGATACCACAATCACGAAGAAACTTGGAGAAAACCTGACCAGTGTATTCTCCACCATTATCACTTCTCAGAGCCTTGATTTTCTGGTTGTGATAGTTTTCTACCAAGGCCTTATATTCCTGGAACTTGGAGAAGGTTTCTGATTTCTACCAGATTGTGTAGACAACTGTATATCTTGAATAGTCATCGATAAATAGGAGAAAATAGCGAGTCCCTGCCAGGGAGGGCATTTTCATAGGTCCAGCAAGATCGGTATGAACTAGGTCAAGTAGTGCAGTGGTAGCTCGAGTAGCAGGGGAGGAGTTTGGGTTGCGTGTTTGCTTTGCAGTGATGCAACTGGCACAGGTAGGGTTTGATCGGTTGCCATCAATCACAATCTCTGTGTAGGTCTCTGCAAGCTGTTTGACTTTATCAAAGCTGATATGCCCTAGGCGGTGATGCCAATCCAACAATGACCCATGCTTGGTCACTGCTATTGCTGGATTTGCTTCGACATTTTCTGAGTCTGAGTGGGTCTGGAGAACATAGGCATTTTGCTCAAGTCTTGCAATGCCCAAGAGTTTCTTCCCATGTGTGATACTCACAGGATCAGCAGTAGGTACACCAAAGCAAACTCTTCCCCCAGCAGCTTGGATACAGCGGACTGACACAAGCCCACTACTACCCAGCTCCAGAACAAATAATACTCTTTTCAACACAACCTCATTTTTGACTCCCTCAACATCCATTGCTAGAGTCAAAAGAACATCACCCTCACCTTTGGCAGTCATTGCACTTCCATTTGCAATATGGATTTAGGTATGAATGGGGGTAAGATTTTGGAACTGAGCACGATCAGAGGACATATGGTGAGTGGCACCAGAATCTAAAACCCACTTAGACTGTGAAATGTTTGCTGACTTTTCATCCATTGCAGTCCATGCCTGAGGTGATCCCTTTAC
The DNA here is from genome assembly GCA_003788595.2 of Choiromyces venosus 120613-1. Lineage (NCBI taxonomy): Eukaryota > Fungi > Ascomycota > Pezizomycetes > Pezizales > Tuberaceae > Choiromyces > Choiromyces venosus. The sequence goes on from ML120390.1 coordinate 121,871, forward strand.
CGATACTGTGTTTGCACTCTGGCCCTGAGTGTCATGGTTCTGACTATTCTGATTGTTGTGACCCCGCTTCCTACCACCAAAGTTTCTTCTCTGAGACTTCACCGCAACCTGCTTCTTTGGACATTTATTTACCCAGTAACCCTTCTCTTTACAATAGAAACAACTGTCTTTCCCAACACTTTGTTCCTGACCTCCCTGCCTCCGATCTCTTTTCCAACTCTTCTCCTTTCCTCCTTGATCAGCATAGAAGGCATTTGTCACTCCAGTCTCAGCAGCTTCTGCCTTTGTCAACTGCGGGTGCTCAAGTATCAGACGGTCGCATATCTCATCATATGCCATTCCATCATAGTCAGAGTTATTCCAAACTGAGGTCCAGAAGGGATGGTAGGGCAACGGTAGTTTGGATAGTAGGAGGTATTTTTTATCCTTCTCGGCTTGAACTTCACCAGCAGCAGCTAACTGGTGGAACAGCTTCTCGAGACTGGAAATATAGTCAATAAGGTTATCATCCCGATACTCTACCTTAGACAACTCCTCTCACAGGAACCAGATCCTAGCCTGATCCTTTCCAGCATACCTCTTTTCCAACTTCTCCCATAACTCCTTTGGATCCCACACCTCCGCATACAACTCGCGATGTGCACTGTCCAAAAGCCTGCCCAGCATTCCCCGGGCCTTATTTGCTTTCTCCCCCCAAAGCACAGCTGCTTCAGTTACCGGAATAGTCTTATCATCTGGGCATTCAGTCTTGCCAGAAACGATTTGCCAATATCCTTTCTCAGCAAGGATATCTATCACAGCTAACCTCCATTCTCGATAGTTGGCAGCTTTGGAGAGAGGCTTAATTCCAAGAGAAGCAAGAATGTTAACTTCTTGACCAGTGGTTTTGGACATCGTGAGCAAGTGACCGAGTAACTGAGAGGGGTTCTGTGTAATGTGAATCGGTGGTCGACAACAGTTCATATTTTGCAAGGTATCGTCAATGTCAACCGAAATGATAATTGTCAAAGGTCCCTCAGGTATCGTCGATCAGAGCAGCAGAATTTTGCGTCAAGCCGGGCTCATAACCTTTTACATGTCAATGGTCGAATAGCGACAACGATCCAAAACGAAAAATGCCAAGATTCACACTATAAGCGATCACAAGAAAAAAGGGGGAAAAACTCTTCTTCAACTCAATGACAACTAACTCAAACTAAACTAACGGTAATGACAGGATAGATATAGGAAAACAACAATGTCCTCCAGTCCTTCCTGAACACTTTCTCTCTCAGGTGTGTCCCCCTTCCTTTCGCAAACACAAAAGCTAATACAAAAGGAAACACAAAGGAAAGACAAACTCCAGCTCTATATTGCCTCCGTACGTCCACCTTTCCTGCTCGCCCTTACGGCCATTCCGCTCGCACAAACTCGCACACATTCCTGGTGCATTCCCGGTGCCTTAATGCTTTCCCGGAAAGCTAAACTGCCGCTTGTGCCCGAAGCCAAAGTGTGCTCCCAGCGAACAAATAAACGATCACGAACCCCAAGAGCAAACCATCATGCTCGAGCATGCTGAGCAGCATATTCCAACAGTTTGTACCTTAAACAAATAAATTCTAGGATATAAAAGAAAATAAAATACAGTATATGAGGATATGGTCTTACTTGTATTGTCCATTAACAAAAATAACCATACACCAACAGACAGAAAAATTCAGCCATGGCAACCCCACTACCCTACCAACCCCACCATTATGAAAACCAAAAAAAAATTAAAAAAAATGTAAATACATAGTAGAAATTAATATTTAGTATACCATCCATCAGCCTTAATAATTGCTTCCACCCTATCTACCATTCATCCTGCCAAAGTATCAAAAACCTTTGGGTCAAGAAGTTCCCAACAATTAGTAATGGCCTCCTTTATTGCTTTTTTGACCTCATCAACATCACCCTTTATGAGATAGAGCTTAGGATAGTTCTTGTGAAGCTTATGTTTCACCAGAGACCAAACATTCTCAATAGGATTGAGATCTGGTGAATAGGCAGGAATTTCCAGAAGAGTAATTTCCTGCACTCTAAGCCATCTCCTAAAGAGTACGTGAGTCTTAGCATTGTCAATCATAAAAAATACCTCTTCATCTCTAACCCTTTCTCTGATATCCTCCCATATCCCTAGAAAGTCATAATGATCATAAATATCAATAATTGACCTTCCAGTCACTCTACTCCTAGCAGAAGTAGGATCAAGAAAAACAGGCAAAAAGAGACCATGAGTTTGACCATAAAAACAACCAGTCATCAACTGGCTAATCTTCCTCTCTCCTCTCCTAGCAGCAGGCTCAATATAATCCTTATTTCACTTCTTTTTTAGATATCTGAATATCCATTTTCTCCTCTTTCCTCCTCCTCTCTCCACAGCTACCTCATCTCCCTACATTACCTTCCTTCTCCACATCTCTCTTATCCAATACCTATGAGTTAATGCCTATTCCAATCTCTCTTCAGCTAGATCCCCATCCAAATGAACTCTTTCTTGTACCAACTACTTTTTTAGATGCTTTTGTTGAAGTCTTCTCCTCACTGTCATAGAAGAGACATTGGGAGCAACTTTTTTGACAATCTCAGAATAGCTAGTATTGTGATAGCTGAGAGCTTTTTCCACCATAGCATCATCCTGCAACTTGGTAGTTTTAGGATATCTTCCTCTACCCTTTCTCTCCTGGCCCTCTTGATCTCCTTTTAAGATACTATCTTTAACAGTGTTGAGGGGGATGTCAAGGTAGTGGGAAATTTGGCGATAGCTCATTTGAGGTTTGTGTAACCTGAGAATTCTCACCCTGGTAAACTCTGAGAGGTGCTTGGAGGGAATAGGCTTTTTGGTATGACTGCGAAGAATAGGAGGCATAGTTTCTTAAAACAGAATCTGTAAACTATTTTTGAAGGCTAAAAAAGACTAGAGTTTAACTACTTTTCCAAAACTATTCGCAACTACAATTTTATAGCCTGACATCTTAGTATTAAAAGCTTTTTCTTTGACTGTAATTTTGCATATTACAGTATTTCTCAATAGACAAATAATACTAAAAGAGAAAAAATAGCAGGATTTCAATACAAAAAAAACTCTACTTTCCTCTATATTCTCAAGAAAGATATCATGTAGTATTTCCTCTATGCCTGCTTTCTTCTAACCTATCTAATCTCTCAACCTTCCTACAAATAGATTAATAAGAAATATAATCAAGCCATTAAGAGTTATTATCTCCTGAAACTTAATTGTATAATATCACTTGTAGCTAGTATAAAACTGGTGTTGTTCATCTTCTAGCTTGCAGATAAGATATAAGTTAAGGTGCTATCAACAAATCCCTAAATATTTTTAGGACCCCTAATCCCTTCAATGGAGCATGAAAAAAAAAAAACAATTTAATAGTCCTTAAGTTCAATTACCTCCTATCCTAATAAAAGATATCTCTGAATCTATCATAAAGGAAACTGATCACAGTATTGAATGTAATGGACTGATAGGCTTGAGAGTATCTAGAGAGATACAATATGTCCTTGTATCAAGTAGGTGATGAAAGTTAGGTAAGGACAATGCAAAAGGCAAGGGTTCAGGAAGGTTTCATAGTATAAGGATATTTGATAGAGTCTAGTCTCAATTTAAGGGATAATAATACTACATCAGACTTCATGAATCTAGGTAAACTTATTATAATGTTGATTTTTATTGGAATATGATAGACTTGGAAACATACCTAAAGTATTCTAAATATCTAGCCTCAGACCAAGAATCAAGATCAAAACTAAAGACCTCATAGTCAACAGGTATGTGGTAGTAGGGTAGCTCCTCTTCTTCTAAATACTGTACAGAATACTTACAAGTTTGTATAAACTGATTTGATATAACTGGAACAGCAACTAAAACAGTGGCTAATAGACTTACAGCAACAGTGATTGTTGTCTTATGGTTTATTCATGGTATCATACCAGCCTTCAGAAACTCAGGTTGTTGTAGGTTTGGGTGGTTTTTGCAGTTCGATCATAGGAAGGAAGGAAACTTATTGATCACCTATATAACCTGTGGTTGCTAAATCCCCCCAAGTCTGCTACGGCACCATTCCACTTTTGTTACCCTAGTGACCAATGCGCCGAACCAGCTAAATCCACCTATTACACTGTTTTGAACGGGGCGTTATGCTGGATAAGGAAATGTCCTCAAGTTCTTTACTCGACTCTTCAGAGGTCACAAAAAAATTAAAAAAAAAAAAAAAATCTAAACTCCTTTTGTAACAGACTTATTTTACACTCTTTGCTCTCCCATATTCGCCAATCCGCGATTCTTCTTTATTCTTTGATGATACTTAAAAGCTGTGAAATTTGGAAATAAATGAGTGAATAAACTGTTGTCTATTTTCGGTTTAACTTATGTAAGTTGGCTGGAGAGTGGCAACTGATCAATTGAGCGAAACTTGTAATTAAAACTTTTCTTGGCTTATTTGTAACTATCTATCATACCATAAATCTTCTTGTTTGTGATTTGGTATTGCCTAAATTAGTTAGGAAATTCCGCAAGGCGCTTTCTTATTGCCAGGAGGACGCGTTCATTGACTTTTGATGGGAGACAAAATTTAAATTTTGTGAGATGGTAAAGCATCCGAGGTCAGCTTTGACAGAAAATACATCTCTGGGACATCTGTGGATCATAAAATAAGTTCAGTTACGCTTGGAGCCAAGTGTCATGACAAAGTTGGGTTTCCATCACGAAATATCACTCATTCAACAAATTTGAAACGCTGCCGATCAAGAGGTGAGTCTCCAAAACCATAGCCCAGTGGATTAGAGAGAGAAGAGGGAGGGTGGTACACGCAGATTATTGGCTTCAACCTTGACAGGTAGTTTGACATGGGTTGCCTACCCACGAGAGAGAAAATTTAAGCAAAAAATATTTATGATAAAACCCTATACCTAGGAAGAAGAATGTCAATGATTGGCATGGAAGACAAATCTTGAACTATATATCTACTAAACTGAGCTCTTATCTTATTACATATTGCTCTCTGCGAAAACTATTTCCAAAACCCAAGCCTCAAGAAACGAGAAAACAAAAACAAACGTAGAGCTTGTGTCTAGTCTATCGAGACCGATATCATGTCATTTGAGGAGTCTATCAACAACTACCCTATCTCAATTCCTGACGGCTAACATGAGTTGTTTTGTTATTCTCTCAGAACATCAACACATCTAAAGGTATCTTGTGAGAACAAAGTAGTCTGCACAGCCCAAGGGTCTCGGAAATGACAGCTCACGGCCCTGAATGACATTTCAGAGATCTCAGGAAGACACTATCACTCTTGGTTCCGGGATCTGCAAACTAGCAATAATCTACTCCAGCAGTAGACCTAGCATCCACGTCAGGAATCCCTCCTTGAATTCCATTCAGTCAAAGTAAACGCATGTAACGGGCAGATTGTGTCTTCTGGCTTGATCACATAAGCTCTCTGTCACTAGGGAACTACGTCACTGGATATTAATAAATCCTACTTGCCCGGTGTAGATCATACTTCCACAGGGACCCAAGGCAAAACAAAGCCGCATTATCCGATCTACCTTGGCGACTTACTACCATTTCCAGCTTTGGTATTAGTTGGTTGCTGGAGATAGTACCCTCCGCTGTCGACCTATTTTTTTCTAACGTTTTTCTGCGGTTCTTGGGGTTTTAGTGGGATAACCGGGCTAGAGTTTCAGAGTTCTCCATCACCCTAAAGTGATAGTACTGTATCCATTGGAGGAGTTATTGTTAATGTGATATGGAGTCATGTTCCATTTTTCTTTTCTTTCGCTTCTTATCTTGAAGGTGGATTATGGTGAATAGTCGGCCGCTTGGTCAAATTCCTGGAAACTGACAAAATGCGGGGTGTATGATAGTTGATCAGTCTTGTGGCTGAACACCTGGTCGGCCCAACCAAACTACTGAAGATTTTTGAATCTTATGGGTGTATGATATTGATAATCTCGTGAGCGCCACGGGTCTCTTAGGCCTAGATTATCGTACTGAATCCACTCGAAAGTGATGACTCTGGTGTTGAGAATTGTGTATAGGAAAGGGGGGGGTCTGTGTGCTATAGAGTTGAAAAATTGAACATAGACCAAAAGTTACCAAAATTTGGAATTCTTTACACTTATTATTGTGGAAGTGTGGAGTGTGAGGAATCCAGGCTGGCTTCCTGTCAAGATGCCGGGATGATGATCGTCAAGCCACCGGGTGGGAGGGTCACCGTGGGCTGTGCCAATTCGGCCCAATCAGAGTAGCCTGCTCCGAGAATTCAACAAAGTAGCCCTGCGGAGTGCGTGGTGAGATCTCCATCGAGAATTTTTAGAGAAGTTTTATAAGAAAGATGGGAACAAGCTCGATTACGGTGATCAATGGGGACTACCGGGGTTAATGAATCTATGGTGGATCTGCTTGCCTGCTCAACTTCGTTTCTGATGCTTGTGTAAATTTATGCCAATATGAATGCAACGTTGAATCGTCGTGAGGAACTCCCAAAAGGCAAACTGATTATGTAAAATGAGCTTCATATCCACTTTCCCCTTTCTCTGTTCGGGTTTATCCTTTCGTCTCCTTTATTCCCTGGGCTTATAACCACATGCAAAACTGCACAGACAAACCTTTCAATTTCAATGCACTTCTCTTTCACTCTTTTTACGGCGGTAATATAGGCCTTTGACTTCAAGGGGCTGAAGGACTGGCATCATTTACCGAAGGTCTGTGTTGAAAAATAAGGAAATTAGGTCACAAATCCCCTCTATTCCATTGTCAGTATTTACCTGATGATGAAGGTATGGGGATTCTTTACAACTAGGTGAAAACATCGTCTTCGATCTTTTACTGGTTTCTCGAATCTGTAGTCGAATTGGCAAGTTGTCGGCACCTGCATTCCTACTTCTATGCTTTAACTGACCTATCTTACCTCCCGGCTACAAGGTTCAAACAGAACCGAGCAAACGGGAAATCACCATAAGGTGTCTTGTTGAAAACCTTTTAGTAGTCTTTATCCTCATTCATGCTCACCTGTATTTCCAATAAATTAACCGACTACTGAAGACGCCCTGGTCCAGATCTAATTTAGGAAGGTATTGCTATTGAAGGTATTTGTTTTGGGGAGGTTCTCATTGTATATTTAGAAATTTTCTTATCCTCCCCGACAGAAACTCTTGACGGTTTGATCATGACTAGAGTTACTCGACCCCCCGAGAATATCATAGGAGGCAGTATGTTGTGTGACATTTCATGTCAGGGTCATCAGGTTTGCAGGAAAAGGAATGTGAGTATTACCGGATACAATCTTCTGTAATCCTGACATCCTAATGGCTAGGAAGCGAGCGAATCATATATGATGCAGTCCCCCGGCACATTTTCCGGCCGGAAACAACTTTTTAACTTCTCACATGCAACATAAGAGTGCCTGGCCTCGGGTTATGGGGTGATCTTCATGCATTAAGGTAAGATAGATTTATTGGCTGCCAAATCGCCTTTAAGATTCTCAAAGATCTTGCATTTGTAGGAGGGTTAACAGGAAGGTTAAGTTTAACAAGCCCAACTATGCGAGTGATTGGGTATGGTTACTACAATCCTTAAAAAGGGCTTTGCCAAGTATCAAAGAATGTACAGCCCCTCATCAGAAGTGTTCATGATCTGAGACATGTTTAATTGTGGTTGTGCCATAATGTGGTGGGTCAATAGTGGGGTTGTCAATGGTGGGGTTGTCAATGGGCATGCGTGCATGTGCGATCACTCCAAGTCCCCTCCTCAACAATCAATAATGATCAATGATCAATCATCCACTGTATATATCCTAGAGTAAGAAAATAATAAATAAAACTAACTAATACCTTGTATAACCTCCCTTTGCTTCCAATACTGCAGCTACTCTATCAGGCATTGATTTCCACAACTTTTCAAAAAACTCCTCAGGAATTGTCTCCCAAACCAAGGTAATACTTGTGCAAGCCTCTTCTTAACAGCTTGTTTTCCTCCTGGGGTATCTCCAATCCTTGGATACTGCTGGTGTAATCACTTTTAAGCTCAACTCATGCATGTTCAATAGGATTTAAATCAGGGGAGTAAGGGGGGTGTTCCACCACTTCAATACAATTTCTCTCCAACCATGCCATAACATTATAAGCCTTGTGAACAGGAGCATTGTCTTGCTGAAAAAGCATATCTTCAAGTTTCATACCAAAAGAAATCATTTGATGAATTACAGGAAAAAGATACCTTCTTAAGAGCCTAACATACATGGTCTTGTTGATATTTTGGGTAATAGGAACCAAAGGACCTTTTCTCTTGCCCCAAAAGCACCCCCATACCATAAGTGAAATACCCTTATCCTTTTCCTTTGGGTGCATACACTCTGCAAGCCACTGCTTCCCAGGTTCTCTGAAAACCCACTGCTGCCTTGGATCCTTGGATTTCTCCACACTACACTCATCACTCCAGATGACTCTCTCAAAATCCTCAGCTGTCCAATCCTTGTAAGCTGTAGCCCACTTCTATCTCTTAGCAATATGCTCAGGCTTGAGCTTTGGTCTTGATTTGGCCAGCCATTTCTTGATATTGGCTTCTCTGAGTACTCTATCTACTATAAATTTGTTAGAGAATCATGTCCTATCACTCATGAGGGTACAAACCAGTAGAAAGACTCGCGTTTTTCTTTGCTGTTGTTTTCTCCCGTCTCCATCTTAGTAGGAAAGTCCAACGTCCTGAGACAATTCTCTCTTATCCAAGATAATACGGGAGTCCAATCCAAGGGGGGTGGAGGTGAGAAGGGGAGGGGTAAGGAGGGGTAAGGAGGAGTAGCTATCAAGATCTAGCGGTTGACTCAGGCAGTCGAGTGAAGAAAGTTTCAGGAAATTTGGCTTGGCATGAGCTATGCATAAAGACCACCTAAGCACTATAGAAACTGTAGACGATGCAGAATACAACTAATGTCACTCAAACAATGATTGAGACTAAAACACACAAGTACAGAAGAATGTGTTCAGGTTATGAGAAAGTGAGCAGAGGGAAAGACATACCAAGAAATCATAAATGAAGTAGGGATCTCTACTCTGACTACACACTAGATCTCAATAACTTTCAAAAAAGAATAAAAATCCAACATGCCTCCCACTCAGGAAGGCTAAAAAAAAAACTATTAGACCATGACAAGTGGTACATAAGGCTTCTGTCTATTCAAGATCTCCAGGCAACAATTGCAGAAATCGTAGCTAATTCAGGCCTCAATGTATCAGAATAGTTGGTAGGGGAGACTCTTAGAGAATAGTAGCTATGGGTCTCAGTCTATTGCTGCAAGCCATGGTATGACTGAGAGACCATATGGAAGAGCAAAGAGTTTGCTCAGTGATACCAAAAATGCCCAAAAGAATGCTGGAGGCAATACAATTATACTGATGAAGTTTTATTACAGGTAGACCATGAGTATTCAAGACCTAAGGTCCCATGACCACCTCGTAATACCCCTGAAAAATGTAACCTAGCTCTAACCTTCATTAGTCAACCAATCACTATTCAGTTTTTCAGTCTATTTATAGCATCTGGGCATACTCTATTGGTTGCTGTCAGAAAGAGAACTGAAGAGGAACATACTGATATGAGGGACAAACTTGTGCTTAATTGAGTTCAATATGTCTATGAAATCATACTTCCTCATATTTTTCCACTCTATCAGAAAACAGGACGTATGGATAGTAGTACCCTAACCATTGAAGATGGTGTACTATATCATACTTTTATATATACATACCCCTTTAGGTATATGTATGACATTCAAAGGACCAACTAGCCCCCATGCTCACCCGATATGAATCCCATTGAGAACATGTGAGCACTTTGGAAAGCCTTCTTTAAACTTAGTGTCAATACTCCTACCTCTGGCATCATGGTCCCAAAGAAATCATTTCACTCACTCAAAAAGTATAGAAGAGACTTCCATGGAAGGAAATCTATTAGTGGATTGATAAAATGCCAACTACAATTTCTAGACTATTACAAAGGCATCTGGGTGACACTCACTTGTAAAGAGACTATATCTGTATTACTTTTGTTTCTTATTTTCTTTTATTTTCTTTTGTCATCTGGTTGTTACTCGTGCCAAGGTTGCGGTGTCTTGCAGCAACCCCTGCATGTTCATAGGCTCACAAGCGGTGGCACTCTAAAGAGTGCCTGACAGCTCAACAGAGCTTTATGGCTTACCATAGTAACTTTGTGGCTCAACACAACTTTGTGGCCTCACAGGACTTTGTAAATTAATGTAACTTTACAGTAGAAAAAAAGCTCTTCTTATTAACATACAATACTATCCATACCACAACAAACAATGCCACTGTGACATGTATACATGATCCGGCAACTGTAAGGTGCCATTGCTTAGTAAGGCGATTACTGTAATATGTGTACATGTTCCGGCAACTTTATACTGGTTACGCTTATGTTTTCCTTTGTTATGTTATTTCGTTTGCTCTTGCTTTGATTGATTGATTGTTTCACTACTGGTATCACTAGAATTCCAGTAACATATTATGTTTGTTTTAGTTATGCTTTTGTACCGGCAAGGTTTTGCCCTAGGTATTCCAAGGGAAGGAATGGTCATGTATACTGGCGGTAGAGATAAGGCTTAGGTGAAGGATTGCCTTGGGCTTTCAGGATACTGGTAGGATCACAAGATTCCGGTAGTGTGCACTTACCGGTAATGATAGTGGTTGCGGGTTTTCAGGAACCTCTACCTTGGGTGGAGGAAATCATGTATTTAAGACAGGCTTCCTGACTAGCAGGAAACGCCAGACTTCAGACAGAACCTAGATAAGAAATATACTTAATTGAACAGCAATCCTCTTACTCCCTTTCCCCTTCGCTTCTTCTAAGACCTTCTTGTCTTTACCTCTCTAGTCTCCCTTAGGAATCAAACGATAGCTGGTCTACTGCTGATCCCTATTGTATTAGTTCATATACGTTACCACCTGTTACAATTACAAACACTTCTGATGAGGGGCTGTAGGTCTCTAAGGATGAGGAGTAGTTATGGGTGACATATTGGATAGTCTAGAATATGGTTGATGGTAAGCAGGCCTTGTCTCTTTGCCCACATTCCACACCTTTCAGATCTGTGAAGTGCGAACTAAAGTTAATTACAAGGTCTCTTGTTTGAGAATGTGTCTAGCCTCTGTTCTCTAAAGCCATTATACGATGGGTCAAATGTACTGGTAGGGTAAATAAAAAATTTGTCTCCAGAAAAAATAATTATAGGGCTGCCAGTCTTGGCAGATATTTCTTGGCATGCAGCTTTTTTTGCTTCTATGAGAGGTTTTGTTCCTCACTTCTTTCCATTCTTCTCATGAGCAAGAAAGAACAAGAAACTCTTCTTCCTTTCCTTTCTCATTTTAGTGTTTTTACCTCTTATCCATTTTCTTTTTTTCCTCAAATCCTCCCTATTTTTTTCTCTCATTCCTTTCTATTTTTTCCTCCAGCTGTCCTCCTTTCCTCCAGCCATCATCCTTTCCTCCTACCATCTTCCTTTCCTTGGGTAGTCTTCTTTTCCTCTAGCTCTCTTCTTTTCATCTAGCAGTCTTCCTTTCCTCAGGTAGTCTTCCCTTCCTTAGGTGGTCTTCTTTTCTTTGGGTAGTCTTCCTTTGTGACAAACCACCACTTCTTGACACAGTAAGGAACATCTGCTCTGTCACTCTTGATATTACTGAGTCAGACTACAGATGTCTCAATCAAGCAATGATTATAGTAGAATGATATAACTATTCATGGGATCACCCAATGTCAATCAGAGCCTTCTTCTCATTCTTCAAGATATAGGTTAGATGTATGTGGGACTATAGTATGTGAACCAAGCAGTAGTTTATGTGTATAAGTGATTGCACAAGGAAACTAAACAACATGAAAGTTCCAAGCTTCATATATCCATTGCCAGCCTCCTGATTATTCAAATGCATACATAATCATTTCCCAGCCATCTCCCAACCTCCTGAATTCCTCTGCAGAATTACCATTAATATGATGGCTGGTATAAACAACAAATAACATAATCATACTTAAGGAAATCCTCCTGCCTGCTGCCATTAACCCAGTTATCATAATAACCTCATCATATAATGTAATCAAATAAAACCATATAACAAAGGGAACCTATTCCTCTGTGTTACGATCCGCTATATGATCTCTCCTATTTATATCTTGCAACAGGCAACGAGTCTGTAGTTAGTCTTTGTTAAGGTAATACTTACCTTCTATTGTATTCTCCGTTCTTCGAGAGTCCTTAATACTTGTTATCTTACACTACGTCTTAGATATTGACCGTTGTCCATACTAAGTCCTTGTAGTGCTAACTAGTATTAATCTTGTTCCTCTTCGCAGTTGTTGATCTTGTAGGTAAAGAGCGTAAAGGTGTTTTATTGATAACTTATAAGATAGGAAATAACTTAGGTGGTTGCGTGAAGAACTAACTATCAGGTCCTACTGACCTCCTTATATAGTTCTTCCAGCAACCCGCTTACAAATCAAATGAGTCACAACTGTGACTCATGCACTCGCGTAACATATAACCTCATGACCATACTTGGTCATGCGCGAAAGTCCCATGACCTTAAAGGGGTCATGTGCGAAACCTCATGACTCGTATAAACGAAGTCATGCCTCTTAATCCTCATGACTCATAGGCGTACCTATGAGTCAATGCTCAACATACCTATCAAATTCAAACATAAACAACTATGACTCACAACTGTGAGTCATGTAAAACCCTATGACTCGTACCTGAGTCATAGTGCGAAAACGTATCATCATATGACTCAACTGAGTCATGTGAAAAACCTTTTAACAAATGAAATACTATGACATACAATTGTATGTCATGTGAAACCATTACAAACCATGCCGGGTTTGTAATACTAGCTCCCCTCTCCCTAAATCCTCAGTCCCTTGAGGATTCGCGATGGTATCCTTCATAGTACACATCTTTTTTTATGTTCCTCCGGATGTGTGCCATGTCCCCCGCAATCCTACTGAACCTTTTCTCTTCCTCCTTCCTCGCATAGCGTTCCCTTGCTAGCTCTCTTTCCAGGGCTCGGATCCTGATATCCTTGCCTGCTATCTCTCCTTTTGACCATTTCTTATGCTCCTTCAGCTCTGCAATTTCCTCCTCCTTTTCCTTGACTTTTCTCTTCAGGGTTTCCTTCGTCTCGAAGGAATCGGTATGGGTTATCGTTGGGCAGCTTTCCAACTGTTCTCCATTTTTCTTGACCTTGGGCCAAGATTTTTTGCCCCCCCTTCTCTTTGTTTTCGTCCCTGAAAACCTTACTTGATTTGCCGTTAAAAGGATGTTGTTGTCGCATGGCGACTGGGGTGGTGTTCTCGGGGGCGGTGATGTTTCTTCCCATGTCGTCATGGGTGGTTCGAGTGGTTGTAGGGGGGTTCTGTATTTTTTCGGCCAATAATCAGCCCCTTCTTTTTCCATAAAGTGTACTTGGCATCGATCGTCGAAACAGCCCGTCCAGTTTCCCTGATTGTGTTTTGCTTGTTCGGGTGTAATTGGCTTGGATGTGGGGAGATCGACTAGATTGATCCAATCTTTGTCGCTCATTTGTTCTTCCTCTTTGACCAGTCTTTCCTGGGTTTTTTCGTTGAAAGTGTTCGATTGCATGTTTGGCGTTGCTGAAGTTTTCTGCTGGGTACCACTCCTGGTCGTGTTGTGCAGTGTAACCAGTCCACTTGGCTCGGTATTGAAGTTTTCCGTAATGTAGTCTTGAATCCACTATCTTATCAAGTTCGTATTCGTCTTCTTTTTCTATTTCAATAGGAGGAGGGGGAAGTTTTCTTTGTGAGGGTAGAGGATTGTCCGAATAGAGTTCGAGTTTGCTGATGTGAAAGACTGGATGTTTCGTTTTCATTGAGGTTGGGAGGTCTAGCTTATAAGCTTTTTCTCCAATTTTTTCAATGATTTTGTATGGTCCAATTTTTCGATAATCTAGTTTCTTTGATGGTCTCGTGGTATGAATGTCTTTTGTAATTAGCCAGACTTTGTCTCCTGATTCTAGTCTTGGATCGGGTTTTCTGTGGTGATCATTGTTTTCTCTCATTTTATCTTGTGCCAGTCGTATTTCTGTTCGGATGAGTCCATGTAGTCGGCTGATATCTTCCTTTTCCAATATTCCTGGTAAGCCTATGTGTCCCATGGGTTCGTTGATGGGGTGATGTCCATAATTTGCATAGAAGGGGGTTGTCCTGATGACGTCTTATTTTGTATAGTTGTATGCAAATTCTGCAAATGATAGCCATCCTTCCCAGTCTTGTTGCGAGTATTCCACATATGCTCTTAGAAATTGTTCAAGCGACGCATTCGTTCGTTCTGTTTGACCATCCGTCTGGGGGCGAAATGCTGTGCTTATCTTTTGTGTGATGTCCAATCCTTTGGTCATTTCTTTCCATAGGTCCGATGTGAATATTGATCCCCTATCGCTGATGATGTCTTTCGGTAATCCATGTAGTTTGAAAACATTTTTACCTTCTGTCGTAAGTCTTGTGCTATGTTCGATATACTTATATACCAGTACGGTAAACCTAATCGTTTACGTGACCGTTGGAAGGTTGCTACCCAATTGTTACGTGAGTCGTTTATGAACCTACAGTTGACGTATCGAATGAATCTACTGGAGGACCATATAAGCCTATGGTACATTGTTGTAGCCTTCCTACACCGGTACTATGATCGGTTTGAGTTTCTTTACCCTCACGCGGATTTTGGGTGTTTTACGCTTAAGGTGTTTTCTCTTTGGCTTATAGATCCTAAGTAATAGTTGAGACTTCCTCATTCTTGTCTGGGATGGTTTTGTCTGCGTTATTTTCATGCCTGCTGGCGCCTCTTTCAATTTCTGTAGGTTTCGAAACACCCTAAGACGTTGAAAATGTCTGCTAAGTATCTTCCTAAATCGTCTTATCACTTTGGTGATATGTTGTCCTGTTTTTTCTTAGTTTTCACCCTTACCCCTCTCGGCCTCGTTTTCCGAAAACTTCCAGAATTCCTTTCTGAGTGGTGTTGAGGTTATGATTCTGTGAAGCTGGGACCCCATGGATAATACTAACTTTGTCTACGTAGGTTAATACAGACAAGGCCTTATTATAGTGTTGTTCTATTCCTTCCTGATACCTTTGGTTATCGGATGGCCAGTTTTTGCTACTGGTTCCGTCTTACGTTGATACTGTATGTGCTATTTCTTGAGGAACGTTATTACGTTCGGGAGTTCCTTACCTCCTTTATGCGTGTTCCTTCGGGGGTGTGTCAGTTCTAAGAATGTCTGGTGTTCTTGTAACAGGGTAAGTGTTGGTGGTTCCGGGATTTACCTTCTGTTTATGCTACCTCACTTCTCGAGTCGGTTATGTTATAGTTTTAGCTTATAGCTGGTCCTTTTCTTCCCCGTTTTGGTCTACGGGAGTGTTCTTCTTGTTTGCTGTATGGTTTCCTTCCTCTGCTAGCGTAATGCGTTGCTGTTTCTTAGGACAATGGTTTTCTTGTTAAGAAACACCTACTTCCTATACGAAGCCCAAGTCTTCTTTAGTTATGATACCTTGATACCTGCTATCTTCTGGTTCCTTGGCTCTTCTTATAGTTTCTTTTTTGTAGGGTTCTACACAATGATGTTCTATAAGCTTTTCGGTATCTTTCCTTCCTATTTCTTATGGGCTTTCACCGTGATCCTAGTACATTGACCTTCCTTCCTATGTACACCATACTTCCTTTTTAGACCAACGGTCTTCTACTTGGCTGCTCTTGGCTTCGTTAGTTTTCTTTAGTGCTGTGTGGTGTTTTACCTGTACCACCTTGTCGGTTCTGTGACCTTAATTGTGTCGCTTGTATGATGACCGGTCCGTACGCGGTTCTGTAATTCTCTATACAGTCTTTGACGCTGTACACAGTTTCTTATTTTGGTTCAGCAGTGCGGCATACCTGATAACGTTGGTAATGTTTATGGTCTCTTTGGTACCTTTAGGTAGTCATACCTAAAGTAGTGTCTGAACGGTGATAGCTTGTTTATACTACGGTATACCCAGTAACACCTAGCGGACTGGTTCTACCGAGTAAAGTATGGGACAGCTTTCCTATACTTTTGTCCTCTTAAATGTGTTAACAAATACTT